>VXBQ01017686.1:151831-233259 GCA_013400175.1 Phainopepla nitens | reverse complement strand
CAATGCTTCCTTCATTTGCCCAGGGTCATCAAAAGCACAAACTGATTTACTTTCTCCCAGCTTTCATTCTAAGAAATGCCTACAAAGCAATAGGAGATCCTTTAAACCTACATGGTTGCACAATAAAGGTGGGGTTTGCAAGAGTTTCTGTGTTTCAATTTCACACGCTTAAGGTTTCCTAATTACCATTAAGCTCTAATAAACCCAAGTGAGAATACTGCAGACATTTTTATTGAATTCTACTGAGGCTGCTTTGTGTCACCTTTCCCTCTCATTTCAGGGTAAAGGAACAGCCTACAACCAGGCATATGTGGGCTGCATGGTCTAGATGATATATCCTGTAACATGAATCACAGCTGTAAAATGACTATCAGAGAAATCTTGCCATGTCTGTAGTGAAATTGTTAGAACTCAACATCAATTCACATCCTGAGTAACAAGGAATGTGCTGCAAGACAAAAGTTCATTTAGGAGAAAACCTCTGCATTTTAACAGCATGATAGTGTGTTTACAGGCTCGTAACAGCAGAGCTTGGTGCTGTCAGGGAAAACAAAACACAGAACAGTGAGAACATGTGGATGAAGGCTCAGTGGGGAAAAGAAGAAATACAGGTTGAACCTCAGCCACGGGACTTTCAAAAAACTTGGTTTAACTTGACCTTGGATGCAAACAAGTGGCACTGGTGTTTGCTCAGTCACCCACGTCTGCTTGTGGAACTAAGCAAGGCCACACTGCTGGAGGTACCAACTCAGGAATCAAGGCTACCAGAACAGGCCTTGTTCTGGTTCAAAGGTGCTCCAGCACTGACCACCTCCAGCCATAAAAAGCACT
Source organism: Phainopepla nitens (assembly GCA_013400175.1). Classification (NCBI taxonomy): domain Eukaryota; kingdom Metazoa; phylum Chordata; class Aves; order Passeriformes; family Bombycillidae; genus Phainopepla; species Phainopepla nitens. The sequence goes on along the minus strand of VXBQ01017686.1, from coordinate 232,428 downwards.
GGGAGAAAAGGAATTGTGAAAGGATCTATGATGTTGCAGCAAAAAGACATCTTGCAAACCAATCACCTTCTAAAGGAAAATTTTTGAAACTGTAAAATGGCTACTTAATTCTAATTGAAGTGTACAGATCATACATAAATACCCATACACACACAGAGTTGCCACTTCCACTTAAAAAAAAGAGGCAAAAAACTAATAAAAACTCCTGAAGTTCTAAAAAAGTTCACAAAATAAACAAGTAGAGGATAACCAAATTACCACCATGCACATGACTACAATGGGACACTCTTCAAATGCACAAAGAGCATGCCAACTGTGTTTGGGAATGCTTTAAGCCATCCACCATCAGCAATAACAGCAAGAAACCCGTGATGCTGAATGCTAGCAAGAAAAAGAGAAAAAAGGTAACAAAAGCAAAAAGCTGAGGAAAAGAAACCATAATGTAAAAGCAAACAAAAGAAACCAAGTCACAACAAACATCTTTAACTGAAGAGGTACACAAACAGCTCACCAGACAAGCATGCAAAAGCAGCAATTCCTTCAAGCCTCATTTTTTTATCTACTGTTTTTCCACTCCAAATCTACCTAAAGCCTCCCACACAGCTCTCCACCATCTCCTTTACTACTTCAACTACACTCACTGTTCAAACTCCTCAGATTTGAGCAGGAAGGAATTTTATTTGGATGTTTTAAAGGAAATTCAATTGAGTATCTATTTGTGTTGTTGATCCAAGACCTGAGTTAATTCACTGTCTGACTGAGAAATGGAGAAACTGCCGTCTTCTACAAGAAGTACTTTTGGGACTTTTGGGACAAGTGCTTTTCAATACAATCTCTGATGTTTACATACAAGAATTGAAAGAATTTTAAAACTAGAAGTTAAGACAAAGCTGTCTAGTTCAGCTGTGACTGTTTTGACCTGTACAATCATCAAAATGTCCCTTTGTCCTTTGAAACAATCTGGGCAATGAGATTTTTCCCAGGTTGCCAGTATTCCTGTGAGACATGGATATCTCTACTTTCATCCTTCTCTCCTTCCTTCCTTCAACAGAGTAGGTTTCTAGACAGTTTAGTTACTGGCTTTTCCCAAAAACAAGCACTATAATAGCTTGTATCAGGGTTTACAAAGCAGGAACTATAGATTTTCTATTTTTTCCTTTTAAAGAAAGGTAGTGATTTAGTTGGCTTCTATGCAGTATGCCCTAAAATAAGCAAACAACAAAGGAAACAGGGTGAAAAATAGGTGAGGAAGGAGAGCAATGGAAGTAGAGTGAGACAATTTAAGCAAAACAAGAACAATCAGGTGCTTGTTTGTTGTTGGCAAACATACTCCCTGACGTGAAAAGGAGCAAAAAGCTAGTATGAGCAGAACTGACTGCTCCCCAAAAGATAAGAAATACAAGCCATATTAAAGAAAGTTTGCCTCTTGACTTCTCCTGCTCAAACAAGCCTTGGCCACCACCCAGTGGAAGTCGATCTCCACTACAAGACTTTTACAGATAATTGCTTCAGGAGGCACTAACAGCCTCGTGCATCGAGTAGCAGACATATAATTGGAGTAAAGTGCTTTAAGTGCTCTCTCCGGTGAATAACAGTCTAGTCCTTAATTTCAGCACCAGAATACATGCACTTTGACTGTTCTAACACAATTTTCAAGGATGGTAATGGTCATAAAAACAACTCTTAAAATGACATCTTGAAATTTTGTGTTTATTTTCCATCAGTGACATCCCATCTTCTTCAGTTTACAAGTCCAAGAGAATTTTAAAGAAATTTAAGTGCCTGCACTAGAAGCTCAAGCTACTGTCTGGAGGTCAACCTCTGCTCCTCCTTCCTTTATATGCCATCATTGGCAGAGATGTTGCTAAATGAAATACTGCTGGACAACTTGAAGGGAGAGCTAAAAGCACTGTTTGCCTCTCTTGCAGCTGTGTCACTGTTATAGTACTGACAGTAATGAAAAGTTATTTTATAAACATCTGCATTCAGATAAACAACAGAAATCTTAACAGATTTGGTTATTAGCCAGAAGATACAGGTGACCAGTTGCACTTCTGTATGGTGCCCTTGCAAAGAAGAAATTTCTAAAATTAACCACTGCTTTACATTCCTAATTCCACATTTCTTCCATAAAATATACTTCCTTGAAAACTCAGTTTTAAACAGCAATATGAACAATGACCAACACAACTATCTGGATCATGTGTTTAAAGATCATGCAAGTTTTAAACAGTAAAGATGTTTAAATTATGCAAAGCCAAAGTCTAAAACTGCTAGGGATATATACTAACTATATTAGTACAACTCAACATATTATTTTAGTTCATAGTATTGCAAAGTAGTTGCACCACACAAGAAACAAAGCAGAAAAAATAGTTTAGTTGATTAAAGCATGAAGTGCATGTCTGAAATAGCTACTTCTGTATTCTTGAAGTACAAGAGAAAAATCCAGAATTCCTCTGAAACAAAACACAACCAAAAGAAAGACACCATCAGAAACAGGAAAGTCTGAAAGTCAGAAATATGATTTACATATTTCTATAGTTTTGGCAGTCAAAGGCTCATTAACAAGAGAGAACAGACATTATTTAATAGATTACTGAGGTAGTATACATTTCTGCACTAGCACTGATGACTGCATAAAATAGATCATTGAATAAAAGACACTGATAATACATTTAATAATATATAACTTCAAAGATAAATATCAGATAAACATTTTACAATTTATGGTAAATTCAAGATTCAAACTTTGCTCGTTTTCCCTGAACACAGAAAAGATTAGGAAAACTAAAAGAACTGCAGTTTAAAGCTAGTGTCAATCACAAGGACACAGGCAGATTCCAAATTTGCCAATATTGCTTAAAAATTAAGGTACAAGACCTTTATCTTTGACTTAAGGCCTTCAGCTGCCGCAAAGTCCATTAAACTTTCAGTCATAAAAATCCAGCTCAGGACCCCCCTGCCCACCCTTTTCAGGACCCTTTTATTAAAACACAGGTGAGAAACTGTCTCAAGAACAGACCTGAGGGGCTTCATGCCTTGAAGGTGGGCCTGGCTGTCTTGTTCACAAAACACTGGATTAATAAACTACTTTCAGCAACATATTTTTAATATGAAACTTTCACTGGTAAGCACTTCTGTTTATTAAAGTCAGATACTATAAAAATCTATCCATATATAAATATTGTTTATTAAGCACTGTATTATTCACGTAGTCCTACAGGAAAAAATTACAGCAAAGCTAGAAATTCTATCCATATTTTGTGAGCATTTATAGAATTTAGCTGCTGTTTTAAATAAAAGACAAGGAAAGAATTTGCATCGAGGAATTTTGGAAATCAATTATGTATACCAAGAAAATTCTTCTAATTTCAAGGGTCTTAACATCACCCTTGAATTGAGGAAGAGATTGCTGAATTAACATTGGATCTGGCTCCAGGAGGATATGTAAAGTCACACAGATGTAGGTGAGAGTGCTCTTCAAGAACCAGCCATGGTGTGGACATCCTTCATCACATTCCAGAAAATACCAAATGCCTTTCCTTCTTTTGGAGGCTGTGTCACAGAGGTACCTTCAAGGACAGTTTCTATGTACAGCTGTCACAGCCTCCCTCCTCCAAGGTCTCAAAAACCACTGCTCCCCAGTAAGAGGTGTGCTTATCACACAGCCCTGGCTCCAGAGCCACAGGAACAGAGGGATGCCCACCTTGGGTTGTAGGAACAGCAATGGAGCTCAAACCACCCTCTGGAGGTTGCAGCTGCCAAGTATGGGCTACTCTACACTGGTCAGCACTCAGCTAGGAACCAGCACAGAAAGGGAGAAAAATCCATGGCCTTCTTTATGCCAAACAGCCCTGGTATTGGCAAAACCAGTAACAATCACTGACATCCAAAATCAGCAAGATCCCCCCTTGTCTTCTGGCTGAGCACATTAAGGGTTTTGTCAGTGAGAAAATGTTAAACAAGTCCCTTCCTTCTCTGCTCTGAAAGGAACAAGGAGCTCCTTAATTCAGTGAGAGAAGCCATGGAGGAAGTGAGCCAGAGAAAGCTACATCAGACATAAATAGACACCCACTTTAAAGTAACACAGAAGTTATTACCTCTTTTAATATCCTACTGCAGCTTACCCTACTAGGGCAGGAAAATCTATACAGCCTAACAAAGGATGCCAGATGGAAAATTCCACTGAGCTTAATTAGCTCACTGCTATTCCTGGATGACTGATACTGATGCAACTGCAAGATGAAGATTTTTTTTTCTTTTTCCTAACATGCATTTTTACTTTAGTTCTTAAAGGTGCAATTTTTGCTCAGTGTAAAAAAAAAAAAGTATAAGATAGGAAGTAGTGCTTTGATTTCACCTGAGAAAACTAAAATAAACATTATTTTCTCAGGTAACAGTGAATACTTAAATGAGCAGGCTGGTATTTTTTATGGCTGTATCACATATAATAATTTCATATATTTTAGATGAAATTAGAAGAAAATGAATGAAATTGAAGGTAGTAAAGAGAGTAGAGTCAGACAGCCATTGGCATAGGGGTTGCATGGGCAGGTTTTGGCAGCCTATGGGAAGACCCCATCCTGGAGAAAGGGAAGAGTGTGGGGTGTCCTCACCTCAGGAGAAAGAAGCAGCAGAAACAATGGATGAAGAACTGACCACAACCCTAATTCCCTACCCCCTGTGCTGCTGGGAAAGAGGAGGTAGAAAAAAAAAAATGGAAGTGAAGTTGAACCCACAAAGAAGGGAAGAGTGGGGGAAGGTTTTTATTAAGGTTTTATTTCTCACTATCCTACTCTGATTTAACTGATAATAAATTCAGATAATTTCCTCAAGTCAAGTCTGTTCTGCCCATGATGGCAACTGCTGAGTGATCTCTCCCTGTCCTAATCTTGGTCCAGAAGTTTTGTTTTGTTTTCTCTCCTCTGCCCAGCTGAGGAGGGCACCTGGTATCCTATCAGGATCAACCTGCCACAAGATATGAACAAAGCTGAATGTCTAGAGAATGTTCAGAACCTGAAAAACAATACTGAAAACAGTGATAAGTAAAACCAAAATTAAGAGAGTGTAGAAAATTTTAAAAAATAAAACCATTCATGTGATGAACAAATGAGGCAGCCTCACTCAAGCAGAGATAAGAGCAGACAAATCAGCTAGATTCCCAAGGATTAGGATGAAGGTATTTTATTTTTAGTCTGTGAAAGGTTAAATAATGTTCCCTTCTACCCCTAGTAAAAACATACCACACAGAAAGGCTTGCCCAGGCTAATCTGAAACTGAAAAGAAAAAGCTCAACTCCAGCACCAAAATACAATTCACTTTGGCTTCTCTCTTCCTGTTTTAAAATTAAACCTTCTCATTCATGTTCAGGGGAAAAAAACCCAACATACAAAATACAAAATACTGATTTTTCTTTAGCTATCAAAATTAAGAACCAGTGTAGCCCAAAACATTTAGCATGCTGTCAGCTCACTGTATCAGAAATTACACCTAAGTGTGCATGGTGTGAAACCAAACAACTGCATCCCACTGCCACAGTGTCTCAGGAAGAGGACACAGTCACCATTCCTTGCTGGTGGTAACCACAAGAAGATTAACTGAGTCTCACATTTTCTGTCACAAGGAGGGTGACTCTTTTCACCTAAATCCTCCTTGAATTTTCTATGAAAATCCAGAGTATTCTCAACCAAACTTTCACTTGAAGGCATTTTATGTTCTACCAAAACAAAGGCTTTAAAACAAGTAAGTTAGGAACAAAAATCTTTCACAATTCTTCCCCTACCACAGTTCCAAGTGGAACTTTGCACTGATGAAACCTACTTTACCACATCCATAAAAAAAAAAAAAAATCTGTGCATCTACAAACAACTGGAGTTGTTGGGATAACCCCCTCACTGTTCACACATAACCATGGAGAACTCTTTATTTAGGACTGAACAGACAGGACTCCTATGATCTCTCTCCTTGTAACATGGGGGTGTGGAACTGATGCTAAAGGACACAGCTGCTCATATTTGTCACCTACTGCTCAGACAGGACCTGGCTGAAGTGTAGGGACAAAGAGCAACTTCTTCTGAAAAGAAAATCAAGACTGAAACTCAGCTTGGGGAGAAAGGATGGAGAGATGGTAGAATGGGAATGCTGTGGTGAGAAAGGGGAAGCAACAGATGAAAAGTCAAGGGCAGAAAGCAAACTTAGACCTATTGTGGGTGGAAGAAATTCTGCTGGACAGATTGTACAGAAATTCAGGAGCAAAACACAGGAATAGGGAGCAAGAGAAATGGGAACTCTGCAAAGAAGCAAAAGAAGAAACAAATATACAGAAAGTGTTTGTATTCCATAGGAATAGATCTGAAGAACCAGGTAAAACAGGATTTACTTGTGATGAGGAGTTCTGACACAGCCCAATACTAAGTTCATTAATGAAAGAACAAATTATCACAACAATGCTACACAGGCAACCTTTATTCTGACACTTCTTAACTTCTGAAAGCTAACCACAGCAACTTTATTAAGTTACTTCAAGATAAATTCTGCCATGTTTGTAATTTTTTTAAAAACATTTTCTCACATGCTTTTCTACAATTAGCAAGGATAAAGTAAAAGGAACTCTGAGTAATCACTCAGAGTGAAAATTAATTAGAAAAATTCTAATTAAAGACTATGGAGATAGGCACAGAAAGAGAACAGAATCTTAAGAGAAAGAAGAAATCCTATATATTTCGTAAGTAAGGCCACATGAAACAACCATCTCTTATCTGCAACCAAAAAGCACAAAAGAAATAAAAAGAAATAATGAAAACTATTCCATTAAACACCCAGCAAGTCTATCACTTGCAAAAAAATTGAAATCTGGATTTGACAAACAGAAGAAGCTGTTTAACCTGAAGTTTGGTCCACATCTAACCAATCTACAAAACAGTCTGGAGTCTCAGACAATGTAGTGTTTCAGACACTTTGAAACCTTGATATTTGATCCTCTATCTGAAAGGTTTTATAAATTCAAGTTAATAAAATTACCAGAACATGGTATTTTTCACAGTGCTTTGCCATTACCTTAAAAAGAGTAACAAAACACCAAAAGAAGAGGAAATTCATGAAAGGAAAAGTGGTGATTTTACACTGTAAAATAATTTTAGGTAAAAACTCCCCAAATCTATGCAGTGAAGAAGAGGAAAGTATTTGCACAGTTTTTAACAGCATTAATTAACATTTTAAAAATTACCAATGTGTGAATGACCCAAAATATCTAACTGCATATGTGCAAAGTTTCTTACCAGCTACTGGTAAATCCAGCTTTGCTCGTTTCAATTCTGATATAGAATTTTGGAGCTGCTCTATTACAAAGTCATCTTCATAGAAGAAATCCTTGGCTAAAGACTCCTGCAGAAATTCTACAAGCTCTTCCATTTGTAATTTCATCAGATGCTCTATATAAGGAGAAAATATTACATTATACATTAAGATATCTTGATAACGAACACTCACAAATGTACTTTAGTCATGAGGTGCTTTTGTTTTCGAAGTAGAATGAAAAACACTTGAATTAGACAGAAAACTGATTTCTACAACCACAGATCTAAAAATACATTAGAAATTCACTTGCAAGTCACCATAGAAAACCTTTCTACACATTATTCTTTACTTAGGACAGTGTTTTCCAAAAAGGGGCATCTCCAGAAAACTAACTACAAGTCACCCTCCTTCAGCCTTCTCATGTCCAACAACTTCAGGTCTTTATTTGTCAACCTGCATCCTCAGCTTATAACCACTGCTGTGGATCTGTACAACATACATCCTTTCTCTTATTAGGAGCTCTGAAAAGCAGAAAAACATTTAAAAATCGCTATTTACAGTACCCTCATTCACAACTGAATTAACTCCCAATGAAATGATGATGGCAGTTCACACTTCAGAACCGTTGCTTCAGGCTCTCTGAAAATTCAGGTCATGTTTTGAAAGTCATTTTACTGTTATCAGATTATATTTCATTCCCTTTCTACACAGCAGTCAGGCCATGTGGGTTGTAAGGCTGTAATTGCATACCTATGTCTCTTTTTTCATCATTTTTACATCATCAAAAGTTTCAGATGTATAATTTCAGTATGCAAACTATAAAAAAATATTTTGCTGCTGTAATAAAAATGTTCTTGGCATGTATTCCACAATGACACTGACTGAATAGCTATACCATCCATGTTTTTAAGGGTAGACAAGAAATTGGAAAACAAATCAGAATCTGTCTTCTGCCAGCTTCTCTGCCAGCCCTCTCATCTCCTCTGTTGCCATGAGCTTCTCTCAGTGTTTGATTATGGAGGAAGTTGCTGTGTACTTGCTAAGCAAGCAAATTCACATTCAGACTTTTCCCTCAGGTCTTCACATTAAAAGAGTGGTGAATAAAAAAAAAAAATCAAGTAGATGTCTATTTGCAAATAAAGAAAAGAAACCAAAATGTTAAGCCTCTAAATTTGCCTCTAAATGTTCAGCCTTCTCAAGTGCAATAATGTAGAAGGTAACCTTTTCCATTTTTCAAAATTGTTTATGAACAAACGAATGAAAACATCCCAGTGAGACAGTGAGGTAGCATCACCACAGTTCAAGAAGGATAAACCAGCAAGGAAATTACAACATTGATTCTGTGGGCCCCACACAGACCCCAGCATTTACATGGAGTCAAATGACTTCACTCAGAAAGCCTAAGTCCCACAGGAGGTGTGTCCCAAAGTCAAGCTACCAGGTATCATCCTTAGAAATGTCCAAATCTATTCAGAAGCCAACATCCACTCTCAAAAGCTTTTTGGGTCCTTGGAACTTAGTCACTTTGGGGAACCAGGCAGAGAGGCATTGGACAGTTCTGTTCAAAATCTCAAATTTTACTTCCCCCAAAGTCAAGAGATGAAGGAGAAGGTCACACAGGCAGACTACAGAAATTCTGGATTTTAACCACATTCTTGGACAAACAATGGTATAAAGCAAGACAGACTGGTGATTCCTCATTGCTGAGGTATTTGCTGGTAGATTTTCAGCATTTAGTGGCACAGTCTTGATTCTTTGTGTGCTTTTTGGTTATTATAAATCCTGTGGGGGCTAAGAAGCCATTTCCAGACTATGAAACTACCACATTTTTCTCGATTGTTTAATCAGTAATACAATTGACTTCAGGTCCACATAACTTTCTTACTCTAACAAATACTTCTGTTTGACAGTCACACTGCATTGGGCCCAGCTGAGATGGAGCTAGTTTTCCCCACAGGTGCCCTCACAGTTCTCTGCTGTGCACTGGTATCTAGAAAGGTCCATCTTGTTTTCTCCTTCCCCCAGTCCTGCTGAGGAGGGGAGGGATAGAGCAGCTTGGTGGGCACCAGGATCCAGCCAAAATCCACCCACAACACACACACATTAATAACCAAAAATGCAAAGATTTTTAACTTTTTTTGCATACAGAATGAAAAATATCTGTCAGAAGCAGCATAAGGCACATGGGAAACTTAAGATTTTAACACATTGAGGTCAAACTACAGAAAATGAGAACGAAACTAGCTGAAACTCTGTTTAGGTTTCAAATGTTTGACAGATTTCTTACTTCTGTGCAGTTTCAGAATTGTGTAAGACATAGCAGTGAGAATCCTCTCTCCTTCAAGTATGTAGATATCCCATATCCTGAGGCTTAATGTAAAGGGAGTCTGCAATGACAGAATCAGGCAATGCTGTGAAAACAGTCTGCCCCAAGTCACAATTAAAAACAGGAACAGAAAGAAAAACATACTCACACGATCAAGAAAACACTGGAAAAACCACTTGGTTGTGTAAAAGCTGGTGGGCATATCCTGGGAGTCCTGCAAACAACACAGAAGTTGAAAAATACTTTCAAAAATCCAAGTAATGCCTTGCACTGTCCATGAAAAAACGTGTTCCCCTTGAGACTAATGTACTTAATAGTCATCATAAATAATTAAACTATATAATACATTGTTACTTCAATCCAACAGATGAAATTTCTGGTTTTTATAACTTCTTCATCAATTTCATCACCTGAAGAACATGCACTTGGAGGTGCTGAAGTATTAATATATCCTAGACTTTTATCATGTTCTTGGGACAGAGGTAGCAGAGGATAAAATCCTCTCTCAAGAAAATAGTCAATATTCTGGAGCAACCCAAGCTCAGGCACTGGGTCTAGCAAGTCTTTAATTTCTCTGTAGCAAGGCTGCCAATTCAAAGGCTGAAAGGACTTCCTTACAAAAATACATATCCACCAGAAATGATTGTAAAACAACCAAATTCTTTGACCACTGGGCCTCAAACAGGATGTAGGCTGATATGACATTTTATTTCTTGATTAATGGGCCTAATTTCCCCTAGAACACCAATAATCCATGAGGTATGACACCCATTCAAAAATTGCTAAAGCTGCTCTGCAGCTTCATGGAGCTCTTCAAAGTCCTTTTCACAGTAAAAAGAAAAGCTGAAGTAAAAGCTGAAAAGTTAAGAAATTCTGAATTTTAACTGTGGGATAACATCATATTCTATGCTTGCCAGTCTCAGCTTTTCCAAAAATTATGGACCAAATTTGAGAACTTAGCTATACAAACACTGAATAAACATTGGGCCAAATCCCTGTGGTTTATGTGCAGGCTTTACTTTTGTCTTTCAGGACTTAACACTGGCTCATTTTAGTGACACACTCACAGGAAGAGATGAGGAAAAAGATGTTGCTGCAAGTGAGCATCTCTTGCACTACCTTTTAAGAACCAGAGACGGATTCTGGCAGTACCAATGTACTGTAAAAGGAAATTCTTGATGCCTACTGGAGAGGCATTTTTTGAATTAGAAAGATCATTTACATCTTAGAATTAACATTGCCAGTATTTTTAAAAAGGCATATTATTTTCTATTTAAAAGCATGAGAAGAGATAAAACTCTACATGTAGCTTCATGAGAATAGAAGTATTTTACAAGGACCATTAACCCCTCTTATAAAGGTTATTTTAAAACAGAGATTAACTGGTCCTAAAGTCACTTCTGTCCAGAGATGAACCACAAAGCTAAACATACAAAAAAGCCCTGATAAAATGTTCTAGCATCAGTTTGCTTACAGAAGCTCACACAAGGCCAAATAGAAGAGCCACACATTGTCCTTATCTCAGAGGACCAAAGTGAGACAGAGACCCAAATTAATCACTCTTAGGATCCAATTTTGTCATAACTTTGTCAAGAAGCACCATAACTTCATCTCTAATGAAAGCAACAGCACTCCTGCCTCTTAAAACTGTATTTGCTCCTGAGGTTTGAGTATTCTTGATCTAGTGGATTCACCTGAACTGAAACAAGGTAGAAAGCTGTAAATAAGCATTGCTAATTAGCATATTAGTATAGTGAAATAAATACTTACCAAATGCTGCTTAAGTTTGGACAAAAATTTCTTCAGTATTTTGTCATGATGTTCCTGAAACCTCAAGAGTTTTGGAAAACCAGGAATGAAAAAACCTAAGAAAATAAGTTGGCCATTTAACAAGTGTTTGTACTATAAAATGACATTAAAAAAGCCATTAAGGCTCCAAGAACATTATCCTTCTCTAAGACCACTGGATCTGAACAGATATTCATAACAATATTTTGATGTCTTTATACAGATATGCACATACTCCTGCCTAAATAGCTACAATCAATACTCTCCCTTAGAGACAATTATTAGATCAAAATGACAAATGACAGCAGATCCATCAGTCCTACATTAGTCAAACTACTATAAGATCATGTGGAAACCACATTTATAATTATTTTTTGAAAGAAAACCAAAACAAAGAATCACAACCCTCACCCACTAAAATTGAAATTATAGCCCCAAAAATTCATGCCAGAAGGGCAAACAGCATAGGTATCCACTAGAACTGTCTGCACTGAAGAAAAGACCACAAAAAAGACAAGAGGGATATTATAGCAAGACAAATATCATGACTATATCCTATAAGTAAAGACTGTGAGCCCACACAACTGAAACAAAAGGCATAAAAATCCCATCTAATTGTTTTAGTGATTACACAAGGGAAAGGAAAACTCTAAGACCCCATTCCAGCTAACGTATCAGGAGATTTAAAGTAATAAAAAAACTCCAGTATATTTTAAGCAATATGAAAACTGGAAGAACAAGTACAGGCCCATAATAGCCATGCANAAAAAAAAAAGATAAAAGGAAAAGGAATTACTGAAGTCTCAAACCAAAAAGTAAAGTTTTTCTAGTTACAAATTGTGCAATTTAGTGCACAGTCACTAAGACACTAAGATTTACTACCTCAGATTCACAAAGACTTAGTATTTCAAAGATACAAATGCAAATTCTACAATACTTAAATGTCAGGTTGCATATTAGGAAATTTCAATAACACAGGCAAGGCAATTGGTTTTTTTCTTACTGTAAACAGTGACTACATCAAAGCTAATTAGCCATCAACAATAACAATAAGAGGTTTTTTCCATGGAAGGTTGCTCTTTCACATTTGCATACACCAACTCATTATCTTGAATTTTTAAGACTACAGAAAGATCAGTGGAAAGAGTTTCCAAAAAAGCAAATAATTTTCAGGGTCAGATGTCTGTATTTTATCATGCAGAGACTTCACATCATCCATACCATATGAAATACCAGAGAGGCCAAATCCATCTCTTGATTTCAAGTAGTTTTATACTAGAAATTAGTCTGGCTAATGGGCTGCACCCAAAAAAGTATTCCAGGCTGCTGTGTCAGAGGTTAAAGTGAAAAACACATGACAAACCCTGTCTGTGGGGAGGAGCTTTTAACCATCCTAATCTTGCCAATATGATTCTAATTGAATTACTTAGCCTACCCCCACGATTTCCATAGGGAGATGCCTGTTTCAGAACTGATGGTCAGTGGCATCAAGTGCAACTATAAAAGTTTTTCTTCATGGATCGTGGCAATTTGGAATTGAAATTACTTAAGCTTTAAAGAGTTGACAAACAGTGCTTTAAGCTGTTTTCCCCAAAGAAGAACACAGAAAATGCAAACTGTAATATGGCATCAGTTAAGTCAGTTTTAAAGTTTCCTTTCCAGAATCTACAGTGGTATTTACAGATGCACAGTGACATTTAAAACAGATGCATTCAAGGAATCACAGGAAATCCAGTTTGGACAGGACATCTGGAGATTATCTTGTCCAACCTGCTGAAAGCAGAACCTTAGACCAGTTGGCAACATTTAATAAATGATAAATTGGGAACATATGAGTTGTAATTAAAATTTTATCAACATATCTATAAATGCAAACTTGCCAAACGGGCATTGCCAGGACAGTTTCAGTGTGTGTAACAAAGCTGTGACACAATGGTCCATATGCCCTGTGGAGAAGCTCATCAAGCCTTGGGCTACTCAGAGCTCCCTCCTTCCCTCTCACATCACTTGACAGGAATAAAGGAGGGAAGGAGGGAGGCCTGCAACATCTCAGGCAGTGCATCTGCCTGTGTTTATCCTCTTGTTTATCATGCACATGATTTGACTTACTCCCCCCAAAACATCTAGAATTTTCTGTGAGCTTTGAGGAGCTCAATATTCTACATTGCTGCAGCTGCACAGGTCTGGATTATTATGAAATCTACAGATTTTTTTTTGTAAGATGCTTTTAGTCTGTGATATCATTGTGTAAAGCTCCAAGAAAATCTTTTGACATTCAATGAATTCAAAATTTCATTTATGACATTGACATCAGGTCACACTTTTTTCCTCTTCCCAAGTCAATAGCTTTGCAAAACTGTAAACAGCAAAATAACAAACTATCCCTTTATTTTGGGGGTGGAGAACATCCAGGATCAATGAAAAGCCTAGGAAGGAAGATACCACAGAATGAGAAGTTCTTCAGCAGAGAAAAGCAGCTAGAGCTTGTTGGAAATTTGCTAAAAAGCCCAAGTTCTGCATGGCATTTAGTTTTTACAGGCTTCCAAGAACCATAGGTTTTTAGAATCACCAGAAGTGTAGCATCACAAAGGTTTTGAAATTCCTGGACTTGTTCCACACCAATAGCCATGGAATATGCATAGATCATACTAAATCTGGCATGGAAAGAGAGAACTACCAATAACATAAGAGCACAATACCCTGAGAGCAGGAAATTCTGTGTGAGGTAGAGATAAAACTAAGAAGTCTGAAGTTCATGCCTGGACACAAGTCCATTTTTTACTGCAGATTCCTGTCCTGCCAAACGATAGCACAGCTGCAGTATTATTTAACACATTCTGCATTAGGTTTCCACTACTGTTTTATTACTATATAGATGTCTACATAACCAGTTTTCAAGTGGTTACATTCCCTGGGAGAATAAAGAAGAGGAAACCATCTGATTTTCATTAAGAACTTATTGAAAGATATCACATATAAAAACCATTACTCCCTCTTATAGATGAGAGCTCCAGTAGCATCCAACACCTCCCCCAGGTATAAAGCTCTCATTATGTTTTTTGACCAATCAGAACAGAATAGTTTTATTTTCAAATAATTTACAGCTTAAACAGGACAGGTTGAACCCTAAATACACTGACATGAAACTCCATACCGTGCATAGCGTGCTTTGGACCAGAGAGAAGTTTCACCAAGGCCCAGAAGGCATCTTCTTCATTCATGAACATCAGGAGCAAAGCTGTGATCTGGCTCATCCCCTGACAGTATCCAACTTCCTGAAAATCATACAGTGCAAATATTAAAATGCTGGAAACAAAAGCCTCATAGCCATGAGCTTTTAGCTTTTCCTTGAGTTAGTGGAGGAAAAACAATGCCTGTCCTGATGGCAAAGTTTCCCACCAAACACACTTCACATTTAAACATTAAAAATATTGATAGATGGAAGGGATGATGCACAACTCTCCAACTGAAAAGTAACCTGGAAGTACTGACTGCTCATTAGAACTCACTACTGATAAACAAAATCCTTGGTCAGTACTAATATTTTCAAGTTACTGTATCATCTTTTTGTCCAATGGATACACTTCTAATTTACTTGTAATTTGGGGGGTTTTATGGAGGGTGAGAGTATCTAGCTTTGTTCTGGTTTACAGTGAAGGCACCATCTGATAAACACAGGATTTTTCAAGAGTGACCTGTAACTATAAACTTGCCCAAGTTTAGCAGCCCAATAGCAAGCAACTGCAATAAACCCAAAGAAAAAAATTATTGTTCCAAAACTGAGCTTGAGTACTTCCTCTGCTATTAATTTTGAATTTTATGGCAGGAATCAGCTGCCACTATCATTCAGCTGCAAAGACAACCCCATCAATAAAGTATCTGTAAGAACAATAACTTAATTGTTGAGCAAGTTTTCTCTGGCTTACACGTTCTTAGCATAACTTTATTCTAGAGATAAAACCAAAGCATAAGAACTGCTACACATAAACAGGAAAAAATACAACAACAGATGTGCAAAATAAAAACTTCACTACAATATTCTCATCATTACACTTTGATGATTGATTTTAAACATAATTATTCATGCAACTTGAAAATACCAGTCCAATGTTTTATAGGAGGTATAAAAGGTCAGACAGAAAGGTTACATTTCCTAGAACTTTGAAAAAATCCAAACAAACCAGTATTTAATTCAAGTAATTGCTTTAATTTCTCTTCCCTCTTCTAAAGTTAACATATTTTATATTGACTTCTAGGGAGAAGGATGCTGATGGATATAAAATGGATTTAACAGCAAAATGTGGACATGAAGGCATTTCTTTTTCTTCTATTTTTAACATACAGCCAAAAGACTTTACAAAATACAAAAGCTTCTAACCTTTATGATACAGTCTGGAAACCCCACTCCAATAAAACCCCATTCGGGACTGCAGCCAAGACCAAGGGCTTATGTAAAGAAGACGCAACCTTTTAAACTAATTTCAATTTTTTAGAACCTTTCATTTTATGAAATACACCTGTGGACTCCAACATGCATCTTTCTGCAGTATTTTCCTCCCCATCAGTCAAATGAAAGGGAGGCAGATAATATAATGGGGGGAAATATCAGTCACATAACACTCCAGAACAACACAAATTCATTATTCTCATTAGTCACAATCCTTGGCTTCAGCCAAGTTGTAAGCATAGTTCAGTCTGTCCAATAAAACTCATAATTCAGATGCTTTATTTTAACTTCAGCTCAAAAAATGTCAACAAATAATTTATTTCTATGTACTTCTAAAGGTCTCTGAATGTTTGTTGGTTTTTTTAGGAAGAAAGAGATGCAAGTTATTATCTTACAGCACATTCAGAGAAACCACATTTAAGTGTGAAGGAACACAGCTTACCGTATTATATATGGAATAGGCAGCTAAAACGTGGAACAAAGATTGTTGCCTGGAGAAATAAGAGCAGAAAATGAAAAAAATATAGTATTATCTTTTGTAAAAACAGAAAAACACAGAAGTAGTGAACTACTTTTTCCCAATTTAATTTGTCTAGCATTAAAGAACAGGATAAACCTCACTTCACAACAATAAGTGCTTCTGATTTCAAGTCTATTTCATAATTAGCACCTTTATGATGTTTTACATGTTGAAATGTTTCAAAAAGTATCAATATAGTTCAGAAGAGAGTGGTGGCACATCATCATTTTTACAGATAGGTAAAGTGAAACATTGCATGGGTAACATTTCAAACACTGATTTATTCTGAATGCCAAAATTTAAACTCCTCAAACCTAATTTCTGTGCTTGCAGAACACTAACAGCTGTAACTGATTCCAGACAGAGATGTAGAAGTGAAGATGTGAAATACACAAAGCAGCCACAAAGATGTCTTAATCTTAGCTTGGAAATTGAAGTCTGCTCTAGTGACTGCTACTGTCAAACTGAAGAAAAATAATATTAACTCTGGCTAAGCATGCTGTGCTCAGCCCTGTGTTGATCTCTGGGTACTTCAGAGCCAGAATTACAAAGAGCTTTGTAGAGGTCCCTTGCTTTCTGTAAAACAGTCTAACTTGTGAAGGTAGCCAGACAAAAAACCCCAACAACACCAAACCAGCCAGCACAACTCTGCTCTTTTCAAGCTGTATATGAAAGTAACAGTGAAGAGTTCTCATAATCAACTTCTAAACTCACAGCTACTTTTTGCCACCTGTTCAGGAGAGAATCTGGACACCTGAATGCCTACTTTCATCTACAAGTAAAACCTCTAAAATTTAACAACAGAGTTTCGCATATTATCTTTTTCCGTCCAGTGAAATTTTCTCCCTGTTACTAATCAATGAGTGAAAATACATATTAGCAGCCTAAAAAAAAGTAAACATAAGCCAGAAGGTGCTTATTTTCTTCTGGGAAGAGAGTTTATACTTGGAGAATTTTATCAAAACATCAGCATTGTGGCATTTTTGTTTACCCTCTTGAAGAACTGAAGTTTAGCCATTTTTCAGTAACCAAAGGAAAATGTAACAAGGTACCAGATATTAAGCTGGAGCCTCATTTACAGTGACAAACTAACAGCTCCCTAATGTACACAGGAACCTCCTGTACCCTCAGCTGACCACATGAAACTGGGTGTAGGAGCTGAAATCTCATTCACAGTTCCATACACAGAATAACGGGGATTTCAGTATTATTCACACTGATGGTAGCACTGAAGACCTATAAAAGAATGAACCTTCAAAGACATACAGTCTACTTAAAAGTCAAACAAGCAATTGACTTACCCAGGGGACTTTATTTCATTGCTATGTGAAATGATTTCTGAATTTTTCATCGAGGCATTGCTGGAAATGCATAATATATGTACAGTAATTCCAAGATCTATTCCAAGTGTGAAATTGCTTTAGGCAGCCAAAGGCCTTCCTGTGGACTCTGAGGGCATGGTTACAACAGGCACAGGGACTGGAGCTGCCTCTGCTTGTGTTAACCCCAAGGTGATGAGGCAACGAGCTTCTGCTGACATCTAAAATGTGTGCACAGAACCAAGAGAGGCCCAAGCAGCACGGGCACTGCACAAATGGATCTGAACTGCACTGAACCATCTCAGCCTGGGAATCTCTGCTCTGTGCTCCTTCCTCATAGCCATCAGAGAAACTCCCCTGATTTAGGATTTTCCTACAAAATATCTAGAATAATAATGTAAGAAAATGTTTCTTTTATTATCACAATGAAGTCCACAGCTCTGAGTACCACTTTTTGAGAACAGCAGACCACCATAAAATCTGCCTTGGCAAGAAAAGGAGATTAAAAACTGAACTAATACAGAGACAGAAGGAGAAAAATACCCTCTTCTTCTCAGCAGGGTGCTGATGCTGGAAGTGAGCAACAACACTCATGTTTGTATCCCCACTTTTTTCACTATGAAGCATTTTTAAATATGACAGCTGCCTAATATTCCTCATCTAGTGGCAGTAAAAAATGACGAAACAAAACATTTTGAAGAAATCCGAAAGCATTCTGGCCTACGGTCGTAAATAATTACACCCATACAAAAATGCTGCTTTATTTGGTTCTGAATTAGATACTGGGAGGAGAAGAACACAAAATCCAAAGGAAGGCTAGAATCTCTGGGAAGATGAAGGAGTACTTACTTTACACCATATCTGTCCCGAAACATGATGTGGTCCCTGTACGTCCGGTTCACGTCGAGGTCGATTTGCCGAATATCTGGTGAAGACCCTCGTGCCTGACACTTCAATTTCTGGGAGTACAGTAAAGAACAGAAGTTTAAGATTGTGAACACTAAAAAAGCAGAAACCTGCTTGACTGTACAGTTACAGTGAATTAATTGCCATCATGTGATTTAAAACAATACAGATAAGGATGAACCGTTCTAACTTCCAAAATAAGCAGATACATGTACAAATTCTATGAGTCAGAAACAGTCACAGAGTAAAGATGTAGAAAGACCAATCCCATAATACACATTTTTTAGACACATCATTCACTACCCATATTTAAAGCTGTTTCAGGATTTCAAATTTCTTATTGCCATTTCTCAGGCAGGCACAGCACTAGAGAAAGAAAATTAATTTTGCTACTCAGGAACAAGAACCTGAGATGCACGTGCTCTAGACTACGCTTTAAGCAAATAATTTAGTGTGGTTTTCATACTTTTCCTGTCTTTTTCTCCAGCAGAAGTAATAGCTACATAGCTGCCAGTTATTATCTAAATATAGATAATGGACATTTCTCTAGTAATTTCCTCTGTCTTTCTGTTCTAATCTAATTTAGCTGTAGAATATGTCTACTTTAGCACTTGCTTTAGTGTTTTATAATTAAATCCATTTGTGTAATTGAATACTTATGAAACCTGCACAGGTTTAGACTGACACCTTATTTTTTGCACTTACAATAATTTTCTCTTGATTCTCATTCATTTATTCTCATTTCTGTCCATAAAAGTTGAGTATGCAAGACCCTGGATTCAATATGGTATTTTTAAAACATTACTTCTATCTATTAGAGAATACCACAGACAGTCAAAAGGAAAAACTCTGCAGACTCTGGTTCCAAGGAAACAAGAGTAAAATAAAAAATAATAATAACAAATGGATCAAACAGGTAATAGTAACATGCATCAAGTCTGTTGAAAACTACCAGAAGCTTTAGGCACATCAGGAATTAATTGCAAGTCATTGAACTAACACAACACTAACCATAATCTCAGGTATGTGCACCTTTCAGTACAATTTAAACTAAACACCCAGAATGATTTGTCCCCCAGACAGACAGAACAGCAGTAAAGGGAAAATGTCTAGTTTTAAACACCTATGATTTGATGGAATATAGGAAAAGAAGCACCCTGAGCCCTTGCAATCATGGCAGGTAGCTTCACGTGCGAGAGAACAGAAAGGCACCAAAAGTTTGAGAAACAGGAAGGACAGAAGGTTAAAAATTGATCTTTCCCCTTCAAAGAGAACAGAAAGAAGCTGTTTGACCTACAATAAACGTGAATTATCCTTCTGACTTTAAGATGTGCAGTTTGTAAGTGACACTTGCAGTGAGCAGTGTTAATATCACTTAAGGAAATAGGAAAACAGAGCGCAGCAAGATGAGTATATCACAGATAAATCAGATAATGATGGAAGAAATTCCTTCTACTTCTGTAACTGAACTACAACGATTTCTTTGTTTTGCATTGAGCATTAGATGACATTAGTAATCCCCAAAGATTATTTCACCTGTTTTTAAATGTTTCTAATTCTACTCGGCATTCTTTCCCACAACTACATTACTCAGCATAACCTCTGTTTCACCTCCTCTGGATCTCCCACTAGTATTATTGAGGAGCTTAAACAAAATGTTACAGTCACAAAAAGCAGCCTGTTACACTAAAGAGCAAGAAATATGAGAAAGGTAACAGACACCAAAATTTAGGTAACATCAATACCAACACCAATCTTCTTTCATAAGGCTCCTCATCTCCTCAGACTCAATTTCAGCTTTTGAATACACAACCTTTTTCCTAGCTAAAACAAGCAATAGAGTGCAATGCAATTTCTAATTTTTTTTTAACACTGAATGACAGCAAAGGCTTAATAAAGCCTCTGGTTTTAGTATCTGATATTTTTTAATTAATATTAAGTAGAAATTCTACAAACTCACATTATAAAAGTCTTTCATTTCTTCTTTCATCTTAGGAACATCAAGCAACAAAGACCAGACTTGGCCTCTGAACTGCCGAGGGATCCCTTTATAAATTCTCCTATGAAACTGCAAAAAAAGAAAAGAAGGTAAAAATGCAGCACAATTTACAATGCTCTGAACAAAAGGAATAGTGATACACAGCATGCTAAAGAGAAAAAAGCAAGTACACCAAGCACCCCAGGAAAGGGATGACCTGCTGGGGACAAAGTGTTCCAGTGTGTTTTGAGGAACATGTCCAGCAATGCCACCTGGGAACTCTTGAGAGAATCCAGAGGCACAGGGACAAAACACACACAGAGGCCAAACCATCCCAGGTGATGTTTTCAAGCCAGGACTTTTGTATGTAGAAAGGTCTATCAAAATTGTATCACCTTTGCTCAGCAAATTTTGTAATTTAGATCCCAAAAATGAGAATCTTAGCAACACTATTTCAGGATAAGCCACAAATAACTCACTGTAATTACACTCTATAAATAGAAATAGCAAAAAGCAAGCAGCAGAATCACAAAGCTTTAAAAATTATCAGTAAAAACCCACAAGCAGAACTGATTTTGAATTCTTCTAAAACTGCAACAGTTTGCTCAAATGTATGTATGCAAGGAAACTGTGAGATCACAAAAAACCAGAATGTTCCATTTCTAAAGCTAACAGACCTCACACTCTATTTCTAAACTAAAAATCAGTCTCCTACATGCATATTAAAACATTTGCAAAAAAAACCAACAAAAGAACATAAAAAGGTGTTATCTTTTGAAGATGTATCTAAGACAAGGAAAATTTAAAAGACTAGTCTGACACAGAAAATGAACCTTACTGAAGTTATGTTTTTACCATTATTTTAATGATTACACAGAGAGATAATCAGGTTTAAAAGAGAACAAACCACACACAACCGCTCTCCAATTTTTTTATTCATGTTTATCCTACAATGGAAGTTAGATCTTAAAAATTTCAGTTGACAAAGCTACCACTTCCCTTTAAACATTTTTATAAAAGTTATGTTTGCAGTAAGAAATATTTTTAAAGCAATGTCCTCCTCGAAGACAGGATTGTTTTTCTCTTCACATATTTCCCATCTCCAGTTTTGGAGAATTAATGAACCCCTCGTTGCAGTGTATTTCCAAACCTCCTGCCATTTGGAATATATCAGCTCCTTAAAGGTGTCTTTAATGCCAGCAAGGATTTGTGTCTGGATTTCAGAATCTGTAACTCTTGCCCAAGTAAGGTTATGAGTTTCTTCCCTTGTTCCTTTTTCAAATGAAAAACATAACCTTGCATAAAATACAACAGCCATCCTGGAGGCTGTCCACAAAAAAATATGCTGTGCTTCATAAAGAAAACTTTGCTGCATTAATACTGGGAATGCTAAAGCAGCAACACTTGCAGTATGAGCACAGACAGTACAGTTTCTTCTGTAAAGATGAAGAACAACACAGAGAGCTCCAAAGCAGCCTTCTGTAGAAATGGATGCCCTGAGCTCAGGTCACACAGGATTTCAGTGTGTGTCAACCCAGACACAAGGGAACCTGCTTGTGGGAGAGAAGAAAATTCAGTCTTTTGAAAGCCAAACACCTCCAACTGCAGTGCAGTCATCCTAGGAAGAGATGAGGCTGTCTCCTGGAAAGCAGAATGAGCCAAATTTGCAATATCTTTTCTGGAAATTTGGAAGAAAACCATGGGAAAAAAAAATTCAGTTATCTATGTCCTCAGTGACAGGTATTCCTCAGACTCACGTCCAGCAACAGACCACCTTCACAACAAAGATCTCTGTCAGCTAATTACAATTTTTAACTCTTTCAAATGTCTCCAAGAACAAAAGATTATTAATGAAGACAACTGGTTGAAGAATAAATTCTCAAGACTACTGTTGTATAAATTAATATTTTGGGAGAGGATCAGGTAGATATAAAAGGCCAGATATAAGCGTTTATAATAATAGCTTCTTATCCAAAGAGAATTAAAACAATTCAAACCATCCATCCAAAGAGTGGAGTTGTTCAAGAGTTTTTTGAAGGTGAAGAACCTCCAGTTTCAGAGGAGTTCATGGCATTTACAATTTTCCAATCTTCTGCACTGCCTAGACTGAAACAGCCAAATGCTAGAAGAGTCCTTAAAGTAGTAAGTAAAAACTGAGACAGAGAACCGTGGAAGCGCTTTTCACAGAAAAGTTTGAAAAGTGAGCTGCAAATACAACTTTAAAAAGAACAGAAAGGACAGAAAGGTGAACAGTTTCATCAGCCACTACAGCTACACCAGAAAAAAAGAAAAAAAAAAACCAAGAGGAAAGCAAACATTTTTAGTAGCTAAGTTCTGAATTGTTGCACTACCTGACAGAATAAACCCAAATAACATTCACAGCTTCTCACAAACCATTTCAGATCTGTGTTCAGCTGACTCTGCTGTTCCATCTATTCTTTTATTGAGGCAGAGAAAAAGCTCTCAGTCATCCCAAGTCATTACCAGATCCTGCCTACAGACTCAGCAGAACACAAGCCCAAAGACTTTCACTATCTGATACAGAAGAGAGAAATGTCACTCCGTCATGGCACAGGCCCCACTGCACAAAGAACATGGCAACGAGCATGACAAATTTCATCTACAACAGAAAACTGAGAGGAGTGGCTGATACACCAAGAGCATTGTGCTGCCATCCAGAGTGATGTTAACAAGCTGGAGAAATGGGCTGCCAGGAACCTCACAGAGCCAACAAGGAGAGGTGCCAAGTCCTGCACCTGGGAAGGAACAAGCCCAGGCACCAGAACATTCTAGGGGTCTCCAGCCAGAAAACAGCTCAGAAGAAAAGGACCCGGGGGTCCTGGTGGACACCAAGGAGAGCAGGAGCCTTGACGCAAAGATGACCAATGGCGTCCTGGGCTGCACCAGACAAAATTATTCCCAGTATGTTGAGGGAGGTGATCCTTTCCCTCTGCTCAGCACTGGTGAGTCCAGTTCTGGGCTCCTCAGCACAAGACAGACATGGACACACTGCAAAGGGCTACAGAGATGATGAGACTTGACCATCTCTGCCAAGGAGAGGCTGAGAGGGCTGGCACTGTTCAGCCAGGAGCGATGAAGGCTCAGGGGGATCTTACCCATTTGTCTTTTGCACCACCCTGAAGGAAGAGTGCTAGAGGGACAGAGCCAGGCTCTGTTCAGTGGTGCCCAGTCACACCACCAGAGGCAATGGGCACGAACTGGAGATGCCCTTTGAACATCAGGAAACATTTTTTCACTGTGAGAGTGACAGAGCACTGGCACAGGTCACCCAGTCAGGCTGTGGTGTCTCCAACCTTGGAAATCTCAAGAGGCACCAGGACAGGGTGCTGGGCAGCTGGAGGTGGCCCTGCTCGAGCAGGGGGCTGGACAGGTGACCTCCAGAGGCCCTTCCAACCCAACCTTTCTGTGACCTGTGCAATGCTGCAGTTTTGTGAAAATGACACGGCTGTGCTGTATCTTGGGGAGTGGAGGGGGGAACTCACACACACTTCACTGCAAAATTCATTTCTGATAATCATTCAGTTACCAAACAGTTAAAGAAAATATAAATGAGCACACTGACTATTAGCTAGCTGAATGTCCTTACCATAAGCACCATGCTAGTGCCCTCTGCTGTCTTTTATGTCCTTATGTAATAGCAGAACAAAAATCTGCTGAGAAATGCTCCTTGTATCTATATACTTGCAGAATTCTCATCTACTTTTCTGCTCTCTCTGAATTAATAATTAAAACAGAAAATAGAAAATTCAGGAAGTTATTTTTTCTTCTGCTTCTGGGAAGATGAAATACTGAGTTAATTTTAAATAATTTGTGAAGATTAAGCCTTTCTTAAGATAATCACTCAAAACAAAACACCAATTTATAAACTCAGAGTTCAGATAAAAACACACATCTATGAAACATTCATCATTCAAAGAATGGAGTTATGGGATCTGGGATGTTTCCATCAGCACAGGACATAGAAAAAAAAAGTTGATCCTTGATACATATAATTATACAAACACAGGATACATAAAAATACAGGTTTAAGTTCTGTAGCTCATCTAAGCTGATATACAGCCATGGACAGTAGTCAAACTCTTGCAATTATTAATAAGATTGTTGATCCTGAAGTAGGTAGGAGAAACTGACACTAAAGGAGGCCCTATCACCTGGGAATTCAAAGGAGCTTCTCATGCAAAAACGAATTGGACCTATAAATACACTGAATATATAGAATGAAGTAAAACCCTTATAAAGCAAGAAGACAAAAAAATTAGCTATCATCTCAATAAAGGCCATAATGTCCAACATGCAAAAACACCTGGAAAACATACAGCCTCTCCTTCCTTGCCTGGCCCCCATCTCTCCAGCTCATCAACCCAACTGGTTTTATGAGACAAGAAATGAGGCCACTGTCACACAGCACTGGCCTGAAGAGAGGCAACTGGCATCATTGCTCCCCCAAGATATAAAGCTGGTTTTCTTGAAAAAAAAACTTTTCCAGCTGTCAGGAAGAGTTGCACAAGCAGCAAAGGGACTCCGCCACCTCAAAAAGAATCAGTGATGAGAAGCTAAGAATTAAAATCTGAAGTCTCACAAGAAAGTATATTTATAATGAAAAGAAAATATATTTATAAAGGCTGCTGCCTTTAGAGGTTCTTCAGCTTCTGTAGGTTGCATAAAAGGAAGAGAAAGTGCAAATAGAAGAGTTGCTCCATCTCATTCAAAAATCTCAGGAATGCAAAGAGAGTTCTTCATTAAGGCTCTGTGTTCAGACTCCAAACGAACTGGAGACTTGATTATTATACTGTGTGTGAATGCCAGAACAGCTGGAAATGGCAGCTACCCTGATTGTTTCTCTTCTTCCTTTCCCCTTCAATTTAGGCAACTTCAATCACAGATAGATGAAGGCAGACAGGGAAAGGCAGAAATACTTTGGTGGAAATACTCAGATGGGAATACAACATATAACAGTTTTATTTAATCTTTCCTGAAAGTTATGATCATACTAAGCCAGGAAGGATTTACTATCTGTGGGTGGTTGATTGTACCCTGAACTACTCAGCAGTAGAATACAAATAGGAAATAAAAGCACAAACTAGAGAAGGACCACACTGAAACACAAACTTTGCTGCTCTGTGACACTTCCTGCATAAGAAATGACTGATGGGGAGATGAAAGCTTTATTTTGACAAATATCAATCAAGCAAAGACACAAGGGCAGTTACACACTTCAGAGTGGTATCTGTAAGAACCATGACAACTCCACTGAAAGAGATGCCTAAATAATCACACAGGAATCAAGGAGTTTTATAAACAAAGAGAAAATCAGACAAAAGCACCAGCAGGCCTTTATGAATGAACACGAATGCCTGGAGAATCTCAAACAGAAAAAGGAAGCCTACAGGGGGGAAGCAAGGACAGGCAGTTTGGAGGAATACAGAGAGACCACCCGAGCAGCCAGGGATCAGGTTAGAGAGCTAAAGCCCTGGTGAGATCAAATCTGGCCAGGGACATAAAGGCAACAAGAAAACCTCCCACATAAGGAAGAAACATTTTTTCAGGGTGGTGAGACCCTGGCACAGGCTGCCCAGAGGAGCTGTGGCTGCCCCATCCTAGGAAGTGTCCAAGGCCAGGCTGGATGGGGCTCTGAGGAAGGAGGGCTCCAAGGGCTCCATGGCAGGAGGCTGTGATCAATAATGTGATCTATGATCAGTAAGGTCCCTTCCATCCCAGGCCATTCTATGATTCTGTGATTCTACACTTTATGGAGCTGTACATGGGCTCACTTTATTATGTCATACTTCACTACCTCTAAATTATTTTACCCAAATACGGTAGAACCTGGCACATTTCTGGTCTCAATATGACAATTCTCCTCTCTTTTTCCAGCTCCTCGTGGTCATGCATTCCTAATCTGTATTCCCCACTCCAACTTTTTTACAAGATTTAGCACAAGTGTTCTAATGGGAAAACAGTGTGAAGTTCCCAGAGGCCTCACCTATTTCTTGAGGTATTCTTCAGCAGCCAAGACCAGAAGAAGATGTAACCTGAAGCATCTCAAATGCACATACACCCCCACCAGTGTCTTAATGTTTTCTCATTAATTCTCTTTGTGAAGGTATGACAGAAAAGAAAAAAAAAAAAAAAAAAGTTGAGAAGCAGCCTATTGGCAGCTCTGCAAGAGCATTGAATGAAAACTGTAGTTTGCAACTAAGCACATGACAGTTTGGGATAATGGAATCAAATATATGGATTCATTTACAGTATGTGTACAGTATCAACTGATTCCTTCAAAGAGTTGTGAAGGCTCATCACAAACAGGCTGTCCACAGTCCTGTATTTTGTACATACCTGCTGTATACCTGGGACCATCACTTCCTCTGAGTCTCCCTTTCTACCTATTTAAGAGCATAAGTGTGTCTCAAATATGCCATTTGCCAAGACCAAGCCATCACTACAATTATAATCTGTAATCCTACAACATTATTACTGTTGTTGCTGCAATGTTCCCTTCAGTGCTGTTTCTAAAGAACACTCATTTCAGGAGCAGTCTGAGTGCACAGAAACCATGGCAGTGTCAGGTGATGTGAGTCTTGTAACACACAGGCTGTTCATTTTCTTCAGCAATTGGTTCCTCTAGCATTAACCACTTTATCCAGTCAAGTGAAGACAAAAAACAAGACCCAGGAGCTGTTCCTGCAACTACTCCTTCCATGCTTCAAGAATGTGAGCTTGGAAAGCTGGTGCATTCTTCCAGCATACTTCCAGATAAAAACTGCCTTCAATTGTGAGTTTTGCACAACTCTGAGAACATGGTCAGGCTTTCCATAAAGAGCAGTGACAAATAATGCCTGCCTTTCCACTGCATGCTCAGGAGGAGGTGGCTGATTGTTTACTCTGTATCTTCTGGTTCACTTAGCACATAAGATGTGAGATAGAATAAGGAAAACACCCTTGTTTTTTAAATCTCATGTGCTTCACTAGAGTTCAACAATGAGTGAAAATTTTTCCTAGCCTCAAGTGAAGTTCTCCCTTTATGAACATATTGAATTATTCCAGTCACTATTTATAGTTCAGCCTATAATTTGTTACATGAACTGAAACTCTTTCTGCTCAGCTGATCTGCTAGACCTTCTGCATGCCTGGTGAAGAGAGGATTATTTATTTAAGCCAGTGTCCCATGGACTGATGTCACCAATGCCTGAAGAGCACAACCCCTGCTGCTCAGATGACACGTGGTTGTTGTGTTACTTGAAAGGTCGCATTTAACATTCTCTTTGCAAACAAAGTAGCTGTTATGGAGGGTTTTTTTAGTCCTTTTAACTTGGGAACATATTTGATCTTAAAATCTCCTTACTGCCACATAAACAAAACACAGTCACAACAGTTTCCCTCCCAGAGAAAATGGCAGGATAGAAAGTAGGATTATAAGAAAAACTTTAGAAACAAATAATTATTTTTCATGCATTCACATCATATTTTAAGGAAATGGACTTTCTAGATTCTGAGCTCTACCCTGAAAGACATCAACCACTGGCTTTGGTTTTTAACAAAAAAACAACCAGTCTCAAAAACAGAGGTCGTGAGCAGAGAGGATGAGCAGGGGAAATGCTGAGTATCCTTCTCCCTCTACTTTACTTGTAGCATCTCAGCTCTCTGCTCGTCAGGCTAACAAGCATTCTGGTCTCAATCTCTCTCTTCTAAAGTCTCAACTTTGCACAGATAATTTACTTCAGCAGAAGGCCAGTAAGGAAGCAGGGCCATTCCAGGCCATTCCAGTCCAGTCATCAGGGCAGGAACCTGGGATGTGTAACAGCTCTCCTTGGTCCTCTGCACCATACAGGAGGATCAGCAGCATCAAAAAATACCAACAGAAGCCCCAACAGAAAATTCAAGCCTTAAGCTGTGTTGGGGAGAAGAAGGAATCTGAATTTGGGATTCTGTGCATTTTCCACCAAACAGCCACAAGACCAGCTATGAAAACCCCCCCAGAATCCAGTGTTGGGAATACAGCCTCTCCAGCAAGTTGCCTTTTTTTTCCAGCTGAAATTCTTCCATAATTTTGAGATGAACAAGACCATAATTCCATCAAATAAACTATTCACATGGAAGTCCTCACCTAGCATTTAAAGCAAGCAAAAGTATTTAGCACTTAATGGCACAACTGCCATAACCCACTCTGTCCACAGATTATCCTGCACACATGAACATACTGAACACAATTCCTTGCATTTGACCACCAATTTGATTGGGTTATTACCATTGGGTTATTAGGTATTATTGCATTTTGGAAGAAAAAAAAAACATTATTCTTTCAGTGTGGGGTTTGGTGGTTTTTGTCAGATATCAAACACATGCAATCTCATGTCAGGATATAAATTCTTTCCAAAGTGACAGCCCATGACAAAAGCATGCAGAATTTTACCTTTTCACTGTTTTTGTATTTTTCCCAGCTTTTCAGCATCTTAAGCCATTTTGTAGTTCTTTCAATTTCAAGATGCTTTTGCTGAAAAGGAATTAGAAATTTTTAGTATCTCCAAAATGAAAGCATTTAAAGTTGTTAAGCAAGAAAAAGTTCAACAGAGCATTATGAACTTTTTATTCGGTCATCTGAGAACAGCAAAGAGTAACATCAGTTCATTTAAAACATCCAAAAAACCAGCCAACCAGAAACCAAGCAGAAACTTGTATTCTCAGCACTATGGATGAATTGTATTTTGTACAAGGAGGTTAAGTACAAGATCTCTTGAAGTTTCTTTTTTACATATTTGCCAAGTTAAAAAAAGAAAAAGCTAAAAAAACACCAAAAACCTCCATTTGTTTTTATACTCAGATTTCAGGCAAATATTTCCTGCTGCAACCACTTAAAAGTTAGTTGTCTCTGAAATTATCTTCTTTCCCCAAACTTGCCCTAAACATAATTAGCTTCTGCAAGTGATCACATAAACCATTCCTTCTTAAAAATCACAAAATTTAAAAGGAACAAAAGCAAGTGCATGCCAGAGTGGCAGTGCAGGAGCAGAAGTGGGAATAAGCTTTAATT
Source organism: Phainopepla nitens (assembly GCA_013400175.1). Lineage (NCBI taxonomy): Eukaryota > Metazoa > Chordata > Aves > Passeriformes > Bombycillidae > Phainopepla > Phainopepla nitens. The sequence goes on along the minus strand of VXBQ01017686.1, from coordinate 202,796 downwards.
CTAGACATTAAAAGCTAGAAATACTTGCCCTAATTCTCCTCCTTGGCATGGCACATTTTCACCTGAATTACCCTGTAACTTAACATCAAGGATTTCTTGAAGATCTATTTGCTTAAATTTTATTACTGACAAGAATATTTCAGTAACAAGGTGATAGAATGAGAATCCAAACCAAAACAAAACTCATCTTCTCAAAATAAATAGTTGTATTAAGTAGTCTAGCAAGTACAGCTCTGCTACCTTAGAGACTGCCCTTCAGTCTATGAAAATATTGTTAGAGTTGCCATCAACTTCTCCAGTTTGGGAACCAAACAAGCACTTGGAATCAGCCATCTCAGTCCACAGAATTTCAAGGCAGTTTGCCACTACACAACCAAAAATCTGTATTTTGCTAGCTCAAATCATAAGACTTTTAGCACTTACTTTTACAGCTCAGTTTTACATTTTATGAAGTGTCTCTGATTATGCTACAAAGCTAATAGTTAGCTGTGTGTTTTTACATGTTTTTAATGACACTATTTCAACTCTCTCATAAAGCTTTGGAGCAGAAGATCCAGACTGGAAAGGTTAAAGCAGAAAAATGTATGTGTGTGGCTACTGCTTTCTCTTCAGAGTTGAATATAAAGAAGAATTTAGTTTTATTGTAAAGGACAGCCCCTCTAGCTTCAACTTCAAATCCAGGGATTAATAAGGACAGGAAGGATATTCATATGGTTAGTGATTCAATCTGGTAACAATGTAAAAGTTTAATTTTGAAGCTCCACAGGATAGTGAAAAGTTATTAATACTTTCATTAAGTATTTATAAAGTCAATTGCATCCAAAATGTTGGGGGAAATATAAAAGAACATTATTACTTATTGTCCCAACAGAATCTTAATTTTACTTCTAGCTTTTACCCATCACAATTTGTGCATTCTTTCTTGGCTATCAATGCAGTAACATGGGCTTCTTTAACTTTCTGAATTTCTTTAATCCAGGAGCCCAAAGCCTTGCATTAGCAAAAGTATAACTTGATGAAGTTTAGGTCCACCCCAACTATGACAGGTCCACAAAATGTCCTGGAAATAAGTTGGTTTGGATTTTCAAGTGATTTTTGTTTGAATTCAAATTCTGTAAGCCTGACATAAGTATAAAAATGTTATGAGGAAAAGAAGTGCCTCTACTCTTTCAGCCTTATCTAACTACTCATGTTGCAATCAACTGCCCACATTCCTGTTCAGGTTCTGGCTATATTGGGCAGTATCTCAAAAATTTGCCTTTTAATTTTTTTTAAAAGACATTTCTTAAGACTTATGTTAGAGGGGAAGGCTAGAACAACTATTGCTTCCAAGATTTGACAACACTATTTCTGATTCTCCTCCACACTTGCAATCCCTTTAAGGAATCAGCATTTTCTACACCTCTTAAAGCAGCTGTTCTTTAGGCATAGTTTATGCTGCAGGAATAACAGGAAGTCAGGAAAGGTCTCTGCCCTCAACAGGTTCTTCATGTAATTGGTAAGAAAAATTAAACCCTCTCTGCTTACACAGTCTGTTTGTATGTTTGATCTGCTTTCAAGATTTTTGGTGTTTTGAGCCAAAAGCTCACTTCAATTGTATGTTTGTTCAAGCTTTTATGTCTTTGTGTCAATTTACCCATTCTCAAGTGATGCTACTGTAGTCAAAATAGCAATTATTTTTGTGCTCAGTTGTTGAAAACTTTTCACTATTTCTTTCCCTGTGTGAATTATGTTAACTTTCATGTCTAACAGGTACAACACTGAAAACACAGACAGATCTGAGGCAGCTCATTGCAGAGCAGAGGAATGCTGCTGCTGCTCTTTCAGACAAGTTCCACGCAGTTGTCACCAAAAAAAGAAAAAAAAAGAAAACATTTATCTGTCTTCTGAGTACATTTTACAGTAACAAAATCCCTTATTGAAGCAGAGCTGGTTTCCTACTCTCATGTCAGTAAACAATGCACTAGTGAAAGCATAAAAATCATGAAATTGGCAAGCACTCCACCTTCCTGGAGAGCATGTGTGCCAGGGGTTGAGGCTTAAAGCGACACTTCAGCAGAAGCCTCAGACAAATCCAGAACTCGCTGAACTGCTCCCCAGAGAATTTATAATGAAGTAAACCCATGACAAAACCTAACCAAAAATTACTTACAAAACTTTTCATAGAACTTCAAAATCAGAGTCAGACACAGACTCCAGATTTCCTGAGGTCAGTTCTCTGTCTCCTTTGCTGCTCCAGAAAATCTTTCCTCTCCTTGTTTTATGTGAGATGTGCTGGATCATTCATCTCAAGGTTAAGCAGCTCATAACGTAGGACAATGATTTGATGCATTTAAGGCATTAAATGTGCAGCAAAGTAATGAAGCACCAAAATGAGTAATTATTACTGTTAATGCAGAGTAAAGGTATTGTGACCAAAAATACACACACACAAATACACACACAGGGTAACATTTTACATAAATTGCAAATGAAATGAAAACTTGAGCTAGGAATATTTTTTTAAATTCACATGGCAAAAGAAAAGCCTAAATAGTTCTGCCGAGTAAGGGACTTCAAAAGACATTGTACAGAAAGCTTTTAATCTTAGCCTACATTAACATAACACAGTAATCCTTATGAATGGTATCTTGAAAATTGCAAAGATTCAAACCCTGCTGACAGGAGCCAGATAAAGCTCAGACCAGCAGAGGTCAGGATACCATCAGGAGTGTAACCAGGAGTTTAATGCAGGAGCATCACTGGATGATTATAAAAACACACTAGACTTGCAATTTAACACTGACTCCATAAATACAGTCTCTGTGCTGACACTTTGAGACAGCACAAATACAATTTGGGTCAGAGAACCGAGACACTATTTCCCCCAAATAATTTAAGGCTAACTACAAAGCCACAGTGAATCAGAGCTTCAAAACACATCTACCACAGTAGCTGCAAGCTGCCTAGTATTTCTGCTCAGAGACTCACCCCCCTGCTGTGTCCTTCTGATGGAAATGAAATTATACACACACTCACTGTGTTATTAAATGTAATGAAACATGGCAGGAAAACTATTTCAGGCTGTGTATGCAAAACCACACATGAACCAAGGCAAAACAAAAGAGACAAGTTCTACTCTTTTACAGTAAGCACCTCTTACCAGCTTCAGTATAATTGAAGCACAAAATAATTAATTTTCAGAAGCATTGCTGCTTTTAACACTCACAGAGCTGAGCTGCCTTGAAATAAGTCATTCCATCCTCTTTCCAAGTACTCTATTGATTTGTGCAGCCAAGAGGGCTAACTTAAAATTACAGCTTTAAATACTTTATCTTAATTTTTCTGATTTGATTTGGTCTTGGGGTAACAACAGGCCTGACTCACCAAGGGGAAATACCAACAGTAACTAGGCCCAGACAAGCAGAAATTCAGTTCCCCATTATTTTTCCACATTCCCAACATATCAGTTGTCAAACTACTTCTCCAGAACCCTGCAGCATTGGAAGGATTTTTGGACTAGAACTTGCAGCAGCTGCCAACAGGACCTGCACAGGAATACAGCCAGCTCAGCATCTCAGCATCACAAGGGAGGTCACCCCCAGTGCATTGGCAGCAGGATACTTGTCACCATTTCCCAAAGCAGCAAAGCAGCCCACGCTCCTCAGGATGGCAGTGCACACCTCAGTGCCAGTGCCACCACCTCCCTTACCCATCCCCTCAGTGCCAGTGCCACAACCTCCTCCCTTACCCATCCCCTCAGTGCCAGTGCCACCACCACATTCCATCATCCATCTCCCTCAGTGCCAGTGCCACCACCTCCCTTATCCATGCCCCTCAGTGCCAGTGCCACCACCTCCCTTACCCATCCCCTCAGTGCCAGTGCCACCACCACATTCCATCATCCATCCCCCTCAGTGCCAGTGCCCCTTGGTGCCAGTGCCACCACCTCCCCTACATCATCCCTGCCCAGCACTGCTGATGGCAGCCCCTGGCACAGCACCACAGCTTTCACTCTCTCAGGGCAGAGCTGGGTGTGAGCTCCCAAGCAGCTCCATTTCCTTCACTAAGCCACATCATGGGTGAGGAATATTCACTCTCATTGACAGCAGCAAAGGTAAGAAGGAGTGGGCCCCCAGGGATCTGTGACAGCTCTTAGGGGATCTGGAATGTGCTTCTTTGGAAATGCAAATCACCAAAATGCTTCCTCAACTCATTTCACAATGATTTATATTTTTAAAAGTTGTAAATCTGTAAATGTTTGCTTAGTAGTAAAAGAACCTGGAGAACAGTGGACTTACCTTTTCTATCATCACATCATGGACAGGAAGCTCCTCTGGACTGAAAACAAAGACAAAGTTTATATTAGTCTTGGTTGATCTTGGCACAAAATCATTTCTGTATAGGCTCTTACAAGTCAACACTTTCATCAGCAATTTGTAGTAACAAGTGAACAAGAATTTGGAACTGTAAAGAAGAACTAATATTTTAAGTACAGAACTAGGATTTTAAATCAAAGTAGCTGTATAACTCACAAAAAACATTGCATAGCTTAAGAAAACTTTTTTTTTTCTTCTGTAAAAGCACTCTGTGCTGTACTACTGAACTGAAATCCAAATTATTTTTGTTTTGTTTTCTTTGGCCATACTACTGTTAGCTGATTTACCAACCAAAAAAAAAAAAAGTTTCCTCCTTTACTACTGTGCTCAAGGAATGGCACTGAGACTTTGTTTGACTTAGGAGAGTTAACTCTCTATGCTCTCAAAAACTAAAAAACATGCTCTCAAAACTACAAATTTCACTCTAAGTAACAAGTAGGAACTAGCAGGAAAAAAAATTTAGTTTTGTTACTAGGTACCTAAGTAATACTAAAAATTCAAGTCTTTTCACATCTTACCCTAAGCCTAAAAAGGCAGTTTAGGAATTGAAAGTTTGAAAAGCAACCTTTAACCTGATACATCTTCAGACTTTCCATTACTTTCATTTCATTCTGAGGCCTCTGACTTTTGTTTTTCTTAGCAAAGAAATTTGTGCTTTTCCTCTGAAAAGTAACTGGACCACCACCTTGATGCCAAGTGAGCCTGTCCTCCCCTGCAGCTTCTGAAAACACAGCAGCTCAATTGTAAAGAGCAACTGCCTCCTGCTCTAGAGGTCAGATAAATAACACACCCAACCAAACCATGTTTAAAAGGGACTAAAACACAGGAAACGTGAAATACTTTTTAAAATCCCTACTGAGTCTTGATATTATGAAAAAAAACCCTCATACCCCATCCTTATAGCTTTCTACAGAAAAGCTGTTAAACCCCAGTATTATAGACCTGTATCCCTCTGTGCAAGGGTGACCTTGGGGAGGGCTACAGAAGTTAAGGCTGCAGTCAGTGTAAGTATACTCTGATGCAAAACACTTGAATTGTATTCAATCTCACTTCATTTATAAGATGCTGTTTCAGATTCAGAAGCTATATTTGAATAAAGAAATACAGAATAAAGAAATACATTTGAACCACTTCATCTACTGGAAACACTTGTTCCCCTCAACACCTGCACAGAGACCACACACAAGTCAAAGTTTCCAGCCCACAGCTCAGAAACTAATTTTAAAACCAAGACTGTTGCTTTTGAGCAGCATTGCAAAAAGCATAATTCATTCACTTACAAGCACTTAACAAGTATCTGACAGTTTTCTTGCTGAACAACAACATAATCAAAAAAACTCTTGATCCACATCTAACATTCCATTAGAAACAACCTCTAGTCAATGCTATTTGTAAATGTAAACAAAACTATAGCATTGTGCATGCTCTCATACAACTAAATCAGCTGAAAGCAGGCTCCTTGTATGCCAGATATCACCTAGAAATTCAGCTTATTTGAAGTGGAAAGAAAAAGCAGAGGGGAAGAAAAAATTCGATTTAATACAATCTGCTTGGGGTGGCAGTTGTTCGGTTTGATGCACAAAGACTGCCAGGCCTTCTCCCATCACTTAAAACTTCCAGTTCTTCAGTGACAGTTGCAGGCCCTGCCTACCCTGCAGGAGCCTCCCACAGCAGCCTCATTCTTTGCACCCTGCGAGGTCACAGCAGCAGCTGGCTCTGCACACAACAAACTCTTTTTCCTCCAGTGCTGCCCGCAGCGTGCGAGGCGAGGATCTGACAGCTCCGCATCCCCGCGGACCCGCACCGGCCACAGCAGCTCCTCTGCTGAACTGGTGCCACTTGACAGCTTCTCTGAACGCTGGCATGGAAGCTGATCACATGAAACCTGATTTTTCACAAAGGGAGAATGGGTTTGAGTAAATTAGTAAGGAATTGCTCTCTGCTAATTTTGTGAGTTATCATCAAGGCACAAAGAAAAGGCACGGCTGAACCTCCTGAGGAGGGAAAGGCAGCCCTCGTGTCCTGGGAAGCAGACACTAAATTAATCCAACATCAGATTTATGCCCAGATTGCTCATTATTTTCTTGAGCTGCACAGCTCTGCACTAATACCACCGAGCTACAGTGACACTCCACAGCAGCACATTAAGGCAGCCCCGTGTTTTTATTCCCCAAGATGCTGCTGAGCACCTGGCAAAGAGCAGAGAAGCCAAATGAATTGCCCGGGGCTGCTCAGTAACTCACTGGACAGGCAGGAGTTCCTGGAGACCTCCCTCTCCACTAAAAAGATGGCATTAACTATGCCCCTATACTCACATATGTAAGTATCAAAATCTACCCTGCAAGGAGTGAAGGAAAGGCAGCGCAGGCACAAAAACTCTCTCAAGCCCCTAGAAGTATTTTAAATAAATATATTTCCATCTAGTGTGTTTTCTATGCAGAAGAACCTTTGAGATTTTATTAGGCAGGATCAGACACAAAATCAATTAATTTCTATGAATCTGTTATTTTATTGTACCTTCTGTTTTTTCTTCATAATGATGCATCTTTCCCTTCCTTCCCCAGTCAAGCCAATTTAATATTGTTACACCTTAATCATTTCTTTTAAAAATTAATCTTCTCCAACCATTCCCAGTCTATTTAAACTTGCATTTCTCCATGTTTTCTTAATCTGCATACTTCACCAAATAATAATGGGAAATAGCAAACAGTATTAATATAGCTGTAGCCTGCCCTAAGATGACTGTTTTCCTTTAACAGCTCAAGTAATATTCATTTAGAGGATCCAGAGAGAACAGAACTAATTAACATAATTAGCTTGGAACCATACAATCCTGGATATCCAAAAGAGGAGTCAGAGGGATATTTTGAACTGAAGTCATGAAAATAAGGTCTCACTTAGCAGAAACGAGATCTTAACACCCTGCTGTCCCCACTACAGTAAAATCTGAATAGGTAAAGTCAGCTGTTGAATGAGCCAGGAATCAGCAGTCACTACACCTGGTCTGTGCCTTGCCATGGAGACGAGCTCCCAGCTGCAGCCACGGGATCCCAGCAGCAGCCCAGGGCTCTGCCTGTCACTGCCAAGCAGCTCTGGAGTTACAGCACCAAGAGAAAGGGCTGGAGATCTTGTCTGCAGGTCTGGGAGCTGCCAACCACTGCAAGATCAAATCCCAACTACAGTAAGGTGCCTGATGGCCATCCTACTGCGAGGTTCCTCAAAGATGTCTCACTGGAAGAAAGTAAACAGTGGATTCCAAGGTTTGACTGGAACTTGGGATCTCTACCTATGGTCCTCACTGGTGGTGATCTGCAGCACCACTTCCCATCTTTCAGTCTGGATTACTTCCACCTTCTGGTGAGAAGGTCACTAAGGTCGAAGACAAGGGTTGATTTATTAGACCTGATTGAAAGTGCTTTTTTAATTATGTTATAAGGAATGAGTGGATCTTACGTATTTAAATCCACCACGCTGGCTAATACAGGTTTTCATGACTGTTTCAAGAAAACTTTTTAAAAAATGAAGTCAAATGCATAAACATCTGTCACTTCAGAACATTAAATGTGCAGATCTATGGTTTTGGTTTTGACCATTACAGCATGTGTTGTTTTTAGCCTTCTTGAGTAACAGTGGTAGTTGAAATAAATTGAAAAGTTAAAGACTTAACAAGCTTACAGTCCCCTACCCACTGCTGCTGTTTAGATCAGTGATTTTTAAATAGCACTTTGATGTATTTGTTCAATACAAACACAAGGAAAGACTTTCTTATATTAGACACTCAACAGATTTATTCTTTTCCTACATTTGTATTTAAATCCCAAGTATGCTCCCTGCTGACTCAAATCACAGCATTTTCCTGTTTCTGGTTTGGCTTAAGTTTAAGAAATGTAAAGCCTCCTCTGTCCTTTGCAGCTTCACTCAAGGATGGAAGATATTTAGTGCAATAATCAACCTTGGTACACCAGTCACCCCAGAACTCCAAATTCCAGAGGATCAATGCATTACTTCACAGTCACAAACTGGACAAGGCCTGACAACAAAATTTTCATTGGGGAAAAAATTAGGTGGCAAAAATTGACCACAATAAAACCAAAAATATTACAAAGCTCAATTGCCCAAAGAATTGTAATGTTCAATATCTTTTGGTATGCTGTATTTTTTATTTCTCAGCTTCTATTTCGGAACTGGCCAGGTCACTTTGAAGAACTTTGGCGCTTGTGGGAACAACTGTGATGCACACAAGTCATCTAATTAAAAAGTCAATTACATTCAATATTTCTATATTCTGAACCCAGTGTAACACAGACATTCAGAAAGTTTAATCCTCATAAAGCCTGCAAGGCAGTACTTATGCAAAAGGTTTTCTCCATCTATTACTCAATTATTTTCTCATGTTCTCCTCTAAGTGCAATAGTGTCACCTTGTACCACTGCACGGAGTTTCATTTTAAATGAAAAGTATTTTGAAATCATATCTGGCGTCACATTTTAAATATAAGGTGAGAGAAGTTTCTTGCAGAACACTGATCTTCGTGGTCTCATTGAGTTATCCACAAAGAAACAAATGCTGTGCATTCAGCTTGTCATTTGTGATGCATTTTTAAGTGTTTAAATCTATGAGGAAAACATACTTGCTATTACCCAGGAGACTTATTTTGTAGGAGGTCTTTTTAAAAATTTTTAGAAACAGTCATTTATATCATTTTGAAACCTTCATGATCAAGAAATTTGTGAGGAAACATCCACAGAAACACTACTAAGGTATAAAACTCAAAACCAAAAGTGACGTGAAATAAATTTGTAAGAGTAATCATGCACAGGTAAGGTAAGAGAAGGGAAGAATTCACTTGACAGATGTCTGAACAAAAAGAGCTTCAGTACAAATGGAGTTGTCTGGCTGTACAATATGAAACTCAGATTGCTGAAGTAACAACTTGCACCATTACAGTATACAGATATATTAGGAAAAAGTAAATCTTCCCAAATAGGTACAGTTTTAAATTGTGTGATTTGTCAGGAGCGAGTTGCAGGAGTCTGTGGCTTTACTAGACACAAAAAAATGAGTATATTCACACTGGGAAACCAATTCTACAGCAATAAACACACTAATGAGGTGTTCTGTTAGGGCTGCCTTCCCCCCAGTGTCTGATACATGGCACATAAAGCTGTCAGGGCAATATGGGGTATTATGCATTTGTACAACAGTGCTTTGCAACAGAACCACACCTTCAAGGTAATTTTCAGAGGAATCCAGACTATGAATATTGCTTTAATATTCCAGCTTTTCAACAGAAATTAAAGCAAAAGTGTTATTTTCAAAATCAATAATATACAGAAAAGATTTATGAAAATATTAAGGAGAGGGTAAGAAAACTTGTTTTTCACAGATAAAATTCTATGGCTCACTTCCTTCTTTCTTTCTCACAATTTACTTACAAACTCACAATTTTGACTGAGTCTGTCCCTCAAAATAATTGGAGCTCTGCTACTGTAATCATCCATTTGGAATTTCCACCAAACAACCTCTGCACAGCATGGGGGTAGTGACTACAGCAGATTAAAAAACAGCTTTCAGAAGTTTTGTTAAAATTTGTAAGCAAGCCAAAGCAATTAATTAACATATGGGATAGGCCAGTGTGACATTCCACAATATAATTATCAGGAAATATGCTGCAAGAAAGAATTTAATGCTGGCAAAATGTTGGACCACATGTGATTTTGTGACTAGGTTTTATTTGCAATTATTATTTGTGGATTCTGTGGATGTTGCTGCCAATTTGCACAGCACAGTGCCATGAACATGTAGCTCCTGTCCAGAGTCTCAAGCAATACTGTGAGAGATTAGATAAAACCCAAGTTTTATCAAATTCAACTAAATCTCAAAATGGTGACTTTTTAGTAAAGTACTTTGCTACTTGAAAGAAGATGACTTTGCTGTTATTTTTTTTTTGCCAATATGAAAAATTATCATGAAATTCATCGATAAAAAACACAGAACTGTGTTTTCACTGCCAAATCCTAAAAATATGTGCTTTCCTCTGTTTTTAGTGAAAAAAGCCAGAGGAAACGTAAACTTGAAAGTTTCCCCAGCATGGACTCAGAAAACCTTTGAGAAAATCTATAATCTGCTTAATTAAGCACGTCATCATTTCTAATGATTTTTGATGTCACTTGAATTGTACACAAAGGAACACTGAGGTTAAAAATGTCTTCTCAGAATCACATTTTTATAGAAATATAAAAATTAGTTTAAGCTACCTTAAAATTGCCGAGAGTCTAAAAGGAAAATGAAAGAGAATGCTTTGCTTCTAATTTTACATTTGATAAACATCTAAACCACCTAGGATTTTCTCCTTAAACACATAGCTCCTGTTTTGAAGGACTGCTCAAAGGTTACTTCCTGTGCAGATAACTTACATCATAACTTAACAGCCATCCATGGTTTGCATGGTGGCAGCTTCTGCATTAAAATTCAGGTGCTATGCAAAGCATGTTTCAACACAAATGAACAAAGATGGTATTGTTCCAGCAATATATACTTGTTCACTGCTGAAGCTCAAAGCATTATGTACCTACACTCGTTTCTTTGAGGAAATAAACTTCTGTGGTGTCAAATCCCATTCTGGTGGGTCCTTCACTGGGTCAAGAGTAGCAGCATCTTTGCACTTCTAAAAACTGCCCCCCCTTTTAGCATCCTTTACAACCTGTGCCAGTGAAACACACTCTGGCCATTCCCTACATTCAGTTACTTCCAACTTCTATAAATGCTAAATTTAGTAGGAAATATATGAGATAATAATGATTATGCTACATACTTATGTTTTAGAACTTAAGCAGTAACTCAAAACCATTGCATATTGCTTTATGAATGTTGTATAAATTAAACCATATTAACATAGTCAATCATTTTTTCCAGTTCTGCTACCTAATGGCTCTTTTCATAAGAGGAAGTACTTTATGAATTCCTAGTACACACTGGGTGATCTTTTACTCAAATCAAGTAGCAGCAGCTGTTAACAAAAAAAACAAAAAAAAAAAAAACAAAAAAAAAAGAAACCCACACATTATTTGTCCTTAGTTGGCAGAATTATCCAGCAGCTTATTTTTGTGTTTGCACAAAACAATCTGCAGGATTGCATTCACCTCATTTCCTTCTGTATCTTCAGGGGATTGCTGAAGTGACAGCCTGGACTAACTCAGCTGAAAGAATGGATTTAAAATTCAAATTTCAACTCTAGTCCTAAGAATAAACTTAGAATAAAGCTAAGCCAAAGAAAGGGGTAACACTGTAACAGATTTAGGAATTAAAAAAAGACCATACCATTCTGAATTACAGCAAATAACACCAGAACATTTCTTGCTTTCACAGGAAGAACATGCATGAAAGTAAAGTAAGAGAAGAACCACACACTAGATCACAACAATAACACAAGGGGAAAGAGAAGACAAAAAATTAAAGAGAAGAACATTTTAAATAATGCTGTAAAAGAAATGAAATGCACAGTCCAAGTCACAGAAAAATTCATTGGTAACTTCTAGACACTTCCTCCTTGTCCTGGTGAAGTCCTACCACTACATACACAAGTGATACGTAAATATGTGCAATTGTAAAGCTCACAGATGACCACCAGAGAGAAGGTCTGGCTCCTCTCCTTTGCTACGTCTGGTTTAGATAATTTTCATAAACAGCTTTGAATAAACAACCACATTTCCCCAGCAGGCTGACAAAGAATACTTGTTAAAGTAGCAAGTGTGAGAAAAAGCGAACAGCAAGGGCACTGCAGAGCTCCTTGTAGTAACGAAAACACCTTCTAAAGCAACACTTCTGACCACATGCTCTTGCAAAATAAGACCTCACTTTAAGGAAGCAAATACTGCAAATTGCTGCAGACAGCTCGTGGTTTTGGACACAAGTTCAAATGCATGAACACAAGGAGAAGACTCCCAACACAACCACCACCAGGACTGCAGACAAATTGACACAACAGTGCTCACTGTCCCTCATGGAAGCAGAGCTGTAAATTCAGTCAGAATGGACAGGACTAAGCCAATTTTACAGCAGGTCAAATGTACTCTTCCACTGTCAGGGGTGTTTAAATAAAATTACCTATTTACTCTGGTCTCTGAACCAGCCTCACCACTTCACACCTGCACAGTAAGCAAGGATTCATTTCAACTTATCAGGAATTCCATAATTGATAAATCATGTGTTTGCTGCGTTTTCAAGAACAGGTTTTGTCATACAGAAATGCAATTAAAATATTATTTTANAGAGAAGCAACTTTTCTCTAATAAGAGAGATCTGAACTTTTGTTTTAAATAAGGATTTAGCTTTGGCAGCTGAAAGAGGCTGAACTTGGCACACTTCTTCCCAAGAGAGGGAAGAGTTTAGCCACTCTCTGACAGGAGGATCTGACCCTGTCTCACAAAGCTGAGAAGAAGAAAATGACAGCAAGTCCCTGCTGAATGACTAGTATAAATAAAATGCACTAAGATTGACATTTATAATTCAACTATAAGAATAAATGTTTCGTTGCTATTTTAGCACATCACCACATCACTTAACATGTTTGGCAGTATTTACTGTGCCTGGAAAATTAAGAATCGTGGCTCCACGTCACTGTGAACTGTAACTCTGCAACTCTTCTGGTAGCCTTGAGGCTCTTTCCTTAAACTCTGATCTGCAGATTTAATGGCCTCAAAAGGAAAAGGCCTTAAACTGAGGCAGAGAAGATTAGACCAGACATTAGAAAAAAAAATTTCACTTTTAGGGTGGTCAGGCATTTTAACACGCTGCCCAGGGAGTGGGTGGAGTCACCATCCCTGGAGGTAATAAAGAGGCTTCTGGACGTGGCACTGGGTGATGTGGTTTAGGGGTTATGTGCTGGGTTTACTGCTGGTCTTGATGATCTTAACTCTCTTCCAGATCTGATGCACTGACTCTCCTACTAAAAATGTGAAGTTAAAATTCTATAAAATCCCTATATTTTTTTTTGGAATGCTACTTTGATTATTACCAGATTACATCAACCATGCTTCTTTCTTTCTTTAACTGCTATTACCCAAAATCTCAGCATAACTTCTTTTGCTGCCACGAACCCTCAAAGACCTGTTCTTACAGCTCTTATCAGGAGAGAATTCTCGTGTACCCACCCAAACCAGCAGGGAGAGCTGCACAAGAGTTACTGCTCTTGGACATGTGGTTCAACAGGCACACAGGAGAAAACACTGAGGATTACACACAGAATACTTCAGATACAAGGACTATTTTCCAGCAAGGCTGCATACAAATTACCAAGAAATACAGTCCAAGAGGGAATAACTGGCTGCTCATCATATCGCTCCCTATCAAAAACTTCAGGGTAAAATAATAATACTGGAGGGAAAAAAAAAAAAACAATAGTTTCATTTGGAAGCATTTAATGGAGTACTTCAATCCTTGACCGAGCTCTTTGCTCCCCTAATTCGTTTTTGGAGCATGCTGTAGAAATGCACTGGAGCTCATAAAAATGCACTGAGTTTTTTTAAAGAATGAAGTTTGATGGAGAAGAGCAGGTAGGTCTCAGCAAAAGAAAGAATGCATTCTGCTGTTTGAAAAGCGCCTCTGGCAATGTGATAATCTCCATCATTAGCAAACTATTCTCAAAGCATGTTCACTGCTTTAACAGGCTCATGGGATAAAGACTAAGGGTGTGAGTCACATTCTCAGCTGCTGTGAATTGGTACGATTCCATCAGAAACAGCACAGAGCTACTGTAAGAGCTGCACAAAAATCTCACCCAAATTTTGGATAGAGCCTCATGAATGAGGTGAGGGGCAGACACATCTGTATTTTCTACCACTAGTACTTCTGTTGTATACAGAATATATACCACTCTTTAGTCTCCAGGGGATAAAAACCCACATGAACAACCTTGCAAAATAAACCTCCAATCTGCCCAATCTCACTATGCTGATCCTGGAATATTTATCACCATAAGAACATCTGCCACAGTAAATATACATCCCCAGTTTCCATTACTGAACAGGTAGAAACATATTTAAAGTGGATCACTCAGGTCAGACCACAAATTGTGACAATATAGGTTATTGCTGTAAGATAATGATTAATATAAGTTAACACAAACTTTGACAAGAACAAAGTCTGAAAAGAACTCATATGGTGCAGGCTGAAGAAATAAAAGTACTTTTTCATGTTTTGAATGATGTCATGTTTGCTATGATTTTCACAGCTCATCACCAAAAGTTACTAAGACAATTCTGTTGTTGGCATTCATCAAGGAACAATGGAAAGAAAAAAAGTTTTTTGAAAGTTGCAGTAAATAAATTACAGTTTCTTCTGTTATTTCTACTTCATAACTATTAAGGTCTGAACATTTAAAACACTTTCCACAATATATTAGTTAGAGTATTTAAGTCAGAATCTGTATTTCCCAACAATGAGTAGTAAAATTTGGACTTAAGCTGTACCTGCCCCAAATTCCAAAAGCCAATAATTTTTTTTATTTTCCTTAGAAAAAGCAAAACTGTGGTCTTGAACAGTTTTCTTACAAAAGAAAATAGAACACCTCCCTCTCAGCTGGGTGATATACAGAGAGAGAAATATAAAAGAATCATCAAGAATATACACACAGAAGATGCTTCAAAAGGCCAGATAACATCAATCCTAATTTACAGCTAAAAATGAAAAGTGTGGAACATTTCACTTGATAAAAATATTTTTGCTTGGTCCACAAATGATTGAAAGACTGAAATCTGTAGCTGCAACAGGTACCAAACAAATGAACCTGGCTGATGTTTCTCCTTCAGGGGGATGTTGTTCAGTGCTTTACAAAGTCCAGCAGAAGCCCCTCAGGACCTGGAGCACATTGACCAGGGCTGTGCTGGTGTGGTGACCTAAGGGCAGGAAGGTGCTGCTCAGATTTGCTGGAATTTCAGCTCTCTGTGCCATTCTAGGAAGACACCCAGGCCATTTGGCTCATCCTGCTCTGACTTTTGGCCTGGTGTTGGAAGGCCCCAAAGAGGATCAGCTCTTTAAACTGGCACTGACCTTTACACTTGCAAAATGCTGTTTTCAGCTTCTACCCTACTTCAGGAGCACGGACAGAGTTTGGGCTCTTTTGCAAACTTCAGTCAGCCAATGCTCTTGTGACCTTTCAACCTTAACATTATGTGGGGCAGGGAGGAAAGGGAGGGAATGAAGTTATTTTGTAGTTAACTGGAGAGCTTCATAAAAAATAAATACAAGGATATATTCATGAAAAATACATCTTTAAGTATGTGCTTCAATGGCAGTCAGTTAAAGCTTATTCTTATTCACCTACAAAAATACTGTCATTTGAATTTCTTGCTTTCTTTTACTGTCTCAAGACCTTTAATAATTTTTTAGGTATAAAAATAACTCATTGAATTGTAACTTCTAAATAGACAAATCAATACAGATATTACATAAACTGTCAGTTTAAAGAAATATAATAACTTTTAAAACATTCCTAGTTGTAGTAGGGAACTTGTCACCACCCAAGAAATAAGGGATTTATTTTAGTAGCTTTTTTAACCATTCCAAAGCAGCACCAATCAACTAAATAATTCAAGGAGGGGGAAGGGGGAAATCCCAGATCCTGAGGCATTACTGGAATGCCTGCTATGAGCTTCAAGACACTCAGAAACTCCTTTAGGCTTTTTATTTCCCTGAAGTTATTACCTTATCAATGACTGCCGACACAAAAAAATGCAAATAGAAGTTATCTACAGGGTAAAGAAAAGGGCTGATGAAAGAACAATCCACACTGAAAATACTGAGGATATTTTTAAAACTTCACCAGGTTCCAAGATAGGACAGAGGAACTGCTTTTTTGTGGGGTGCAGGGTCAACATTCCCACAATGCTGGCCAAAAAGATACAACATATCCAACAAGGGGGGAGGGAGAAAAAAAGAAAAACTGAGCAAACAAACCCCTGATTTTTATGAATACCAGACACATTCCGCTTTTTTCATTCCCAAAACCAGCTCAAACAGTTTTTGTTATGACTATCTGTGAAGAGATCTTAGGCATTTCTCCCATTCCTAAAATACTTGATTGCAGAAGTCATCTATTCCAGCTAAGCCTTATCTGAGCCCCATGGAGTCCCCAGAGATGGGCTGCTGGACTTCCATCAGCTGCAGGCACAGCTCGAAGCATCCAGCTCCTGCACTTTCCAGAAAAAAATATCCAATCTTATCAAAACACTGGCAGATTGTGTATACAGACCCTGGTGCTAGACTTCAGAGGAAAAAATGTTCATTTCAAGATTGAATGGCACTTTTCACATCATCCTGACTGCTCAGTGTTCCTGCACTATCATGTGAAATCAGCAGCAGGGTTTTTACTGGAAAACAAATTGCACTGAATAAGCACCATGCCTGAGGTTTTTCTGGGAAGGGATATTGTGGCCTTTTTTTTCTTTAAATATTTTTAGGTTTATTGGTAACCACATTGTGCTTGTATAAAGCTTATTAAATTAACTGGTCTGCTCTGTCAATACTCATGGTCATAACTAAGACATGACTGACATGGGATTCTCTGAAAGAAACATTACCAAAGAGAAGAGGTGGTTTTTTAATAGGCTATTTTGTTTTATAGGAATATTTAACTTATTTGATGTATTAATTCAATAAACTATTCCATGTACACCGTGTATATCAGGTGACACTGAGGAAGATCAACAGCACTTGGTAGAAACAAGTCTGTATTAATTAAGAGGAACAACACCAGTTGGAGAGACAGAAGAGACACGTGGAAGGGGATGCTGAGAACTTGGCTGGAGATGTACTCCCAGTGGGAGGAACACCATGTCAGGGTGGGGGAAGACACAAGGAGCAGAAGGAGAAAATAAGTAAGAAATTAGGAGCAGCAGAAAGAAGTCATCATGTGCAGGAGTTCCTGCACTGCCTGCCACCTCACCAAAGGAACTGGGCTGATCCAAGGCTAACCCAGGACAAAAAGCAAGGGAAGTTTGTCCTGGAGGCAGAGGAGAGACAGGTGTTTCCTCTAGGTGCCTGTTAGAGTGTTATGGTTTGGTGTTCCTACCCAGCATCCAAGTCAGCAGTCAGAATGTCATGTTATCTGGCAGTAAATTATGAAAAAACATTCTCCAAGTTGAGTCTGGTTTGCCTGCAACACCACGTGGCTTAAATAAACCACAACCCACCACTTCCTTACAGCCTTGCAACAACAGTGGCTGGTAAAGGCTAAACTTTCTGCAGTTTAGCTAATAATGAGAGTTTCACCCTTCCTGGTTCCTGCATGCCCTTACTGTACAATTTATGTTTTCAGTAGAGTAGCTCAAAACTGTTACAATTTAGTCAGTGCCACTGAACAAACCCCTCCTAGCTGCATTTTGTTTTGTACACTCTGGTGTTAAACATCTCTACAGACAGTCCCCTGGAGCTCCCCACAGGTTATTTCACAGCTTATCTTTGCTGGAAGCCTTCTTCCCATATCCAACTTCCCTCTAAAACTTCCCTTTTTTCATTTCAAATAAGTCTCATTATTATAATGCTCTGGTACTTCTCACTGAACACACTTTCTTGTTCCCTAAATTCATTAAGTATTAACTAAGCTATTTTTTGGTTGTTGTTTTAAATAGCTGTATTAATAACCTGTCCACACCACTTTCCTTTTAATGTCCAAAGTTAACTAGAACATTCACATTCATTTGCAGAACTGCAAAATAAAGTACTGCAGCAGACAAATTAAATTGTGTTCTGAAGGCAGCAGCTACTAAAAATTTAAGACAATATTGGGTAAAGATGGACCTAACTCTTGTAAACAATAAATACTGTATCACTTAAAATTGACCAAAGATGCCAGATATATCAACTGAGGGTCTTATATGTAGGTTAAAGTGCCATATTTTACTTGAAGGGAAATGTTATATCTGTTTCCAGTCACAATCCAATTTGTCCACTGCTAAATAAAAACACACTTTACCTCTCAGTCTTTGAGGAAAACCTGAGCCCACTTCTACTGGTATGGCAGGAAGACAATAGAAGTGTTAAGTCTTCAGATCCCTCAAGTTCACAAATTCCCAGTTTACCACACAAATAAGGACACTGGGACACCAGAAGAATTGCAGATCTAGACCAAAACGGCTCTTGAAATGTCTCGAGCCTCTAGATTTTCCCATCTTCTACCCACATGCAGCCTGAGTGCTTCATTCCCTCAAAATTATCTTTTCTGCCCTATCAGCAATCAGTTGAACTTTTAATGCCCCTTCACAGAGCCAAGGAAAGCTGCAAACAGCAAAGAGACAAGGAAAAAGAGAAAACTACTGATAGTAATCAAAGCCTATTGTACTTGAGAAAACAAGCCCTAATTTTGTATCAGGTTCCTCACACCCAGCACCCTTCTGATACAAAAGACATTTCTCTTAGTATTTTAAGATGTCAATATAAACAAGATTACAAATCCCTGCAGACCTTAACTAGGACACTTGCAGTTTGGTATTGCTCCCAGATTTTGTTTTCAATCTGCATCAGCCTGTTTGCTAATTTGCACTGTAAACACCTGAGAGGTCCTAGGGAAATATGGCTCTCAGGGATGATAAACTTTTGAGGCTTTTGGTACATCCTGCTGCATTTCAAACTCTCACAGGAGTTTCTTTCAGACACAGCAGGCCCAGTATGACAGCACACATGACCCAGACCATAGTTAAAATCTATAGTGCAATATAAACTGTCATTTCAAGGCAAGACAGTTGATATGTTTATCCTAATTATATTTCTTCTATTAGGAAAGATTTTGCTTCTCAAGAAAATAAAAACATCATTTGCAAGACATTGCATCTGTCTTAAACAACCATAAAGCAGCCTTGAGAGCACTCCCAGGTAAAGACCTGAAGACATGGATAAGCTACAAATAGGCACAATTAGTGAAGAGATTATCTGCACACACTGTTAACCTGTGCAGTCTTTATGTAATTTAAATCTTTCAGCTTTCATCCCTTGAAGGTGATTATATAGAGTATTAATTCTGCATTGGTGAGTAAAGATGTTCCTGGGCAAGAGGTCTGGGGTAATGACTGAACAGTGCAGCAAGTGGAGAGGACTTGACTTACAATCTTCTACCCTAACACACAAAAATGCAAATATCACAATGCAAGTAACAGGAAAAGTTCATGAGTCCACAGGGATACCAAAGTCAGAGGTGAACCCTGCAGTGGCTTCCATTACTTCTGCCCCAGAAATAAAATAACTCTGACATCCATTCTCCCTTAGGAATGCCACAACTGCAGGCACGTGGTGCTGCAGCTGGGGCTTGTCAACACAAAGAACTCTTGTGTAAAACAGATCTCTTTGAATGTCACACATCAAAATTAATTCACCCCAGTGAAGCACGGTCTGCAGGTAAAGATGACTTTTAACTGATAGCTTGTAAAAACAGTAACATTGCAAAAAGGAAGAGAAGGAAAAAAAATTCCCCAAAAAACAGAACATACACATCCCTCTTCCCAATACTATGAATTACATAGGTTATTACTAAGTTTTCCACTTATATCACTGATTTTTCTGGATTTAAACTGCATTTCGTGTATTCAAACAAAAATGCCAAACACCAAGAACCTCAGAGAGTCCTAACATCATCAAAAGTAGCAAGTCAGCCTGTGTTCATTTTCTGCAAGCTGGATATTTACATCTGCCAACCACAAAAACCCTTACACAATGTAATACTCTAATCTTCTATTTGCCAAAAAGGAACAGATTAAATTACAAAGGAGGCACCTATAGGGGAACTGCATCTGGACTCTGGCATTTTCTGACTTAAGAGTTGATTTAGCATTAGGTCCCAAATCAGCAGATATTTCAGTAAGGTTAAGAAATATGTGAAGCCAAAAGATACTAATCTTTGATGGACTGAGATGCATTGCTGCTCATATACAACCACTGAGTAACCTTAATGTGTTGGGATCTTTTTAAAATTAAACACTTTAACAAATATTTTATAAATACTTCCAAGAACTTCAAGTTTGTTTATCTCCAACTAAATTATTCACAACCAAAATTTATTTGCAGTTCAGCTTGAAATATGTTTTTTGTAAACTATCAATTTTCATTCTCCAATAAAATATTTTAAAACATTTCACTCCCTATGCAAGATCAAATTAAAGAAATAAAAACTCAGATAGAAACTGAATTGAAAAGCACAATGAAAGATTAGCCAGCAGTAACACTTACACAGCAGTTTCCAAAACATCTATTAAATGCATAATAATACTTTCATCAAATAGGTAATACAATAAAGAGCCTGAATATTAATAGTAGCAAATTTTCATCTTATTTTCTTTACAAGCTTGCTACTTACTGTAGAAACCCAAATCTGTCTGTGACTTTGTAAAGATGGTAGTCAGCATCTTCCCATGGTTCAATCTGAGCTCCCTCACGTCCCTAAGAGGAAAGGAAAAAATAAAAAGCCAAATTATATTTTATGACACAATAAATAAAGACACATAAGAGAGCATTCACGCACTGAAAGCATAATAACCTTTGGGACATGGTGGCAGGAGGTTAGAGGAGGGGGAGGAGAACACCAGTCCTAAGTTAACCAGCCAAGAAAAAGGAGAGCAGAACACCTATCCCAGCCCTTACAAACAGTATTTTCATCACAGGAAAACTCTTTGGCCACTGCTACACACAAAATACATTTCAACCAGAGCCACAGTAATCCCACACCTGTTGTTAAACTCCACAATAATCCAGCAAGGTCCCCAGAGTGCCCTTTACTCGTTTCATTGCCCAAGTCCCTCTCTCCTGAACAATCACCTGCAAGAGCACATCCTGCAGACAGCCCTGAGTTTCCATCCATGCTGACTTGCAGCAGCTGTCCAACACTGCACCTCTGAGTTTTCCCTCAATGATGCATTCACTCATGTCCCGTTCTTCCTCTGCAGTTGCCAGTCTGGCAAAAGGCTTGCAGAAATTGAACTACATTTCAGCTCTATGTGCTTCTGGTGTGGGCTGTGCACAGGTTACTGGCCATGAAATGAGGCCACCACTCAGAACACAAAGTGGGTTTGTGTGGCCTGGTTTTAGTCGCAGGGGGCTCCAGGGGTGGTTTCTCTGGGAAGCTGCTGGAAGCCTCCCTCACATCCAACAGAGACAAAGCCAGCTCCAATATGGACCTGCCACTGGCCCAGGCCACACTGGAGCAGGTTTGGTGGCAGCACTTGTGACCCCATGGGGACCCATGCTGGAGCAGCTGTGCCTGAAGGCCTGACCCTGCTGGAGGGATCAGTGCTGGAGCAGCTCATGAAGAGCTGCAGCCCTTGGGAAGGACCCACTCTGAAGGTGGTCATGGAGAACTTCAGTCTATGGGAGGGACCCCACACTGGAAAAAGGGAAGAGTTTAAACCCCCAAGCAGGAAGGAGTCAGAGAAACAACTGACCACAGCCCCCATTCCCCATCCTGCTTGGGTGGAGGAGGTAGAGAAAACTGGGAGCAAAGCTAAGCCCAGGAAGAAGGGAGGGCTGGGGAGAAAATGTTTTAGATCCAGGTTTTATTTTCTTATTGTCCTACTCTGATGTAATTGGCAATAAATTAAAGAGATTTCCTCAACTGAAGTCTGCTTTGCCCATGACAAACACTGGTGAATGATCTCTCCCTGCCTTTATATCCCAACTCATGAGCCTTCTGTTGTATTTTCTCTCTCCTGCCCAGCTGAGGATGGCAGTGACTGAGCAGCCTTGAGGAGCACCTGGTGGCAGCCTGACACACACAAGCAGGTTTTTCCTTATTCCAAGGTGAGCCACTCATTTAGAGCCTTCTGTTGTATTTACCAGTAAGTCTGGCACATAAAACAATTCATGAACTCTACAAAAAAGGCTATTGCTCTGTACTCCAATGACACTTAAGAAGTCTGTGTGTGTTACAAAAGTACCTGACTAGGTGTAAGCATTCTAGGCATACTCTGTGCCAGGCTTTTCCTGACAAGGGGTCCAAGAACAAACATGGCATGAGCAGGGCATTTCTTTAGTTCCCCACAACAATATCAGAAACAATACAGCTCACTCATCTTACTTTTTTCTGCTATGATTTCAGTGTTTGCACTACCATAACCAAAGATTAAATAAATAAAAAAGTAAAATTAGAGTTCTTCTGATCTCACAGATATACTAGGCATCCTCAAACATCCCACTTTCATTACTTCTAATACAATACACTCCCTCAAATAGTCCCAAAGTAACTTGCTATGCACCTGAAAAATGAGTTCATTGAGTCATGAACCAGAACATCCCCCAATGAGAGAGACTTTAATTTACCCAGAGGCCAGTGTATCATTAAACATCAGATTAGTACTCAACAGAGTATTTTAAACAACAGCTAGCTGGAATCATGGTTCAGTTTTTAAACAGACATATTACTAAGATTCATTATAAAATGTCTTTTAAATTACTAGAAGTTCACTTACTCTGTCATACTTGGCAACTATCTCTGCTCGTTCCTGGGCAAGTTTGATAGCAGCATCCTGCTCAGCATCTGCACCTGTAGAAATTAAAATAATGCTGTTCAGATTTTCTTCCTTGTGAAAAAAAGAACTGCAGCCAAATACCTGGAAAATCAACTTCAGGGAGACTACTTCAATGGAGAAATGCCTAAACTATTGTGTCAAAGCAAAATATGACCTTGGTGTATGTCTTGAATGCTGCTCAAAGAAAAGCACAGTTACTGAACAGTATCTTAGTAGCTGAGTTTAGAATATTTCCGATTTTCCACCAATGTAGATATTAAATACAGTAAAAAAATAATTCTGCACAACCCACTAACCTGAACAACTGAAGAAAGTACTAAAGGCCATTAACTGGCAACTCCACAAACATTCTAATAATTAAAGAAAGCTGAAACATTCACTACTGGCTTAAAACAAAATTGTGATGTATTTCCAGGATTTGTAGAGATATTAGAATACTGAAGAAATACTGCATGGCTTCTTAGAAATTGCCTAAAACTTATTTCTCAGAAAACAGGGAAGGATGTCATTACAGTGTCAGAACTGCAACTTGGGCAGCCCAGAGCTGGAGTAAGTGTAAGGATATGACAACAGGAAGGTTGACAGGCAAGAAAAAAACCAGTGTGTGAGTAAGCACTGGACATGAGGACACTGCAGATGCAGCATTTACCTCATGAGTGGAGTTCCAGTTTTGCTCAGTCCTGTTCCCTGAGCAGAAACCAACTCTAGGACATGGACAGGAACAGAGAGCACCAAGAAAGGAAAAGTTGCTGTTTTGACTATCCAACAACAGAACATACTTCAATATTCCAGATATAATTATATCAAACCAATTAGGTAAATCAGCTTTAATTAATAAGTTTGTGAAAGATTCAAGAGTTGAATTCTTTTGATTATTAGAAAGGAATGAACTTCAGATAAAGCAAGCCTTGAAAAGGGTTTAAAATATATTTCAGTCTAATACTGTATAAAAATAACTCCAAGCATGTGAGTTTTTTTCACTATCTAAATCATGGCAACATGATGAACTTCAGGAATTGTACATACCAACCATCTGGGCCATGAAATAGAAAAATAGATCAGATATTACAGTTTTCTATCATATGACATTAACACAATTATTTATTCAAACCTAGTGTTTCTTTAATGAAGGTTACCTACATATTTCCCAACATTTAGAAAAGAAGTTGTGCCAAGTTGGCCTTCTAAGCCATCTGTTAGAGATTTAACATGGTCTCTGCTTGTTTTCACTCCACCTTTCTCCAGGGGAATGCTAAGAGAACCTCAGTATGAGCCACCACAGACTCAAGCACCAGCATTCAGACACAGCTCTGCTTGTCCCAAGCTCCCCCTGAGGGAAAGTCTGGCTGCTTCTTCAAAGCTCTCACTGATAATTCCCAGAAGTCACACGTGGTTACCCTCACCTGGCCCCCTTTGTCACCATCATTTGCCAATCATATTACTCCTGTTTATTAAGAATACATAGTGCTCTGTCATTTTTTCCAGTGTGCAGCAGAACCAGCACACATGTATTTACATAGTTATTTGAGGGAAAAAAAAAAAATAATTCAATCTGCTATATTTGGAAGCTTCACTTCTCTAAGCAACAACACTGACAAATCATTTCCTCTCTGTAAAATAAGGAGTGAGTAGAATCATTTTGTATTGCTCAGACTTTGGTGTGTCCAAGCAGGGCACTGCTCCTCCTGTGCTTTCAGGTGCTGGATGCACCTTTATTCCTAAGGCAAAAGAGGACTCATGACACAAAGCAGTTGGGTCTCAGGTTTGCTTTTCTCTGACACAGCTTTACAGGCACTGCAGGGCTCTGTTATCCTGGCTGCCCATGTGAGCTCTGAGCAAGACACAGCTCCCACAGCCCCTCCCCAGCCTTGTCACAGCCAAGGGCACAGACACAGCTTCAGCCACTGCCAGGGCACTCCAGCACTACCTACTCCCCCAGCACAATTACAACAATCTGGTTCCTAATCTTCACTGGTTGACATAATGTGTCTGCTGAACCGGCCATGTCCACTAAAATAAGACTGACAAAAAGCAGTGGATGAACCCTGGGTTTACTTTCAAAGTGAGAAGATAAAGAAATTGTAACAAAATTAAATTGTGTTTCCTTCTGTAAGAATCTGTGCTTACAGCAAATCTTTACAGAAGACCAAATATGGGTTTTTAAAAAGTAAACTTTTAAACTTCCTTAGAAACCTGACATTCCTTCAGCAACTTCAAGTACTGATTGACCCTCATCTCCCCTTCTCCAATGGACAGCTGTGGGGAAAAGCTCCCTTGTTTCAAGTACACCTGGCTGCTGAGCTTCAAGAAATAGGTCAAAAGTCCTATCACTAATTTCCAAGTAGAAGAGATTAGATTTAATTTGAGAAAAAGTGAAAGAGTGTGGCTGAATATAAGCAGACAATATTGTAACACACAGTGGTCAGTACATTCACATAGTATGCAGTTGATACATTTTCTAAACAGAACTAAAAATTGTTTCTACTTTTATTTTAAAATGTGCTCAAAAGGACATGCATAGATCTTCAAAAACACAGACAGAATAACAGTGTAAGCTGAAAAAAGCTTAAACCTTTGCTTAAAAGAATGCCAAACTCTATTTGCACCAGAAAGCAAGTTCCTGATCAATGCTGAAAACATGGCCATGGCTTACCATCCCTTCCTCTGCATAAGCCATGTGTGAACCAAAGTCTGGCATGTTCTGTGTCTCATGACAACTCAATTACATTTAGTGTGTAAATTATCATATTCATTGCCTTTAAAGTAATCCTCTTTGCTTTCTGCCAGAATCATTTTAACCTTCCAGCTGCACTGAGATAGTTCAATGTTTCATTAATCCATCGACACTGAAAACCCAGAAAACAGCTTGAGATGGGGGCAAGAGGTTTTATTTTGCGAGTTAAGTATTAAACATGATTTTTCTTATAAGAAGAAATATTTAAATATCTCCAACTTAGAAATTACACGTTGATTCCTGATAAAGTAAAAGCTAAATATGGGAATGAGAAAAATTCTTCGGCACAAAAATACATCACTGTGAAATTGAAGACAAATAACTGCTTTTCTAATGTCTCATCAGTTTTGTTCAGTGTTATCTCAGTGAAAGCATTTAAAGATTACACAAGTATGATTAAATTTATTAATTAAAATTTAGCATTATAGATTATAACAGGAAACAATGCCATCTCAAATGAGGTCGACATTAATATACAGTCAATTAAGTAGTACAGAGAACTAATTTGAGCTAAAAAATAGGGAACTATATTAGCAATGACCTGATGATAAATTCTGTCAACGATGGCATGCTAAACAGCACTTTCAAGTCCCCTCAACATGAGTCAGGCTTACAGGGTACAAGCAGCATGGCTAAAATCCTGCCCAGCATCAGTCACAGAATGACAGGTTGGAAGTGACCTCAAGGACCATCTAGTCCAAGCTTTCTTGGCAAAAGCACACTCCAGACAAGATGGTCCAGCACCCTGTTCACTTGGATCTTAGAAGTGTCCACTCTTGAAGAGCACACCTTTGCCCTGGGGACATTATTGCAATGGCTGTTCTCACTGTGAAAATTTCCAAGTGTCCTGAATCTCCTCAGGAGTAAAAGACATCATGCAAACTAAAAATATATAATATTATGCTCTATTAATGAATGCTAAACAACCTGGAAGAGAATGCCATAAGTGACATTTAATAGCAAAACAACAGATCTCAGTAAAAATAAACAGTAGTAAAGAAAAAATAAGATTGTGGCTTACAAAGAGATGTAAAAATTAAATTCTGAATTTTACTAAAACTTCTCAAGGATAGAGATTTTTGAAACAGAGCTATGGTTTGATGATCTTGATGAAACAAAAAAAAAATTCCTGCCTTACTCTTGATTTCATGCCATCTTCTCTCTTCTGTTCCACATGGAGGAAGGGTAGCTGTAGATGTAGTCACCTACAGACACCAGAGAATCTTGACCCAAGGACCCCCTATAATCCACCTAAACATGTATTTTAAGTGGGGGTAGGGAGAAGGTAGGGGGAAAAATTTACAATAATGTAATTTTGTATTCATTTGAATCACTGAAGCTAAACACTGAGGATGCCTCTTGCAGTCCCTGCAGTAACTCAGTTTTCCAGAACAAAGGAGGGAGAAGTGGCAGCACTATCCCTCATGTTTCCAGCAGTCAAGAAGGAGCTGAACAGCCTGTGACAGCCTGGCAGCAGCTGGGCTGCTCCTGGTTGGGGTGACTAACACAGACCCATAGTCACACCTGGCTTTCATCACAGCCTGGCAGAACTCAGCTGCTGCTGAGGGAGGAATGGCCACAAGACAGTAAAACACTGGTCTTTCCCTCAAAAAGAAAAGCTGCTCCTCCACAAGGTTTACTAAGTAGCTGTATTTTGAATTGCTTGTCTAATCCTGTTCAGCTCCAGAACTGCAAACCAGTAAGGCACAGCCTTTTTTTTAAGTGAGCTCCATGTGCAATCCACTGAGCATACAACTCTAGTCCCTACAGAAGTAGTCATACAGCTTAGAGGAATGGCCTTTGAGGTTATTTGAACTCACTAATGGTGTTCTCTCTGAAACAGCCTAAAAAATGACTAGGCTGTAGCTCACCTGTCAAAGGTAACAACCATGGAGTAGCCCCCTCGTGAAGGTAGTATGAAATGAGCACCATCAAGAGCCTCAGTGAGCTCGCTCCTTCCTATACTGAAGGAGTAGTAGGTACAAGATACACTGCAATGCTCATGCATCAGCAGCAGTATAATAAACTGCCTATGACACATAGTGCCATCAATTTGAGAAGAATCACAGATTTGCTTAGGTTGGAAAAGACTTTCGAGATCATTGAGTCCTACCATTAAGCCATCACTGCCAAGCCCACCACTAAACCATGCCCCCAAGTGCCAAGTGCTTTTAAATACCTCAAGGGATGGTGACTGCACCACTTCCCTAGCCAGCCTATTTCCAGTGCTTGACAACCCTTTTGGGAATGAAATTTTTCCTAATATCCAATCTAAACCACCCCAACGCAACCTGAAGTCATTTCAGTCTCATCCTGTCATTTGTTACCCACAAGAAGAGCCCAGCCCCCACCTGGCTGCACCCTCCTGCCAGGGAGCTGTAGAGAGCACTGGGTTTCCCTCTTGAGCCTCTTTTCTCCAGTATAAACAAACCCAGCTCCCTCAGAGACTCTTCACAGGACCTGTGCTCCAGACCCTGTCCCAGCTCCATTCCCCTCTCCAGACACACTCCAGCACCTCAATGTCCTTCTTGTCCCAGGGGGGCCAGCACTGATCCCAGGGTTCGAGGTGAGGCCTCATCAGTGCTGAGTACAGGGGGACAATGACAGCACTGGTCCTCTTGCACACACCATTGCTGGCACAGGCCAGGCTGCCACTGGCCTTCTGGCCACCTGGGCACACTCTGCCTCTGGCTCAGGCTCACCCACTGTGGACCAGCACCCTCAGAAGCAATGCCTCTGTCCATGGGGCTGAGGCTCAATATACTGAGAGCATGCTGTGTAACATTATCCCAAATTCTGAAAAGCAATTTCTTCCTTTTTTGTCCTTTAACCCACCATCATTGTCTCTCCAACTGCAGAGCACTCTGAAAACCCCAAAAGAACTGAAAATGTTGACTTGTTTTCCATTACTTTACTAAAATTCTTGCTTGTTTGCACATTACACATCTCACTGCTCACAGGGCTGCACTGGCACAAATTCCTGTCTGCAGGCACTACCAACCAGCTGCCACACATCTACACATTCAAAGCACATATCAGAGCAATAAACAAAGTCTCTGGTCATAGCAGCAAGTCCCTTAAATACTCAGGCTGTTTATTTTCCTTCCAGTTCATTCCCATAAACAATGAAATAAAAGCCATGACGTACACTTAATAGTATTTTGTTGTGGGTACACGATGTTCAAAAGGAAGAATCTTGGTAAATACCTGCACATCAACACTAAACCTGCTCTGAACAAAAGGGATTAAGCATCATTTATTATACTTTTTCTTCATGCAGAGAGAACTTGTAACACAGAGAAGAACTTTTAACATAAAATGAACTAGTTAGTTAGAAAAACAATCTCTTTTGCTTAGCAACACTTTCTCTGAAATACATATTTCCAGAAGTTAACTGAGCTACACTTCTTTCAACATTAAACGTAATTATATGCCTTAAATATTATTAAGTATTTAAAACTCAGTTATCACTAATTTGAAATGAGAGAGAATTAAAATAGCACAATATAAACAATTAAAGACCAGTACATAAAATTCCACGCAACACTTTACCAGTCTTTAGACCGTCATTTTCTTCCCAGTCCTTGTAGAGCTCTGTTTTAGTCTTCATGAAGTAAATCTGTTTGCTTCTAGATCATATTCTAAATCAGTTTATCAGAAATGACCAGGGGAAAAGTTCTCCTCCTCCACTTGCTGCATTTGCTCCACACAACTGAGCCACTTGACACGTGCTCCTTTTTTCAGACACAGCCCCTGTACTGCTCCAGGAGCTGCAGAGGCTGAACAAAGATGGCATTTGTTAATGCCAAGTGTCACGAAGGCACCACGCTGGTGTTCTCCAGCCCAGCCCACAGCCCTGCATTCCAGCTCATAATAAACAAAAGGATTTGAACAAACAGCCTCAGAGGCCAGGGCTCCTGTAACACATCACTGTTATACTCTCAGGCAAGAATTCTTACTGGTGTTTTCCAAGTGCTGCAGGAAAAGCATCTTACTGAAAGGACTTACTGGAAATGGAGCTTGAAGTACCCTCTTTCTGGCTTATTACCTAAGAAAGCACAAAATTAGGTAACTCTAAAAATACAGTTTAGATTTCTGTAACTGGCATTCCCTACTTGCAGGATGGAGACTTGACGTATTTTCTCATCAAAACTCCTTTATTGTGCAAGATATATTGGGGACTTGAAACACCTAGGACGTCAGGAGTTGGCAACAACATTTTTGTTGATAAAAGTACAAAAGTTCATGAGTAAAACCTGAAAACCAGATCTCCATACCAAATATCCCAGGACAAACACATGAAGCCACTCTCCTGCACAGACTTTAGCCCTCACACAGCCATTCTGCTGCTGTGGGATGCCTGCAGCCAGGAACCAGCCAATTCCATGTCCTGAGCTAGGCAAGTCAGGGCACACTCACTACCAGACATTGTGAAGCCAGCTGAAAGATGATCAGTGGCACTGGCACAGGTTAACCCAGGGAGGCTGTGGAATCTCTCTCCATCCATGGTCCTGGGCAAGCAGCTCTGCACAGCCCTGCTTGAGCACAGGGTTGGACCAGATGACTTTCAGAGGTCTCTTCTAGCCTCAGCCCTTTTGTGGTTTTCTTGTACTCACAGAAGTGTTAAAATGCAAGGAACAGGAGATTTGATCAAGTGTGTTGGACTGTTCTCCCCAGAGACTGAAAAAAGAACAGTTCCTTCAATTGTTTTAACCTTCCTCCCCATATCGTCTGGCAGAGCACCGAGCCTGGAAATGAGCAGCAGCTCCTTTGTCTTTACCAGTGATTACTGCTCATGGATCCCACCCAAGCCCAGGTGTCAATGGTTTAGTCTCTGGAATCAGTATGAGTTTAGACTAAGTCAGTGCCATGTCCTCTAGCAGGCACCTTTCCCTCAAAAGCAGCATTTTCTTACTGCTGACACACACAACAAGAATCCTCTTGCTATGCAGAAATAATCTTCCACTTTGCTCATAACAGAACTATTGAACTGGTTTTGTAAAAGCAGCTACTTTCTGTTTCCTTATCTGTGAGCATATTTGTGGTGAGGACAAAAAGAACACACATGCAATCAACACAAGCATTTGTCCCAGGTTAACTCTCTCACCCCTTCACCACTTGAAAACAACTTGCTTTTTAACATCACTGCTGCTCTTCCACCACACACTAATCCCAGGCACCAATAAGCCATATTACTGGCACATATATATACTATAGCTATACTAGAGATATCTGTACTGGTACTTCTCTTATGTGGCTCAAGTTTAGCATGTCTGGCTTTGTGGGTGTTTTTTAAGTAGACATTCACAGAAAAGGTAAGATTCTGACTTAACTGAAATTTCTCTCAATTCCAAAGAAAAGAGAAAAGCTAAAAGAGAGTAAAACTCTTTGTAAAATCAATATATTGCATTATCTCTGCACTAAAAAAAAAATCCCATCACAGCAGCAAGACACATGCACCCTCCCACTCTTAATAATCAGCCTTCAGAGTAGATGCTATTGTAGTTCTACAGCATGAGGAGTAATGGGTGAAAAATATGAAAGTAAAGATTCAACTTCCCTGAAGAAACATGACTGAATCCTCATCTTAATGAAAAATCAAGTTTCACTACGGTAGAACTCTTGCAGTTTTGCAACATCCCCTATGAGACACTGCACATTCACCGATGGAAAATGGTCACTTTGGAAATTAGTAGAATTAACTGCTACTAAAAACCCTCTCAAATCAATTTTAAAGTGATCTCCAAAGGACTCAAAGCAAGAGCAGGGAAATCCTAGCAGCCCTGCTAAGCGCTATACCACAGAGGAAGGCTGTGTAAAACATGAAATGAGAATTTAGGAGTCTGTGTATTGCATGGAATTTAAATCAAATACTCATCTTGCTTTTAAGCAACAATGGACTAAAGGGCTTACAGAAACTACCAATATCAATCAGTTACTGCAATATGCCTATCTATTTTTAATAACTTTTAGTTAATGGAGCTATGAAAGCACAAAACTCAGAATAAAACAGAAACAGAACATACTTTAATAAAGTACAACTTGACTATTTAATTAGTCCTAATTTGTAATTTGTTTTTCTGTGTGTTTCATGTAAATAATTACACCTTAAAATTAGATTACTCCATCAGCAATGCCTACACCTAACCAGCTGGAAGCTGCAGTTGGAATGCTCATGTCATCACGTCACTACTGAGCCTTATGAAAGTTCCCACAAGGGTTTCAAAGTGGAGTGACAAGATCTGGCAGGGTTCTACTGCAATTCCATTTTGCAAAGTGGTGTGTGCAGCCGTGAGCCAGAAGATAATTAATTTGCTGAAGGTTAACATAATCAGTTGCAAAGCCAGAAGAAACCATAATTGCCAATTTTCAACGAGCTAAAAGAGTAAAGCCCAGTTTTGAAGAATGCTCCTTTCTTGAAAGAAAAAGAGGACAAAACCAACGCAAACTCACCCTCCTGCCCAGACTTCTGTCAACACAACCTGAAACGTTTATGGCAGCTCTCAATAGACTTAAATGTAAAAAATTCAGGCTGGGTGTAATTTGGGGCTCGCCAGTACGTAAAGTCTGGTCTGCCCTGTGCCACAACTGGCTGATGTCTTACGCCTAAGCTGAAGTCATCCTTTGTCCCTCTCTTCCCAGGGGTGTAGTTGGTATCTGGCCTTTCCACGACGGTTTTTCTCGTTCCTCAGTGCTGTGAAGAGCAGCGCTGTGGCCACGCAGGAGTGGTCACCGTGGTCACTCACCTACGTGTTTGTGTTTGAGGAGATGCAAACACTGCTGAGCTCAGCCAGGCCAGCCCTGCCAGCAGCTGTGGCAGCAGTGACGGCAGCGGATCCGCACCCCGCTGTTCAGGGGACACGCGAGCCCTGTGCCTGCAACTCCTCCTGACCCTCCTGGAAAACACAGGGGCTTTTCTACGACATGCTAATCATTTTAGGGTCTGCCACCAAAGGATTACACTTCTTAGAACTCCTACTGTGGCTAGAGCTGATCCCACTGTAACTTGTAATCTGTTTCATCTACAGCTCATGAGTATTACTCCCACACTCCTCCTGAAATCCATGACCTTTCCCAGCACTAGCCCTAGCCTTTGCAATTATGTCTTAATAAAATATGCTGCAAATCATCTGCTGCGTTATATGGTAAGATCAGACACTTGACCTCAGAAGCAGTATTGACAGATGAAAAGCAGAAATATTTCAGGAATTTTACCCTCAACATAATATATGTCAAGGCATCCTTTTACATCAGTGGCTTTTCAGGTACTGGTTATGATTTTATAAGCAAATTTAGCTGAAAATGCAGGTTTTTTTCTGATCGCTTGTACTTTAAAAGTATATTATGCCTTTAGTTCCCAGAGGATTTTGAGAACTAAAATATCCCTTTTGTACGTTGATGCTGCTCATACTTCTTTTAACCATGACAGGCTACTAAACACACCAGCAAAACCATCTTTCAGCAAGACTGAACATAGCAGTTCTCTGCAATAAATTTCTTCTTCGCTTTCCCAATACCATATATCAGTATGACATATAAAAATCTTTTGTTTCCCAGCAATGTAAATCAATAGAACATTAAAAAATTCTCTGAAATGTTGACATTATTTCCAACATAATTTCAGATTTCCTGTTTTGAACCTCATAATTAGTGGTAGAATATGAATGTTGTCACAGCACTAAGATTTGCAGTATCAATTTAAAGAGTAAAATGGTTCTATTCCTTTCAATTCTGACATAAAGTAGAACATTTCACAACAAGAGCTATGCTTCCCACGTTAACAGACATATTTAAGTAGTCAGTTGCCACACTGCACTAATTATGTTAAGTCTCCTGATTAATCATTTTTCTCTCTGCATTAGTCAAAATTAATGAAGCAAACAATAATTATATTTTAAAATTCATCGTTAATGATGTGAAGTCTATTCCCAGTTTAAACCATCACCAAGACAACACTCACACAGACTCTGGATGAAGTTTTTTAAAAGGGGGTGGTTCTTAATTTTTGAGGAAGCTGGTTTATTTCTTCTGTAGGGCTAGAGAAGCTACAACAGGTCTCTAGTTACAAAATTTCATTGGTATCATTTTACACTGGCTAAAATAAAGAGATTTGTTCTTCTACACAGAGGAGCTTTGAATACGCTGACATACCCACAGTCCAGCTCATCATTTAATTACACAGCCGATTTAACTGATTACAACAGGAAGAAAAGGAGGGTTTGTTTTTGTAATAGATGCTATCCTGCCACTTAACAAGGCTAAAGAGCTGCAAGCCAGCCCAGAAGAAGGCGGGCTCTGACTGAAGGTGGCAGGAGCAGAACTGGAGAGCACCATGGGGACACAGCAGCAGCTCCCCCGACCTGCCCAGCGGCCACAGGGCTGGCACTGAGCTGCTGCTCAGCTCAACAGGCACTGCCCCAACCTCGCTGGCCCCACGGGCCACCTGGGGAAAAGAAGTCTTCAGAAACAAGCAACAGATGAGCAGCTCCTGAAACCTCCAGCTTTTACTCCCCAGCTGCACGTGTACTACCAGCCTTTGACTTTTCTGCCTTCTCCTGGAGGAGACAGCATGAAGGGCACAGGGATGAGTCCTTGCCCAAAATGATGGGAAAACCTCCCTGCAGCCTCTGTTCCCACCTGAACTTGAGCCTCCCAGGAGCTGAGCACAGCCTCTCTGCACGGGGAGACCTCGGCATTCCTTTTTTTTTTCAAGCTTTAAATTCCATTTCAGCCCAATACACAACAGGAAAATAAAATTTTAAATATTGTGAAAGTTGTGGCAGGATGAAAAACCATTTCTTGCTTTATTCCAGCAACAGCATGTTACACAAGTTACACCAGTTACTACAGGCTGCTAGACATACTGCCATACCACAGAGTGTAGATCTCTGGCATCCCTCCATCTACCACTGGGACACACTGAAGGAACCACCAAAAAACCACAGTAACAGTGAGAGGAGCTGCAAGGCCCTTCACTCTTCAACTTTAATTACCATCATAAGATACTTAAAGCATTTCACAAAAGAAACTCAAACTCAGTTACACACTACAACTCAGTTCACTGTAGCTGAACAGCTTTCTTCAATTATTCTGTCTCTGAGCTATTCATCTTTGAGTAGATAAACATTTTAACTGCAGTAATAATACCTTAAGTACAAATAGGATCCTCTGAGGGAATCCTCTGAAAAGTCTGAATGGCACCTAGAAGCTCATACGACACTAAACCTTCTCTTGGTGGCTCTGTGATAAGTTCAAGTCCACAGAAAGATATCAAGGCTAATTTAGATACCTGCCTGCTTGTATCAGTCATGTCTACACAGCACAGAGCTGAATAACCAGCTACTTACAATATCTGTCATTAATTTCATTAAAAACTAAAATGACATTTAAGAGAGGGGAAGAATGCGGAAATCCCTCTGAACATTTAAAATCACCTCAAGTGTCAGGCACGTTTTTTATGTTTATAAAGCAGTTTTAGGAAAGGTTGGAGGAGTAAGAGACAACCAGATGAAGGGTAAACAAGTCTGTCAAATGGCAGCAGAAATGGGGGAAGTTTCTTCATCTTTGCTACAAGAAAAGGAAGTGAGTGGTAGACAAGAAGGTTCTGTTGTTTTCAGTTTCACTGACTGAGGACTGGTAAACAAAACAAAGTAAACAGCCACGGCATTTCCCATGCAAAACAGGAATTAGGGCCTCCACGGCTGCCCTGTGTGCCTGGTCCCAGCCCCCAGCTGAGGGAACACCCAGCAGAGCAGCTGCAGTAAATCCAGTACCATACCCACCAAACCACAATCAGGTTGCATTCATACAGCTAATTAGCAATACCAGTATGAATTTTTTTGCCTCCACCCAGTTTGCATCAGTTAAAACCTTTGTCAATATAAAACAACCCAAAGGCGGGTAGAAAGGGGGAAGAAAAAGATCACAAACTCTCTGGCTGTGTATCTACAGAACACTGCACCCATAAGAAAAGCCTTCTGCCTACCTTATATCCATCCCCTTTTTTTTTTTTTTTTTTGCAAGAGGAAGTACCAAATTAGAATTTGGATGTAATCTATCCCTAAAACTTAGGAGAGTGTGCCAAAAAAGGCCTTTGTCTTTTTCCCCAACCTTTGATTCCATTTAAGTGCAGACAACACTGAGATAGATGCCAGCACCACTGAGAGGCAGGCACAAAGCTGTAGTAGAAAAAGACCACAAAAGAAAAATGAAAAGGCATTTGTTTGAATCTTTGATTTTAAAGGACAGTACAGAATCACAACAGAATTTTCCGAAGAGGTTATAAACCTCCTTCAAGTAAGAGATCACAGCAAGAGGCACCATTTGGCTCATTCTTTGGATATTCTGAAAACATTTTACAAATATCCAGTGTTGATGTAAGATGATAATTTATTATTAATTTATACTGCTGTTGCACAGAAACAATAACTTTAACAATCAGTGCATTAACAGGCATATCAGTAACACTTATTGGCTTAGAAGATAAGCACTGAGGTACTTCAGTAACACAAACCCACTTTTCAATGCTACTTCTCTCAAAATCAGTACTTTTATTTCAGTACTGATGCAAAATAAAGAACTACAAACACATGCTGTGAACACCTTAGCAAGTTCCTACTGCAAAACAAACATGATGCTCATTCTAGTCTAAGCCTTATACACAGCCATCAAGAAAAAAAATCCATTTGTTTGTGCTGAAGTCAATAATGCACTGAACCTACTAATGATGATCTGCTTTTAAAACACTACAATCTGTTAAAGGAAAAAGCCAAACCAAAGAAAACCACCCGAAACCCAGAAAAAAAAACTATTTGTAGCAGATTCTCATATCTCAGCATAAAATGACCTGAAATTTAAAAAAAGCAGTTTTAAACTCAGTAAACTGAGAAAGCCTACGTCATCTAACACAAACACTGCTGCAGTACTTTGGAAAGCCCTATTCCAGATTACAAGCATTAGCTCTAGGACAATACACAAATAAAGGCTTTTATGGATTCCAGTCCAGCCCACATAACCAATTTCATTCCCAATAGATCCCTCCCAACCTCTGTGAATTTCATATCCCCCACAGAATCAAATCCACAGGAAGAGTGACGACTTGGCTGAGCCCGTGGAGCTGCACCTGGCAAACAGGATCCTGCTCCTGGGAAAAGCAGACCCAGTGCAGAGCCCTCCCCTAGGGCAGACATGAGCTGTTCTCTCCACCAGAGAGGAGGAGGAACAGCACCAGCTGGGATTTAAACACACATCCACCCACTGTCTGCTGTGCCTGTAGACATGCAATTAAGATATTCAGCACTCTAGGGAGGGTTCAGGTTCTCATTTGTGCAGCTCAGAAGGACCAGGAGCAACAGGGCTGACTGGTTACCCAGGCATGAACCAAACAACCCAACCTTCACAAGACAACAGCTTTGGGCTCTGACTAAAACCAGCTGCAGACAGAAAGCTTACAGGTTAAAGCTCTACATGAGCCAATGTGGACTTTAAATCCTTTTTTTGACTTGGAGAGGTAGACACAGTGGTCAGGCAGGAAACCTTCCCACGAGGGGCAACGCTCATTCTGAAATCTATTGACTTCACATGGAAATTCAGCATCAGTGAAATTTTCATCAGTGAAGTTAAACCAAAATTACTTGCAAAGGAAAAACATATTTTGGTTATGAATTGTGGTTCCCTCTCACCACTGAAGACATTTCTTCAGTACTTGTTAAAATGACAACCTTGCATTTCTGATGTTAGTTCAAACAAAGCCAAAACCTTTTCCTGAAACGAGGAACTGCAATGCAGTAAAGCAAAACCATCTCTGCAAAGGTATTCCTGAAAGGTCTAGCAGTAGGATGGGAAACAAAGAGGATGAACATAATGAGTGTTCCTTCAATTACAACATTTTGGAAGGATAAGGAGCTATCACTCCAAGGGCTTCAAACTGGATGGAAATCCGACAGCTTTTCATCAACTTTTCCCTCTTCAGAAGACGTACAGTTGTCATCTGCTGCCACACAACTCTGAAAGTGAATGAAAACTACCAAATATTTCTCCAGGTTTAGCATTTTCTGAAACTGTTAAACTGAACAACAAACTTCTTGTTATGACAGCAAGTTCCTGAAAGAATTTACAAACAACTCAGTCTCCCTTAAGGCTGGGGAAAAAGAGAAAACAATTTTCAGCCTTAATTTGTTTTACTATAATCCACACTAAAGACAACAGTTTTTAGGGTGCATTAGTCATCAGTATAAATCTTACTCTACTTAAATAGTGAGCAGAATTTCTACATTTTCTCCATCTCTAGCTTACTTTATTCCCTGGCAGAGAAAAATCCTGGGGTGTAACTATTAAACACCATAAAATTACTCACACATACTCTATTTGCCACCACCCACTGTTTTGGAAGAGCACACAAAACCTAAGCATTGACAACAGGAACCAGTGGTTCACATTATTGTGATAACATGTGCTATAAATGTAGGAAAACAAAAGCATCAGAGAGTTCTTTGTACCTGAGGTACAAGAGGCTGCTTTATCCCAGGGTACAGTCAGGCCACCTCAGACACACCGATGACAGGTCTCTCTGAAAAATGAGTCAGCTGCACGCCCTGGGGAAATTCTCTCTCAATTATAACAGTATCACAAACAACCATTATTCTTCAGGTGCTATTGAGCCCAGCTGGTGGTTCACTGAATCACCAGCTCCAACAAAGACTAAGCCACTTTTTCTCAGATAAACACACAGGATTTTAAGCAAAGGCACAAGACAAACACATGGATTTGAAACTCAGCTAATCAGGCTTTACTAAGAAAGAAATACAGAAAGCAGGGGGAAGTGTGATGTTTTAGCTAAGGAATGACATTTTGAGATGATGATGTAGCAAATTGCTAGAATATAATTATCTGTCAAGTTAAAGCATGCAGAGGTCATCATCAGTA
Organism: Phainopepla nitens; assembly: GCA_013400175.1. Taxonomy (NCBI): domain Eukaryota; kingdom Metazoa; phylum Chordata; class Aves; order Passeriformes; family Bombycillidae; genus Phainopepla; species Phainopepla nitens. The sequence continues at coordinate 164,274 of VXBQ01017686.1, read as the reverse complement.
AGGGGTATGGGATTACAACATTCCATCAAATCTGAGTACCCATTTTCCCACCACCTTGCACCAGCTTTCCTCACTCACACCTGTATATTACATCAGCACTATCTGGGATCTCTCTGCTTACACAAGCAATGCTGAAATGAAGGAAAAAAAAATAAAAAGCCTAAAAGAAAATTCATGGAGGCAAAATATGGATGCACAACAACTGCACATTCTTAATGAAGATGAAGAAGAAATAGAAAAAATTGGAGAAGAACAGGCTATGGCACAAGTTAGCATGGAGGATCTATGAACTGTAAGTAACTTTGAAAAGCTCAGTTTTCTCCAGCACACAACTGAGACTTACCAGCACAAAAAGAATACAAATAAGGTATAAATTAGCTTCTTTTAAAAAACTTTATAGTCGCCTTTTAGGTAGCTCCAAGTTTTAAGGATGTAAGGATATGACTCAGGGAGCTGCTATATTTATAAGCCACTGTAATGATGTGACTGTCAGATACATCTGCTTTGTGGCCACTTCAGGGCAAGCAAAGCAAATTTCTTATTTTTACACCTCAGAGGTAACTATCCTCAGTGCAACTGGTATGGCATTATTAGTCCAATATCAGACAGTTCCTTGATTCAGCCATCAGTATTTTAAGTTCAAGCTTCTTAGCTCATATAAATAGAATACCAAATATTTACAGCCTTTCATATGGGACTGTAGGATTTAGCCCAAATTTTAACTGAAGAACTTTTCACATTTGGCTCAGAATGAAAAAGAATGCTTGGGAAACAAGCTCATCCGCAGGTTTTTTTAGTTGTGGATGAAAAAAAAAATTAAAATTATAAAATACCTGCAATAGTTTTCATGCTGGAGAAATTTTTAATGTCTTTGTCTTAAAATAAATTATTCCCAAATATGAAGCTCCAAGTTGGGTTTTTTTAGTTTTTAACTGGAAATAAAGGTTTTCCAACTAATCAGAAATCTGTGAACTTAACTGACGAAAGCTGCATGACAGATAAAAGGCAGGTAAAAGAGGTTTGAGAGGAAAAACAAAAAATACTGCAGAAAAGTTGTTTTAAATTAAAAAGCAATCAGAAATTGCCAAGGCAGCTTAGTCAAATAAACACAGCCCAGACCAAACTATTAAATAGCAATCTGACAGCAGCAGGAATAATTCCAATATATCAAATAAATCTTGTGTCCCCTTGTCCACCTGCAACCACCTCACATTCAATCCACAAGTGTATTCTCATTAGCCCTAATTTGATTATCTCTTCTCCAAGCTCCTCATATCATGAAATTATATCACAGCTAGGATGCAATAAATATGTTGACATTTCCTAATGGTAGCAATGACTTTAGAATTTCTAGCACCAGCCAAAATTGCTCAAAAATATCCACTGGCATACCAGTAAATACTGTTTCCAAACCAATTACTACACACCAGTAGCTGGAAATGTTATAAATCTTATTAACTTTTTTTTTTTTAACAGAGACAGATTTTACCAAGGAGTACATTAAGAGAGCCTAAAGGAAAAGGCAGAAGGACATTGTTCAAACATCCAGTCCTGGATTTACTGTGCTTGTTGACCACATCATTGCTCTTTGTCTCCCACTCTGCTGGAAGTCACTGCTCTGGGCAGAGCTGGTAAATAGATCATGTGAGGGCACTGCAAGCCATGAGAGAAAAGCCCAGCTGCTGAATTTGCTGACGCTGCCATCACTGGCAGCTTCAGGGAACCTGGACTGGGAGAACTCACAGGAACAGAGGCCTGCAAAGTTTAAATCTGTCCACACCCTCAGCATTGCTGCAGTGGGCTGACCTCTGGCTGGCTGCCAGGTGCCCACTGACCTGCTCTCAGTCCTCCTACTCAACTGAGGGAGAAGAAAAGAAGAAAAAGGTCATGGATCAAGATAAACAGGGAGGTCACTCATCAATTACCCTCATGAGAAAAACCTACTTGGCTCAGGAAAACTAATTTACTGGCAATTAAAAATAGTACAGGTCAGCCCATAACACTTGGGCTTTGCTGCTCCTTAATCCTGACACTCCTTCCCATGCTCCAGCATGGGGTCCCTCCAGAGGGATAGAGTCCTTCACCAACTGTTCCAGCAGGGGCCTTTCCCACGAGCTGCTGTTCCTGCCAGAAAACCTGTTCCTGGTGTGGGCTCCTCTTGCAGGGCCATAGCTCCTGCCAGGAGCCTGCTCCAGCAGGGGCTCTCCAGGGGCTGCAGGTGGATCTCTGCTCCCTCCCTGGGCTGCAGGGGCACAGCTGCCTCACCATGGTCTTCTCCAGAGCTGCCAGGGACTCTCTGCTCTGGTGCTCAAACACCTCCTCCTGCTCCTTCACTGACCTTGAGGTCTGCAGAGTTGATTCCCACATTTTTTTTTCTCTCTCTCCTCTCTCTCACAACTGCTGCACTGTGGTTTTCAGCATTTCTTAACTATCTTATCTCAGAGGTGTCACCAGCTTCGCTGATGAGCTCAGCTTTGGCCAAGGATGGGCCTGTTTTGGAGCAAGCTGTGTCTGGCTGTGTCCAACCCACGGGCAGAGCCTGGCCTCTTCCCACACAGGCCACCTCTGCAGCTACCAAAGGATGCTGATTCCCCAGCTACCAAAACCTTGCCACGTAAGCCCAGCACAGTGGCCAAACAGAAACTCTGCCATTAAGTTAGCACTTAATCTCAAGATGCAGAGCATATAAAAACCCAAGTCATAAATGTCAGTCTTCAATACTTTAGTGCATAATTTCTTGATCCCCTTTCTGCCCCTGAAATATCAGCCTACCAGAATTTCCACTTATTTCCAAGAAAAACCTCATTAGGCTATTCTATCCAATGCCAAGATTATAAATCTGGGATAAAAGACTGCTGATGTTCCACATAATTCTATAAATAGTATTTTAGTCTAAATTGGATGAGCACTATGGAGCAAAGCTCCAGATCATCTTTATTTACTGTTCTCCACTTTGTGCTGGGAAGAGACTTGGAAGTATGCAAAGCTGGCTTCCTTCCAGGTTCAACTATCTGGGAGATGCACTCCTACCTCCAAGTTATATTCTACCCAAAGGATAAGGCCAAGGTTTGATCTAGCCTGGAAAAAACTGCCCAAATACAGAGGAATGGTGAACTCCCAGCTTTCCTCTCTCCATCCCAGCGCCACACTCCCTGCCAGCATGGACACAGTTCATGAGCCCCTGTTGTGTGGAATGCCCAGCCCGGGCCCCAGCACAGTTGTCCTGTGATTTGCTTAAGTGTATTTGCTCATTCCTCCTTTTAGAGCTTATCTGCACTATTTATAGAATGGCTTTACATTCTTATTAGTTGCCAGACAATGATTTTTAATACATGTTCCATCACTACAAACACTCCTCTGCAAAGCTCTACACATTATGTAAAACAGGCAATTATCACTGCACAGATTAGAAGGTCATTCCAACGCCTATAAACTAAACAGTAGTGGGAATTAGAGTCTCTGTAGCTTCTTTTCTTTTTTATCTATAAATTTGGCAAGCTCCAGACTAGCATTCATCCCACGTATTTCAAAACCTAGCCAGGGTACTAATTCATGGCACAGAATTGACAAAAACATATCTTTGATTTGTGCAATGTGTGATCCCCACTGCAGTCTGTGAACACATTTTCTTTTACCCAGTGATGTGACATGGTGGCTTCAAGACTTGATGCAGCTGCGGCATAGATGGGGAAATTTTTCAAAACATTTAAAAGTCTTTTCAATGTACAGCTGTCATCAGAAAAAGGAAAGGATTAGTCAGGTTTTTTCTTTACAGGAGGAGAAAAATTAGGACACAGAGCAATGATGCAGCCATTTATACATCACACAGCCTGAACTCAGCAGTGTATTGCACACTGGGGAGCCCTGGAAGCATCCCAGGAACACCCAACACTTGAAAGTGATGAAGAATTGTTCCACCAATCCAAACAATGTGACTTTAAATGAAACAGAAAATATTTCTCTAGGAGAGATCACAGCATATTTAAGTTACCAAAGTCCCTTCATTAGCACAAACAGTATTTCCTTTTCTATCAGCAAGAGGAAGTTTCAGATCAAGGCAACTTCTCACATTCCAGTGGAGACCTATGAACTGCATTACAACCGTGTCCTTCAGACTCCTGCTATTTCCCACTCAAAAATGAGGTTTAGCAACAAAAGCTTCACTTCCATTCTAACTGTGACAGGAATCAGTAAACCAAAATTATTAATTAAAACTTTGAAGGATTTATTTCTAAAAAATAAGCCTGAGACTCAGCCTTAACCTCTGTAAGATACTTCTGACTAAGTGGAGACAAAAAAAGGGCTTGGGGAGACAGCTGTAGTCAAAATATTTTGAGGGAAAAATTAGCACATAGTGATATGGTGAAACTTGCCTGTTCACACTCGTGTTCTTCTCCAAATGCTTACATATTCATCTTGCTTGGTATATTAAGTAAATCCCAAAAGCAACATGTCTCAAGTAAAAATGAGGAAAAAGAAAAAACAATCAATTTCCCCTTCAGTTTCCAGGGAATAAAAATATTTGTCAGTCGACAAATACAGAAAGTTTTGTGGGATCTGATTTGCCTACAAAATTTACAGGACTTTGCTATTTGCTTTTGGAAAAATAATAGGCAGAGAGGTTACATTTGAACACTCCATGGTCAGATACTACTGGTGCCTGCAGTGGTGCAAGGAAGGGAAGGTGCAGCCATCACTCACACCACTCTAACATGAATGCTAAGAAAAGACATTTGATTTTTAGATCCTTTAGTAGAAACCTATTTTTCAATGCTGAATTAAACCACAGGGAAACAAGGAGACTGCTTTTCCTACTATTCCACTTAGACCATTAATATATCTGCATTAGATTATAATAGTACTGTGGCTAATGTGCCATGGAGTGGAGCATCCAGATTGTGATAATGTGTTGTTCAGAAAGCAAACAGTGCCAGACAAAAAATTACTGTTAAACAAAGAAAAAACAACACACCAAACAAACAACAAACCCAACTACCACGCACACAGTGGGGAGGGAGGAAAAGTATCAACTGCAGCACACAACTTTGACTCCCCAAGGATGTGTGGTTTCAATGTGTGAATCAGGGTGATACCTGGCTTAAAAGCTACAAAACCCCCGAGGTCTTCAGGACACCTGAGACCAAAGGAACAGGTAAATCCTATTTAGAGAGTTCTTGTTCAAACCACCAATTCCATGTGAAGTGTGCACTCAAGCTGTTCCCAGTGGCAGTATAGAGCACCTTCAGCCCTGCAGTGGTATTGGGCAAACTGAGTGTCCAAAGTCCACAAGGTGAATACCCATGAGCTTCTCCACGTGCACAGAATCTGCTCACAGGAGCTGAGGCCAGTCAGCCCAGACTCATTTTACAGTGGCACACATGCAGCCCTTGTGGCAGGTGCCAAGATTTATACCCCAGCTTGGGGTGCAGAGTTAAGTGACCGTGACACCTGACACAGGGCTCGTGCTCCTCTCCTGGAGAGGAGAGTGTGCAACCAAGGGCCTGCACATCTATTCCCTTTTATTTGTTTGTGTTGACATGTAATAATGCTACAGAAAATAACAGCAGGGGAAAAAAACCTGCATCACCTGGGACATGAAGTAGAAAGGAGCAGAATCTGTTCCTTGAGGAAATTCTTTTCACCAAGGACCTGCCCCCTCCAGGTACTGCTAAAAATGCTTCGTTAGCTGCTTTATTAGCAAGGAGGCAGCAGCAGTCTTGGGCATCTGTGTACTTATTTTCTCATTTCCACCAAGAATTTAATTAACTGACATGAATTAAGTTTTCTGTTTGATCTGGAAATTCAGTTCAAATTTACATTTTTATGGATAGTTTAATAGTAATGCTGACAGATGATTTCCTTTTAAAAAAACTGCTTGGACTTGCAACCAGAAGGACAAAATAGTGGAAGCTAATCCACTGAAAAAACAATATTTTTATTTGCTGTTAGACAGGATTAACTAAAAAAAAATTGCTTTGATAGCTGATTGGAGAAGTCTGGATGTTTTCCTTACAAGCTATACCAAAAGATCTAGAAGTTCAACAGGACAAAAATACTTTGAAGAAGCCAGATAAGATTTCCAGGGAAGTTGTGAATGTCAACATACCCCAAAGCACTGTCTAAGCCACCCAACTGCTATAATTATCTGTTGTAGAAAATGTCCTGCTGGGACCCTGTCACTTTGAAATATTCACCACATTTTAAGTTATTGAAAACAAACAGACAAACGTATTAACATTTATCTCTGCACCACTGCTTAATTGTATCCACTGCAATTTAACAAAAAAAAAACCCCAAACAACAAAACTGTCATCTTTTCAAGCTTTTTAAATAAATTCTGTACCAGTTTCCTAAATAACAAATCTAGACATCAGCATTCATATTTAACATTAGATTGCAAATTCCATAAGCATGAGGATAAAATACTAAAAACTTAAGAACTTAACAAAAAAAAAAAATTAGATGATCCCTCATTGCTTGAAGTGTGCACATCTCAACAACACAAGATTTTCTTCATGGAAAGGAATATACCTGCTCATGTAAAATAATACCAGCATTAGCCTTTGACAGTCAACAAGAAAAAAGTTCTACATGCTTGAAAACAGCACATGGACAACTGCTATCCCACCAAAATCAAGATCAGAAAAACACGTTCACCTGAACTATGGAAGTGCAAGACTGAGAATGAGGCTTCTTTTCCTAGATCCTTCAGGCAGAAGGATCCTTCCCAGCTTCTTCTTAAAAGTCTCCAAATCAAAACTAAAATGTCTTAGTTGTAGAATTCACACATTGATAGAAGCACAAGAGCCAGCAGAGAAGGAAAGGCACAGGATACAAAAACCTTTTTGCCATGTTTAGATCCAGGCTTGAGATCTTGGCTCTGCTGCAAACACAGTGGACAAATGCTTCAGGCAACACCGAATCTTTGTCTCAGCTGGAACGCCATTGAAGTCAGAAATCCAAATATACTTATCCTACCAGTTCAAAACCATGTAACTCATTAATCTTCCCAAATGTTAAGCAAAAACTTGAATGAATCATTAATTGTCCTCTTCATTCGAGGAACCCAGCAAATCCACCTCTTTTTCAGTTGGTCTTTCCACCCAGCGGCCAGGGGCCTCCTGCTGCAGTGAAACCAGGACAGGCTTTGCAGATCCCCACACACAGAAAGGCAGATCAGCTTCAGGGATGCCAAAATAGCTGTGCTGATGTACACAGAACCGAATTTCTGTCCCATCTAGCAAAAAACATCACTGCCAACCTGTTGTGCTCCTCCCTATTGCACTACTGCACTGTTCCCTACTCTTCCTTCTTTTTCAGGCCTACTAGTACAGGAATATTTTATGTTAAGCTCCCACATTTCCCACATGCTACAAATAAGAACACTAAAATTGTATTTCAGGATTATTGAGAATACTACAGTTGACAGTTCATGGGTTTAGGGTCACATCTTCCCAAAAATAACCCCAAGACATACCAGAATAACAAATCACAGTAGGAAGCTGAAGATGAGTTGCCTTTGGTGTGCTTACCTGCCTGTAAATTAGCTCATTTCAGGTGACTAACATTACTGCACAAAGAGAGAACAAGCAGTGCTTCTTTTCTCTGTAGTTCCACCACAGCTAAATGAATTCTACCTGTCTGTATGAATTTTGTTATGCCACAGACCAATTCCCAAGATACAACATCTACAGACTCTGTTTAATGATGCTACCTACCTAATAACCAAATACACAGACACTAAAGTAAGCCATTAACAGCTACCTAAGGTAAAGCAGCATCAGGACCTTTCTTAATCACTGCAGCTGGCATCACACAAAGGAGAAGAATAAAATTTCAAACTGGGAAAAAAGGCAATAAAATGTCAGGATAAGAAATTCAATAGAAAAGCCACGATGTATGCGTAACCCATGAAAGCTACAACTGTTTAAAGTGAGACACGGCGAATGCCAGCCACAGAAATAAAGTATGTTGGGCAAAAACACTCTGGATGAGTCACTCTGTGTCCAGCTGTGCAGTGATCCAGCTGTTCTATTACTTGCTTGTGTCTGTATCACCCTGAGGTGAATTCCTCTCTCTCCAGCAGCAGGAAGTCCCACCAGCATTTCCCACCAGCCTCAGCCAGTGGCACCACTGAAGGAAGGTTGGATTCTCTCCCATCCCACTGCTGGCTCCTCTGTGGAGCTGCACCAGCAGGTGCATTGGTTAAACTGATCAAGGTTACAGCAGCTCAACAGGAATGAAAAGTACAGTGTCCCACTCCAAACCACTGCACGGCTCCACAAAGGCAGGGGAAGCACTGTGAGGATCTGAACTGGGATGAAGGGGCCCAGCGAGCAGCAGAGGCAAGCCTGGAGTCATTTCTGACACCATTAATTACTTGTGAAACCACAGCTGAAACTTCAGCACAAATAATGTCAGAAGAACTGTTGAAATACAGTTAAATTCTGTCACAATGCTAGAAACTTTGCCATGGTAAATTACGAATTGAAGCTGTGTACCTGTGCTGATGAGCTGCAGACTACAATACATTATCTTGACTGCTGTGGGCAGAATTTCATATTTAATGACAAAAAAAAAAAAAAATTAACTCCCTGCTTGCAGCTCCACTGAAGAGCTCATTAATTTTTACTAACTTGTCTCTTCTGGCCAGTTTGCTTTAAAATAAGAAGTACTTCAAGGATAGGTATATGAGTCTAGAGAAAACTTTAATCCAGCATATTTATCAGTTAAAATACTCAACCTGGATTACAACAGTATTTTATGAAGAAATAAAATAAGAAATTCAGGTAAGCCTGGAACCTCCCATAAGAGGCAAAACTCTCAGCCTTCCTTGCAAAGATGCTACAACTAACAGAAAAATGAAAGGATTGAAGAAAGTTTCCCTTATTTCAGCAGATGCCTCAATGGAATGCATTTGATTTGAGTGCACTTTTCCTCTACTATCATCAAATATAAGGAGAAAACTACTGGATGTGGGACCTTTATTTTATTTTCTCCATCTTCCAACTAATCAACCTAGTCCATGCCCAGCGAAACAAACCAAAGAAACACTGCTCATTTCTTGTCAGGTCTAAGTCTGAAATACAAGGTTCCAGCACAGTGCTGTCTGCACTCAACCCAGGCAGTGACTCCCTAAGAGTCATTTATTGTTGGACAGTTTAAATACAGTTATCCTTGGCTGGCCCAACATTTCCACATCTCCTAGGCCCAAACAGTGCAGTGACCAAACATGTGCCTCCTCTTGCATTCCATAAAAAATAATAGTATCAAACTGAAGTTTTCTCTCAGGTTTCTTCCTCTCACACTGAAATACTGCATCCCTTTTTAATTCTGTGATTTCAATTTAATTGTCCCATCTGCTAGAAGTGTTTTAATACAGTGTCTCTTTTTATATCCTAACATCAAGGTGATGTTGCCAATTAAGTTCTGCTGTAGCCATCTGTAAGAGGAAGAAGGGAGGAAAGAAGTAAACATGAGTATTTCTTCAATAATTTTAAACAACCTGGATTTCCATCAGGTTTTTAGTGATGGAAAAGAAGAAAATAATTAGTAGATTTATACTCTACATGGATTTCTCTAGGATAAGTAACATGTGAACTATTTTTTTAAATTCAGAAAGGTTTCAGCTCTCATAAAATGTTTGGATTCAAGTTAGAACGCTTGTTAAGATAATTTTATACTGCCATGATTTATCATTTTATTCAAAGCAGACTTTCAATTTCGTAAAAATAATAATAATAATGGCAACCTCAAATTTCTTCACAACTTCATGTTCACCTTCAAACTTACAGGGCATGTGAAGTGTTACCCCTCTGACAATAAATGACTAGTGGAAATTTTTTCCTCTAACAAATGTGATATTATGTAAATATGATATGGGTCTGGGGTTTCCCAAACACTAAACCCATAAAAACCAAACAACAAACTGTACACACTCAGCTTCACTGCAACTGGAAGTCTATGGAAAATGATTATAAATTTTTTTTTCCTAAAAAAATTTTGAATAATTCCATTTTTAAACAGCACAAGATTAAAAAAAGCATGGAAATGTGAGACATTACAAATCAAAACCTACTGTTTAGCTCACTTCATGTATTCACTAAGCAAGACTCCCAGGCCTACTGAAGGGTTTTCTGATGTCAGCCTCAGCAGCAAAAGACTGAAGACAAAACCAGAACCACAGGTCTTGCACTGGGAGACAAGGTGGACACTCATGCTCACACTGCCTCTTTGTGGGATTTAGTCCTGTAAACCTCCTATTTATCAACCTCTTATGATAGAGAAAATTAAATTTAATTTAACCTCTGGCATAGGTCACGGCCACAATGAAAACAGACTGGCCCATAAAAAAAAACAAAATTAGACCCCACAACTCTGTCAGGCTCTTCAGCTACTCCATTAAATCCACATTTCAACTCATGAAGCATTAGTAATGGGGTTCTTTTAAACGGCATTCTGCAGGAATTTCTTCTGCAGGGATTGAATTTTCATCTCCTTAGTAGCTGTGCTTACTGCAGACCTTATAACAAGCTTCTGATGTTGAAAGATGGATGCAAAAAGACACTCCTGACTATTAACTGTGCTTCTAAGCCTCAGTCTGAAAATAAATCTTGGGAAAATTGGAGGGCAGAGGAATCCTTTCCCCCGCAGCCTCATGTACTGTTTATAAAAACAGTTACTTGGTTAGGACCTTCAGTCTTAAAGAAGTTTCTAACTTGATTGTACATATGAAATATGCAATTAATACACTCTGCTCCTTTGTAACATTTGCCTCCCAAGAAATTATATCCTAATGAAAACACTTCTTAAAGGGAAAGAGGAGGATGCACCTGAGGAGTGGGATTTAAAATCTTTACAGTTTTGTAACACCAATTTGAGAGCACTTTGGTAAACACCTCTCACATCATCCCTCAAGTCTCAATGGATTCACCTCACATTCACAGGGGGCTTCCTAGCAACTCTTTCTTTACAAGTCCTTTTTCCATTTACTGAGAACAATACTGAGAATGAGTCATTTCTGCAGAATACAGCCCCTCATGTACACCAGATGCCTAATGTTGCATGCTGTGAAGAAAACCTAATGTCTTCTCAAATTACTGTATCGATCACCAAAACCTGTCAGCATTTTGCATCTTTTGTAAATGCTTTCTCCAGAATACTTGAATGTTTTTTAATGTTAAGATCCTAATATTGCTGGTCAAAATGCACCACCAGGTTCTGTAAGAGCTAACAGCTAATCTGCTCAGTTAGTAGCAGCTTGAGAATACCACCCAAACAATGACCAGAATTAGTGTCTATCACCAAGGGAGTAAAACAAACAGAAAAAAAAACCTGAAAGTTTTAGAACTGTGAAAGAGTATTTCCTCATGTTTTTCAAAGCTTTCCCTTTGAATTCCATTGACTCTGTTCCTATAAATAAGTATTTTTATGGGTTTTTGTGTTACACCTTTTTAAACAGTTCTTGCAGTAGTTCTATAAAAATCCTACCTGACTAGGGAGATATGTGCAGAACAGACAAGCAGAACTTCTGCCCCTTCATTCTTCTCTGGAAGCAGCACAAATCAAAAATGAACAGTGAACAGTGCTGAAGTCAAGTAATTCACTGGGATGAAATTATACAACTCTTGGCAGGGATGTTCAACCAATCACTGCAAAATCTACGGAAATATTTAGGAAGCTTACATTTTTTTCTTTCAGAATAAGAGGTTAAGGGCTGAGCCCAGCTTTGCCTTCACTCCTTTTGTTTACTTACAGAGGTGTTTCATTAACTGGCTTGTTACAATTAGAGCAGTCTGATGTTATTTGGTGTGAAATAAAGGTATTTGTCTATAGCCGAACATTACACATAAGGGAAGAAAAATGACACAGTACCAAGGCAGATGCTGTAAATCCTAAATTATTCACAACCTATTCAATACAAAATAAATTTGCCCTAGAAGATTAATTCAAGTAAGAAAGGAATGACATTTTTAAGTTATCTCTACAAATTATTTAGTTCGTCTACAAACCAAATATTTTGCAAATAATTAAGATGTAAAAGACAAAAGAAGTGTTTAATCAGTTCCTGATTAGCTATGTGTGCCAGATACCACAAAAGATGGCATTACTTTAGCAAAGAAAAAACAAATGTTCAACAGACTGAAGTAAATGAGAATAGCATTTAACATCAATTAAATTCAAACAATCATTGATTATTTCAAGTAGTTTTTCATGCACTTTTGGATTTTGAAGTTAGTTGCAATCTAGAAATAATCTAATTGTAAAACCTAGCCAGCAGTGCAGCTGTGTACTTCCAGTCTCTCATTTCCATAAGCACTAAAGAAACCTGTTTTTGCTCTTATTCTCATTTAGAGCATTAAGACTCTAAAAACTATTTTGATGGGATTACACAGAATACAACTGCTGTTTTCACAACCTGAGCTCTCCTGACAACATAAATG
>VXBQ01017686.1:128823-151781 GCA_013400175.1 Phainopepla nitens | reverse complement strand
AAAAAAAAAAAAGGAGAATCTTTAGCACAACAGTAACAGTTACAGATGCTGACAAACTCAATTTTCAGCACAATAAACGTCCCTGGGATTCTCTTTGGGAAAGCTGCAGTTCCAAAAACGATAATAATTAGGCTTAATATAGTTCTAAGCCAAATTATGGCAGCTGTACATGCAAGAACAAAGAGCATTTTGAAGTATCAAGTACGCAATTTAACTACAACCAAACTCCAAAATATTTCTGATTCACGGCAAGTTACTGAGAGCACTGAGGATACCCCAGAGCTGCTCTTACCTTTCCTGGCAGCATCTGCTCTCCGGCGTGCTGGCGACACCAGATCCTTGACAATCTGTAGCACTTGAATCATTGCTCGTTAGCAAGATCAAAGGAACGAGGTGCTCCTCTAAAATTCCAACAGGTTTCATTACTACACCTTATTACATGGCTGTCTTCAGTGTGCTCGAACAAAACTGATGCAGGAAGAACTCATCTACCTTCCCAGGAAGATTTCTGCCTGACGACTCTACAGGCTGGGGTGATGGATTTAAAGTGACTTCAGCACGAGGAGACAAAAAACCACAAGCAGTCCTAAATGTATTTCTACAGAACATTTTAGAATTATTTACTGCAGAGAACGCATACTGTTTTTTCTAAATAAAATAAATAAATAAAGTTTAAAGGAAACGTTCACAAAGTAGCTAAAGAAAACAAAACCTTGAAAGGACTGCCGACAGATGCAGTGTGCTCCCCTAGGCTCAGTAACTAACAAGTGTGGCTGCATCCTCTTTTCAAGTCAGTCTCAATTCATGAAATTTCACGTAATGCTTAAAGAAAGACTCCGGTGCAGTGCAGAGCCAGTGTCAGACCCACCACAGAACTAAAATTAAACCCAGCCTGCAAAAACTCCATCAGGCAAAAGCAAGCTTCTGCTGAAGACATTCACTGGGTTCCTTTTCGCCCCCCTCAAAGAGAAATCTCTGACACCCTGGTACGTGACTGGAATTCTCACACCCCGGGAGGCACGCTGGAAATCCTGGGAGTATTTCAGGCGTTCTCTCACCCACCACCAGAGGCCCAGAGAACTATTCCAGCAAAGGTATTGTCATTCCTTCTGTCAGGTAATTTTAGGCAGACAGATTGCTGTATGTGCCCTACAACATTTTTAATGACATTTGGAAAATGCACAAAGGCCCTTCAGAAGTGCCTTTTGTCAAAGCCTCTGCAGAGCTAACCAAAAAAAAAAAAAATCATGAGGAATCATGTTTTATGTGATCACTTTAAATAACTGTCAGGCCTGAAGAGGCTCGGTGAACACTTCAGAAAACTGAATTCCTACGCAGCACGGCAAGGCCTTGAACACACAGAGATCAATTCAGGAAGCCAACTACATGTTCTGAAAATCTTACCATGAAAACAAACCTCAGGCCACATTCTCTGGCCTTTAGACCTTCTGTTCCCATTGCTTAAGTGTTAGATGGGGGGGGGAGAAGAGGTCATCTCTTTCCATTTTTCCATTTCCAGCTGCTCATCACAAGCATTTCAGATTTTAAGACTTACTGGCATATTTATCCACATCCATGTCAGTCTCTTGAATCCCACACAGCACAGGAAGGACAGACTATGTCTGTTATGTCAGTCTCATTCACAGCCTGCCCATTAATCCCTGCCAGAAGGAAGAGCAACCCAAAGTTCTATCCTATTTGGTTAGGCAAAACAAAGACAAGTAAAATCCTTCTCCCTGCCAGGCTGTCCGGTTTCTTCTCCCACTCTGCAAACATTCAAGTGTTCACTCAAGAGGAAGCTTGGAGACACACTGTGCAACTATGACTTATCCCTTCCTGAAAAAGGATTCTTCAAGATGTTTCAGACAGAATCCTCAACTTTCCTATATTAAGAATAATTTCTAACTCCTGGACCTAAAGTTAAATTCCATGTTCAAGACCAATGACTTTATACCTAGAGAGGTTTGGAGAAGATCACTACAAGCAGACCCTTCCAGAACAACTATAATTTAAACATTTAAATAAAATGTAAAATGCAGGGTTGTGCAGTAAGGTTTACCTGGAGGTCCATTATTTAATAACCCAGTGCTCAAAACTGTCATTGGAAGAACTTTTTCCATGATTATCTCACCATGATGCATTTGTTCTTTATTTAGTTGGGTAATGAAACAACTTGAATCTTCAAGTCAAAGACTTAAAATCAAAGGAGTATCATTACTTGCAACTATATTACATTGCAAATTTTCTCTAAAACTCTGACTTCTAAGTTCATGGTTCACAAAACACAACTACTATAGAACTACTAAACGTTTGACTTTTATATTAACATGTTATGGATAGGAGAAGAAAAAGAAAAGGGAAAGGGAAAGGAGATTAAGGCTGAATAAAATATTCAGTAATAACATCCACTTGGCCTTCCAAAGCAAGAAGACACCTTGCAGATCCTACAGTTGATTTTTAAATGAATTTGATTATCTCACTGCTACAGCTGCGTTCTCAAGTGCTGGAACAAGGAAAGGATGGTGGACTGACAAAAATTAATAGCTGGGAAGGGGGAGCAGAGGAAGAAAGAACTAGAAGGCATGACTTGTACCTGCTTTTGTAAAAAATTACTTTAAAAGGAAGAAATTAAGTACTTCAGTACCTATTCCCAACTGCAAAAAGGAAATTGTTCCTTTTTCTTCCAAACTGTCCCTTACCTTGCTGGTACAGGTCCCTGGCCTCCCTTTTAAAGAGACACACAAGAACTTCAGGACTGGAAGTCCTTTTCACACACACCTGCCAACCTCAACATGACACAGTTTTCAAAGCTGGTATGCACAGTAGCTTCCCTTTCTTCTTTATTGTGGCAATTAGCACGTAGGAAAAAAAACTGAAAAGACTTGCAAAGCCTTAAAATAATTTAGGAAAATGTAAACAACATTCCATATGCAATGTAAAGAAAATGGTGCAAGTCTGAAGTGGGCGTGATAAATAAGCAATTTCAACAAATCACTGAAACTTTGAAGAATTACACAGAAAGCTTGGTGGCTGCTATTTGTCTTTCCTCAAATCAATTTACACACCAAGACATCAACACTAAACCTGCTTTAGTATAGAGGCAAAACCAAAAGACTTCTAGAAATAAAACACAGTCACTAGTTAAATTGTATAATTTTGGCTGTTAGGCGTGAGTCAGAACTCGGGGATAGTTCACTCTTATCTTTGACTGATACTGAACCAACCCATACTTCCATACAATCTGTCACTACAACTGCCACCTCTCAGACCACACATCCTGACAAAACACCCACTGTGGGCAAGGACACACCAGATGGAAGTTCACAGCAATTCTGACACAGATACAAAAGGTGAACCACAAAGAAACCATGTCATAAATTTAGTGTAACAATTTGAGTAAGATTCTGTTTGAGAAAAAAGTAGTGCTGCATATTCAATGCATAGACCACGAATCTCTGCCAAGCATTTTTCCTCTTCAGCAGAGAGCTTGCTAAGCAATGTGCTTGATGATGTTCTTGGATTTTGCTTTTCTTCCTTGACTTCAAAACTGTAGGGAATACAGAAATCATGCACATGTTTTCAACCTGATGAAATACAGTGGTATTGAAAGGAACAATAATGTTAACTAGGACGGCAGTTTAAGGATCACTGTGTACAGCCCTTGATCTCTCCCAAGCATAATAAAAAAAATTACCTGCATCCTGATTAGTCAGCTATCGTAATTCAGAATAAAAATGCTTCCGTTAACGTAATTATAATTAACTGATCTTTGGAAGCGGTACTTTTTCATGAAGCATATTGCCAGGAGGTAACACATTTATTACAGCACAAATGATGCTGCAGAAGGATGGCTCAGTGGGTATTTGTCAAAGGTATTTGACAGGGGGTGGGGAAGATCAGAATTTAAGTCTGAGGAAGACATAATATCTTCTCTTTCACTCTCTTTTTCTAATCTGTAATCTTTATATATTCACAGCATTCCGTCTAGGCTATTAAAAAGCCATCAAGAACCCTCAGGGTATTCCCAGGCAGCATTGCAGCTACCCAAAAAGAGCCTGCTTGTTGTGTCCTCGTTTGCAGAACAATGTACTAGCTACTAAGAGAAAAAACCCCAACCCACTGCAATGCCTCGGGGGCTTTCACTCATAGGAACAACCGCCCTGCACACATTTGAGCTGAGATGCAAAGTTACTCTCACTGATCTTTTTTCCATCTCTTATCAACTTGAACTGTCCAGAACTCAGATTTTCTCCATACTGATTATTCCCAACATCTCTGCAGAAACCTGGGCAGGTCTGGCTTCACCATCCTCCCCTGTGTTCCCCACAGCCAGAATGATGTCCTTTTCCCTACCTGCTAGACTGCCCACATGGTTAAGATGCCAAGCTTGCAGGCCTGACACCCAGGGAATGGAGAGCCCGTAACCAAACGGCCAGGCAGGTCCTAGCAAGGGCAGTTCTGTCACTAATGTTTCTACGGCAGCAGGATCAAGCCTCAAGTCCTCTAGAAAGCAAATAAATACACAAAACACCTGCGGTGACGCTGGCTCTGCAATAGAGCAAAGTCTGACGTTGGAGGCAGGGGAAGAAGATTTACAAGCGAGCAGGGTGCCTTTGCTCTTTGGACCCTCCTCTCTAGGCTGCAACACCCAGAAGGGGTTTCAGCAGCGCAGGAGTCAGCAGGGCTGTCCCTAACAGGGGCTGTAAAAACTCCCGTGCCATCCAAGTGCTCTTCATGACCCCTTGGAATGTTTGCTTTAAAAGCTGCAGTTTCAGACACCACACGTGGCACAGCTGCTCCAACTGCTTCATCCTCCCTCCCATCTCAGCAAAGGGGCTCAGAAAATCCAGATGACTTTCCCATCAGGAACCACTCTCTCATAAGCAGCATAAGAGTTTTCAAGAATAGATTAAAGGATTAAGGAAATACATGTCAGGCATCAGGGGAAAGATCCTTTAAATATCAAATAAAAGGAAGAGGATATTATAAAAACATTTGCATAGTTCCTTCACAAAAAAAGTTGTTTATTTCTTGTAAAAACAATGAATTCAGATAAAGTCTATCCAGCAGCTAATGCAAATACCTTAACTATCCCCACAAACATTCTGTTTCATGATACTCCTCTCTGCTGTCACAACTAGTCTTCAAATTATCTCAAAACAACTAGGCACTGAGCTCTAAGCCAGGCAATATATCATAACACAAATTATTACTACAGTTGCTATGAAATAGCTTATCTATTGTTTCTCACTAATATTTTGAATTAATTTTCCTATCTCTAAACTGAAGCCTACAGTTTTTACTAAGTTTTCAATAATCTATTGTAGCTGGATGAGTTTTCTAGAGTTCCAGATCAGTAACTAACTGTCCCCATAAATCTCAAACTTTAAATTCTTCATCTTCATTATTTTCTACAGAGCATGCTTTGAAGAATGAAAGAGGCAAAAAGAAGAAAATGCTCTCAAGAATTCCTATGTGAAATTCTGATAGTCTTTCTTGCAAAAATGTTTGCACCAGTGACACAACTCCATTATTCAGGAGCTCATTTTTAAAGAATGACTGCTTTTGGCTATGCATTTTGCAAAGCATTCATAAAATAACCAAACATCCTCACAGTCTTCTCAATGGTCCTTCAGAGTCAGTAACTGCTTAATCCAATGGAATTTGCATCTACTTAGGAATATTTTTTCTTTGTTTGTTACCAATTTTAAAGCATGAAACTATGGCTGCAGTTTTGAAAAGAAACTGATGCAGATTTAGGAGCTTTATTTAGAAGGCATCTTCTTGGGAAGAGAAAGTAGCTTGATCTAAAGGCTGGAAAAGTAATAATTTCAAGAGAAAGCTATTTTTTGAAGTCTGTTTTTCTTTAAACACACAAGAAAGCTGTTCATTACATTCAGATGATGGAAAATTTCAATAAATGGTCAATGAAAGTAATTCTACCTGTTCCAGGAAAAAAAAAAAAAAACCCTTATAAACCCAAAGTAGAAAAACAAATGCTGTAACAGGGGAAAAAAGGGAAGACAGAAAAACACAGGGCCACATTCTGCAGACCTTATGCACACAGTGAAGGAAAACTACACATTGCACAATCCCATTCCTGCTCAGTGCTCTCACTGTCACCCTTCTTGCATCAGTTTTCACCCCCTCAGCTCTTGCTACAACACATTCTGCAAGTGGCTCTGGACTGCAACAAGACAGGCAGTGAGTCTCCCAGAGAGCCACGATGAATCAAGGGAACTGCCCACGTAGATCACTTTTATCTCCCTGATAACTGACACCAGACACTAATGGAGATCAGTACCAGAAGTCTGTGCTCACATAAGTCTTGATGCACTCTTACCAAAAAAATTTACAAAAAGGAAAAAGGCATGTATAGGTGTACAATTTATTTTTATTTCTCAATAAATGTGTTTTATACCTGTCACCTCCATGAGAAAAGGGTACTGTTTCTTCTTTGCTCATGTATTTTCTGCAGAACTGTAGATTTAGACACACAAGTGCATCTAAACTGCACCATTTACCAACAGGCCAAAGGGTTCCAAAAGCTCTTGGATATTCAACCCATAAAGACCTTGCAAAAGGAATAGCTCAGGCTACAGTGCAGAATTTGCAGAATTCCTTAGATACAGAGGTACTGTCATGTCTTTTGGGGCCATGTGATTAGGACTGTGTTAAGCAAGCTACAAAGCATCATGAAAATGTGTAAGAATATAATCACAGATTCTTATTATGAATCTTCTAATTAATTCAATTTCTTCCCCCTCACCATCACACCAGGCCCTTCAAAGGCCAAATGGTCACTTTATAATGCTCATGAAATGGTCAAGAGAGCAACAACAAAGCAAATGGAATTCCACCACCTCCCTCCTAAAAAAAAGGTTGTATCTAAGCAGTCCATTTTAAATTACTGATAAAATAATGTTTGGTGGGGTTTTTTTAAACAAGAGGAAGAAATAGGATGGTACTACAAGATCTCATCTCAGTGAATGCACACACTCCACAGGATTTCAGTCTTCTTCATATTAGATGGCAAGTTTTCATATAGCTTTACCTGCAAATTAAGATTTTTCTGAGAAAGAAAATGTTCCATACTAGAAGTCTCAAAAGGAAATCGGACTTTAGAGAAGTTACAATTACAATAACAAAAACTATTTAAAATATATTCCCCAATAATATGCAGCATTTCCTGCATTTGCAGCATTTCAAACTGAATATGCAGCAATTTCACACTGCCTGGATTTGGGTCATGGCTGTAGTGCCAATCAACAAATTTATCTTAAGCTAAAGGATATCATTAAATGTTCTGTCAAACCTAAGCACACAGAAAGAAGCCACACTAGTCATTAAAGACTTTTTCTAGTTGTGCAATATTAAACAAAAATCACAACTATTACTGTCTTACATGTGCTAATACTTTAGTCAAAGTACATTCATTAGTTTAATCAGGCATAGACTGATAAAAGTGAATGTAAGTTCAAGCCAAAGAAAGAAGAAAAATAAAAACTTTGCTTTTAATTTAAACCCTTACTTGGTTTCCTTTTGAAGAGGATATGAATGAGACTAATAATCTTGTACCTCCCTGAGGCAAAGAAAAAACAGAAAATTCTATGCACTGCTATTTGTTAGCGTGATTAAATCCTTCACTGCATGTACATTTCTACACTGATATTTCATCCAAGTAATAAAATGCAGCTGTAGAGAGGCACCAGGAAGAACTTCAAACCTTATTAGTCCACTGCAAAATACACACTACTTTTATTAAGCTCATGTATCTGCAGCCATAGTTTGTGCAGCAAAAAGTACAGGGTGTGGCTGTCTCTGCAAGAAAAATCAAAACTTTCAAAATAATTTTTTGAATACTCTGCAATAGGCTAATCTAACACTAAGGTGGCATCTAATTCCACAAGTGCAACCTGCCTTAGCAATGAAAAAACTATTACAAGAGACATTTCAAAGGAAGAACAAATTCAGCTTTTCAAAAGTAGCCAATGGAAATCAACCCAAAGGTCACACAGAGCAGAAGGGAACCACCCTCCTTTAAAAGGAAGTGTCCCGGGGTCTGTTTGCTTCCTGCAGTTGTGTTCTAATGGGACACCATCACCTGCTCACTTTCAGATTTCTGCCTCCTGCTCTCCTTCTGTGTTCACTCAGAAATGCAGTCTTTCAAAGCAGATGTTAACTAACCTGTTTTAAAAATCCAAGCTTAACATTTGAATATGACAATCACAATAACTGTGACAACTTAAGGTTAATGCTAGAGCTATATTTGAGATGTTTTCTAAGTGACTGGTTGTGGCCACCTTTGTGGTTATCTCTGTTTTGCCTCTGTTCTTACATCTGGATTTATTTAGTGTGCTGTAAGGAGCAGGTCCCACTTCCTTCATGCCCAATCCTATTTCCTATAAAAACACACAAATGCTTCCTCTGTTGAAGAGTTCTCCTACTCCCTCATCAATGAAAAAATGGGGGAAACATTTGGCCATCTGAGACTTCTTTAGTCAGCTTCACCTTAGGACAACTCATCCAACTGAAGAACGTCTTTCCTACTTATTCCATGAACAAGAACAGAGGAACCTACTAACACTGTCCCAGTTTTGGCAGATGGAAAACTGCAGTGTATTTACTGTTCTCTATGTTCTCTGCAGCTGTAGAGAATTCAAAAATCATGCCAAGTTTCAGCCCACAACTGCCATGGTCCAGACAAGAAGGCTCATCACTCTACCCAGTATTACATTCAGGCACTGCAACCTAGCATTTGAACTCCCACTGAAGGAGTGCTAAAGGAACAGAAGCGCCATCATCCCCCCTTGCAGTGGATTTATCCTTGTTACATTTCACTGGATAACACCCAGGTCACCTGGCCTTGCTATATCATCCTGTAATGCCACTGAATATACAGTGTAATCAAAAACACAAATTGTGTTAGTTCTAAATGGATGTTCCACTTAATGACTGATTGCATTAAGAAGAGGGGAAAAAAAAACTCTCAAGAGCCTTACAGTGAGTTTCACATAAATATTATTTCTTTTAGTTTGTTTTCATGCACAAGGGATAAATAAATACTGAAATGTCACTAAAAGTGACTCATTAGCCTTTGCTTTAAAAAGAAAACTTTCCTACCACATACTTAGAGCAAAACATACAAATATTTTTGTCACTGCTTCTGACATAGAAAAGGGGGGTAGGGGGCAGGGAAGGAAGTGAACAGGAAATAAAAAGCAAAATTGACACTTTTCAATTTGTACCTCATCTTTTCACAGCAAGCAACAGACTAAATTTTTTCTCTCCTGTTCTCCAAGACCACGACATCCTTCAAACATTCTTACAGTAATTTGATGCACCTGGGGAAGAGAGGAAGCTAAAAGCTTGTCTAGTTTTTGCAGCCATTTATAAAATGAGCTGTAACTGCACTGAAGCTCCCAAGCTCTGCAGGGTCTGTAGAGCAGCCTGACCACGAGCATGGCTGCAGCAAAACCTCAGAACTGCAGCCCACAAGTGTCATCTCCAAAGCTAAATCTGGGGGAGTGCAGGAAAGGAAGGTTATGCCATCATACTGTTTGTACAACTCAGACACAGTAGCACCACAAAACAGAACTCCTTGTATAATGCTGTGTAAAATTCTACTACAAAGAAAAAGAAGAGAAGGAAAAAGCTTTATATTGAATGCAACAGAACATTCTGGTGAGGGACTTACTTCCCTATGTCTCTAAAAATTCTGGCAAGTCTGACTTGTGCTCAAAAGAGCTCTGAGTAAGGCTTTCAGCACTCCAGCACAGAATTAGGCAGGTTTTCAAAGAGCTTTTCAAGGCCAAAACAGAAAGACTGCATTCAAGAATCCTCTCCTATGGCAAACCTAAGTGCTTTAGTAAAACAAAGTGCCCTTTTACATTGGTGATCTGTTAGATTAATGACTGCCCTGGCCAAAAGCACTGAGGTTCTACAGCGTGTTGGTATGCCTTCCATTCTGGAGACCATTATGTTACACAAAATCAAACTGAGGGGAAAAAAGGAAGAGAAGAAAGAAAACAACACATCACACCAGCTTCCCAAACCAGCTTATTCCCAGAAGAACTTGGGAGTTCTACACAGCTTTGTGATTGCTTCAGGAATTTTGAGCAGGATAGGGCCAAGTTTACCAACAGCCTTGAAAAAATTCCACTGCTATCTTGCCAGTCTCTCACAATCTTAGGAATTAAAGTATCTTACTTATAGGGGAGAGGGTCCTTTGCAACAAGAGGTTAAACTAGTCTTATAATCAGCTGATGGACAGGATCTCACCTAAGTGCAGCTACTTTATTACCACAAATATCTGTAACCATCCCTGTAAACAGTGAAAGGATAACTGGCTGGATAGTTTAAGTAAAGAAAAGATCTTAAATTTAAACAAATATGGAGCCAATAATCTTGCTGACATTACTTACATAACCCCACTTCTGGCAACAACCCCAAGTATTTTCCAAGTGTGTTACAAATCAAAGAAGTTGTTTCCTATCAGTAGCTGGGTAAAGCATGTCAAAATAGTTTTTCTTGAAACACAGTCAATTTAGCTTAAAATAATCACACATGTTTTAAATCAGGTGCTTTGTTTCTTGAAGATGAACGTGAATAACAACATAAAATGAGACTGCAGCTCAATTATTTTTCATATCTGTGATAAAGTTACACCACTGAGCAGCAGTACTTCACTTTTCCTCTATAGTGCTACATATTACTCAATCGTTTGTATGAAAGTGAGAATCAACATGACTCATGACAGGCGAGGGAAGTCCTCTGAACACCTCATTTAACATTGCTGTTGGGAAAGTTCTTCTTTAGTCCATTTCTAATCCTTCAGCTGTTCTGTGAATTCTTTGATTCAACAGGAAATAACACCACCACCAGGGAGCTTAAAACTGCAGCCTCTGAAAGTCCCCCTGCAGTAACTGCAGCGCTGCTCCGTCCTTGTGCTGAGGAGGGGTGCCCACCCAACCCAAACACCTCCATTTACAACTGCTGCTTTTCATCTGTGTCCTAGCTGGGAATTCCTGCATCCTTCCCCCTTTGGAAGGTACTTGAACACCACCCTCAACTTACCACAGGATGAAAAGGATCCCAGAAATGTGCATTGCTTACGTAGTGGCAGATACTTGATAGTGCTCCGGAGAACAGGGTTACAGTGTTCTTGTGCTGCTCACTCCTCTGCAGGAGCAGAGACCCCCATAAAGGCATCATTGTGCAATCTGCTCTATAAAGGAGCACTGAGAGAGGCTCAAAGATTAAGATTTAAATAAAAATTATGTAATGGGAGAATATTATCATGCCAAAGGCATGTACTCCTGTGTATGCCAATTAGTCATAATAATTCAGCACTCCTTACTGGCCATCAATCAAAACACTGAGGCAGGCAAATGTTAAAAGATGGCTCTCCTTTATTTATTAACACATAAATAAAAGAATTTTAATATATTTTATGTAGGTATGTAATTTTACATTGTAAAGAGAAAATAATTACATAAAATATATATCACAAATAAAACATGTAATGAGTGTTTAAATATACATAAACTACTATCATAACCATCTTTATCATCCTTGTTGTTTTAGAGACACACACAGCTAGAGTATCATAAAGCAAATAATTTCTAAACAATCCAACCTTAATTTCCAGTAGAAACATGGCAGAATAAACGTGAAGTGCAAGTGCCTAAAAAGGACACATCTGGGGAATGTGTGTGTATGTGAAAACACTGCAACTCCAACAACATTAATGATGGTAATTTTCCTGCCACAGCTCTCCTGTCAGCTCAAAACTAACAACAGTTTCCTGCCAATGCCAACATTTTGGTTTACAAACAGAAATTACATCTCTTTAAAAATAGATGTCATGTTGCACTAATTTATTTAGAGAAGCCCCATCAACCTGCCAGGAAAAAGCCCAAACAAAAGAAGATAGATTTGAAGTTCCCTTTATGGAAAAATAAATTAAAAAATAAATATAACATCTTTTAAAAAATGTTCATTCAATGTATCTGAAATGTATGCAAAGGGTTTTACAAATTTAACTTTACGCCACATTAATTAATTTAAATTAACAGTAAATATTATACAATACCTGTTAGCAAAGCCCTATAAAAAGTGACATTACTGAACTTGAACCTACCACCTGCAAACAGCTTCTGGATGTGATCAGTACATTTTTGGTAACTGCAACCTCCTCCAAAGATGCAACTTCATTTCAGACTAGGGAGATTGAAGACTTACTTTGTTCAAGTAAATATGTGACAGAATAAAATTCAAAATCTGTTTATCTGCCTCTTTGATGTAAAAATAAATTTTAAGTGCAAGGGAAGTAACAATTTACCAGCTGTAAGTATCCTAAAATGTGACCAAAAATAAAGGAAGGCTTATGAAAACAAACTTTAAATTTAATTTTCAATCTGTTTAAATGCAGACAAAATCCAAAAAGCTTTCATTTGTGTCCTGCTTTATTTAAATAGCTGTACTATGAGCAAAAAAAGAATTGACAATGTCTGAGAAGTTGCATCATTACATCAACTGAATAAATAAAAATCCAACATAATAAAATGAATATATTAAAACAAGTAAGTTTCTGCTAAGGTGCCTGCATTTCCCCCATGTGATGCATCAGTTCTGTGCACAGTATTTGGGTTTGTATTTTACTGCTACTCATGCACCCTGTGTATTCAGAGGAGCAGTTTAATTACAGCATTGGTGAGAAACTGGGTCATCCAAGATCTGATTAGCCCTCTGGAGATGCCTCTCCTTGCTTAGCACAGAGGAAGCCCAGGATTACCACATTCCTGAACAACTTAAGCTACAGTTCCACGCACTTGCAGCAAGGGAAAACAGCATTTAGCAGAATCTCAGCATGGATCACTGATCCCCAGCCCTGCATGGAGCTACCGAGGCAGGAGCTTAGGGAGCCCACCCAATTCCTGTCAGCCCCATGAATGCTCCTGAACAAGGAAAAATGCAGGAATTCAGGCAGGCAAGGACACCAACCCAATACTGGCATGGGAAACGATTTAGAGAGGTCATGAAATTTTAAGACCTTGAGTTCAGCCTTGGCTCCTGCAGGCCAGACCTTTCCAATGGAACTTCATTCTAAACTTCCTTGTCAGGACCGCACAGGTTTCTGTAACTCATTAATTCTGATCTCTGACTCTGTATTTTGAGTCAGAAGATTATGTCAGCCCCGTTGCTGACAGTCTCACCAGGTACAAGCTGCCCTATAAAGGGGAGATAGAACAGCCTACAGTAGCAGTACCCCAAGAAAACAGATCTGAAAAGCTAACACAGAAGAGTAACAGTGAAGCAAGACCCAGTGACAAGTTCTCCTACTACAAGAATCCAGAGCCAAACAACAACATGTCTTTTCCATGCTTCAGCACCCCACTATAAAGAAGTTTAAAGTGTACTGCTACTGAGCCAAATTCTCATGTGTCACTACAGTTACAGTGGTGAACCTCAACAGCTTCAATAAAAAAGGAGGAAAAATTAAATAAACACTGGTATTATCAATGAAGCCATTTTTAGGGGGGCACTAATATACAGTAGTTTACTATTTAAGAGTGTAGTGGGTTTCCTTCTTCACACAGCTGAGTTGCAGGGGGGTTACTATTATTTAACTCTTAAAAATTTTTACAAACATCACAAGTCTTCAAAGCCACATTTTGCAAATCTGCATTATGGCTCTTTGCCCCCTGTATCCAACAATTCTTTATTATTCAGAGCTTCAGTTTTTCATAGAGAATTACTATTTCAAGTTTCAGGAAAGATAACCCAGGAGACACAATAGCTTCTCTTCTGTTTCTCAAGTCACAGTGTTTATAAAGATTAGAAGATAACTGCTGTGAAATCACAACAATGTGAAAACACTTCACTAACTGTAGCTTCAAACTTGCATTTCATGACCAGGCTTTCAGAGTTCATGATTCAAAAATAAAACAAAAACCTAGCATGTAACATAATAATCTGACATCCTTTAACTATTCATTATTATATATATATAAAAGTATTTTAGTCTACTTGTAAGCTTTCCTTCCCCAGCATGCAGTCATCTCAGTGAATCAGAACCCAGACTTTTTCCTTTCTTGCATTCAATCTCAGCTCACTGCAAGAAGTGATGACTACAAAGTCTCTTCCACCAAATCACTCAGCTTTAAAATTATTTGCAACACTTTACCCACACTACATAAAATGCACAGCCACCTACACTTTGGGTAAAACAAACAAGAAGTCTGCCTCCCAGTATTTATTTTATGAACAGTTTGACTTGGTCCTCAGCTCACTACAGATCAATTCTGACACACCAGGAGAGGAGACTGGGGGTGAGGGGGAAAAATGAGCCAGCCTTAACTCACAGACTTTCCTTAGGACAGGAAACTCTAGAGATGCCCAGAACACTTTCCTCAGCTGCAAGCACAGAAATAATAATGTGTAGAATGGTTTGGGTTGGAAGGGACTGGATCATGCAGTTCCAATGTCCCTGCCACAGACAGGGACACCTCCAGCCTGGCCTGGAGACTCCCTGCAGCACTGCATCTCCATGTCATGGCTCACCTTAACATCTCTTTTAATCCCCAAGTTCACTGCTCATGAACAGGGAAATTGGCAGCCAAAACTATTTCTTTACATACACTACAAGAACATAGAAGGAAAGAAAAAAAAAAAATCTGTGTTTTTAGAAATCCCAAAACCATAAGGTTCCTCTGTGAACACAAACTAGAAAGCCAGAGCTGTAATGAGAGGTCAAGGTATGTAACCCACCATCAAACAGAAGCAGCCTTTAATCACACCACTGTGGGCTTGATCTGAACTGGTGAGGCAAAAACTGCCCCTGTCATTACCAGGCCACACCAACCATTTGCAGAATGTAAGATCACACTGCACAGCATCCCTCAAAATGTGTTCTCACACAAAATGTGTTCCTACCCTCAGTCAAACAGAAAGAAAACCTGAACTGATGGGAGTGAAGCACAAAGAAGCAGGTGACCTTCCCAACTGCATTCAGCATTAAGCTTTTAGTGTGTTAGAAATAAAACTAAAAGCAGAAATACAAAGTCAGGAAAGAAATATTCTGGATTATAAATTGGCACTGCATCTTATACATTTAAGGGAAAAAGTGAAGATGTCAGCAGCTTGTTGCAATAGTGTGCATTAACCTTAAGTTTCACTGCAGCAGCTCAAATAATTTCATTGTGCTGACCTTTCCTCAAAGGAGAAAAGCACAGAAAATCCCCAGAAATAAAGAGCAGAGTTTATAATATTAAGAGTTTTCACAACGCCACACATTTTCTGGCCATTAAGTATCTGGAGAAAATGCAGATTAAATCAAGTCTTTCTGTGGTGGGACATTCTAGGCAGGTTGCATCCACCAGGATTTCACTGGAAAGTTATCTTTAAATACAAAACAAATCAATAATCAACTTCACTTAGCTACACTTGATAGTATTACAAACCCTTTAAGGATATGACCTCAGTGTCCTGTAAGGCATACAATGGAAAAGCACAATTTCAAATACAAATCTGTCTTTATGAAAAGAGACATTTACAAAGCTATTCCACAGAAATAAAACCCTTAACAGGGACTGCCTCATTTTTAACAGATTTTTTTGTACTGTCCAACAACAAACTACCACCATGAATGGTGAACTTTGCAATTCTGACAATGTTCTTCTCCAACACAGGGGAAGATCCTGTACAACAGGATCCAAAGCATGCCCTTCCACAGCTGGTAACTATTAAAGAAGTTAAACAAAAAAAAAGTAGTTCTCTCATTCACTTTCAAGAAAAAAAATTAACTGATCACTGGCTTAAAAATAAGCATGTTTGTGTGCTTCATAAGTACAAGGATATTAACAGATTTACTTCCACAAGGTATTAAATAAAATAATAAGCTTTATGTAACAAATTTTATATGGTAAACAACAAATACTATATTGTAAAAATTACTTAAGCTAATGAAGAAAGTTGGCAAAAAAACCAAATAGATATGATCTGCCTGTGAAGAAAATTACGATATTAGAAAAAGGATTTAATCATTTTAGGACTTAGAATCTAGCACAGCCCTTCATAAACTGCAGTGGAAATATATATTGAATCAAGTACACCACAAGAAAATAACAAGCAGGATTCAGTCATGTAGCCTGCACATAACAGCATTCTGGAGTTTTTAGTGGCCTTCTGAAGGCTGAGATTACCTCATTTTAGACAGATTTTTTTGTTTGAATGACAGTAGGTGATGCACAATTTAGAAACACAAGACACTCCCACCATTTTGAATACATCTAGCTATTCTAGGTGCCCACAGATTCTGTGAATGAGCACACATATACAGAACTATGCAAATAAATGCAGCTTCATAAGATATGATACCTTATTGACTGAGATATTTAGGAAAGAGGAGCATAAAACTAAGGACTGTGTTTATAGTTCAAGCTTCCCTCAAGAAAACCATAAACTAAGAAATTCAACATCAGCCAAACATAAAACATCTAATCTTCTCTAAACCATATTTTTAAAGAGTGGCACTTTGTGCTGTGCCCTTGAAGCCCCTCACAGCACAGGCTTAAGCATCCACTCTGCCCCAAGAAAGCTCCTGCACTGAAGAACATCCTTACTGCCCACCACAAAAAGCACTGCCAAAATGCTGCCTTGCATTTGAATAAGGCTCTTCATTCTTCCTAATGAACAGCTGAACCCTGCAGTCTGGAATCAGCTCAAAATCTGACCAAACCCAAGAGTGTTCTGCTCCAGCACCGTGTGTAAGGGCTGTACCCAAACCACCACCACAGCAGCAGCAGCCTGGGAGTCACAGTGTGCACAGCAGCTGTGAGTCAGTTACTGGTTCTGTGTAAGACTCTGCACGGGGCAATGACAGCCCATGGAAAGCTCTGTAAAGCAAATGAAGATTCACAAGCAGTGTTTGACAACTCAGGATATTCTGGTACTTGAGGAACTGCCTGGAAAATTGTCATCTATGCAATCCAGCAAATACTTTAAACATCAGAAAGTAAACAAGTGTGAACAGCAATATGAAAAAATAGAAATAAATCTGTATAAAAACTAAAATAGTTCTATCTACACCAGCATGAACCCTACAGCTCAGCAATCCTTTCAGGTCTTTTTTGGTGTAGTTTTTCCTCTGCTGCATTTAGCAAGCATTTCCTTCATCGTTCTTTTTTTTATTTCCAGATGTCAAGAACAATCATTTTTCATTTAGGTTGACAAGAAATTTAACCAACAATTTTCTTTGCTCACATCCTCCCAGAAACTCAGATGGCCTTATTTTACTAACAGAGGATATAATTATCCCATGAACAAGATGCTTTTCCTTCAGCATTCAGTACAGTTGTGCTGAAGCTGAGCTATATTACAAATACAGTTCCTGTGCACATGAAGTTTTATCCTTATTTCTACATGAGGCAAAGCCCAGTGACATTGCTGACAAAAGTTGTATGAAGGAGTCTCACATCTGCAAAATTTATGAGACCTTTAAATACTCCAAAGAGTTGGCTAAAAAGAGGTTATCTTACCCATCAGACATGACCTAACCCAAAACTTCTGGTGTCTTTCATCTGCTTTTTTCTACAATAACAGATATTAAGTCACAGTTTCCTATGGCCCAGACCATTCCAATATATGCCAGAATTCCTCTGGGATCAAATCTCTATACTGGAATTTGAGTAACCAATTTATTTTTTTCCTATAAAATTTTATGTTGGATTTTTACCAGTTATTTTAATTCACTCAGCAGTCACAAATTTTGGGATTCTTAGCAAACTCAAGGCATTTTCCCCTCAAAGTTATGTTTTATTTACATTGAATAAAACAAACATCATCTTGTTACAGAACTCAACTTCTTGAAAATGAGAACAGACTAGAAAGAGAAGTCTTACAGAGCACACATTGATCAAAAATTTGCAGATTAAAAATGGCATCTGCCAAATCTCAGCTTTATTTGGTTATTTTTACAGGACTGAAGACACAAAACTCAGTATGAATATTTTCAAGGACTAACCACCTCCCAAAACCTACTACAGAAGTACAGTTCTTCTAAACTACAAATTAAAGGTTTCTTTACTTCTGAAAGAAAGAAATCTACTTACTCATGACTGGAAACTTCCTTGTATAGAATCCAAGACAGATCTTGAAGCAAGGAATCTTGTTGGAGAAGGTTTCTCAGAGGTATACATGTCCTGAAGATGGGAGGAAAAACAGATACAAATAATTTTTTCAACTTCAAATCACTAGAGTATATGTTTACATGTGAACTGTCTTTCCTACTCTCCTTAAAAAAAAAAAGGAACACAAAGATGTGTTTGTTATGACTGCAGATCTTTATTGCTTTATATGTAGCAGTTTATTAACTCAAAACGTGCACCTTCTAATAATCAAATTACAAGCTTGCATATGTGCTTAAAAAAAAAGTGCTACAAAAATACAATGTTTGTTATCTCTTGGGAGCAGTTAAAATGTTAAAAGTACACTACTACAACATAGATAGAGCAACTGAAAATTACAATGTAGTGTTTTCCTTCAGCAACCTCAGCTGGCAATACAGAGCAAAAAAAAAAAAAACCACTTTAAAACACAAGAAATGCAATTAAATTGCTAAACAAGCACAGGTTGGCACTGACAACCAACACTTCCTTCTCAGAAACAAAACCTAAAAAAGTTACCCTTTCTAGCAGCTATAAACCTACAGTTCCACCAATTCACCACTGATTTCAAGAAAAGATACCCAAGTAGGGCAGATGTGGATTCACTGACAATAAGCCTGGCCCTCCCTGAAGGCAAATATAGAGGACTTAATCTGCAACAATGACAGCACAGCAAGTACATTTTGAAAAATTTAATATATCATCTCCCTCCTGCTGCTAAAAGGAAGTTTATACGAGTCTGAGAGAACAGTTAAACCAAAGAAACTTCACCTCACAGCTGAGATGAAATGAAGAAATCCAACATATCTACTAAGCTCTACAGAGTTTTCTTCTAATACCTGCACAAATAGAGACTGTCTGTAAATTAAGGAATATTATGTGATGTATTCCCTCTTTTCAAAACCAATTAGAACCTGCTGAACCTCACCACCTGTGCTAAGCCAGCCAGATATCTTGTGCTGACTCAGATTTCAAGCCTCAACTCTCCTGATCTCTTTATGCTCAAAAATAAAAAAAAAGGCAAAGTAAAATGCAAAAATACATAAGAAGAGATGTAACTTCTCCTAAACTGTGACTTCACATAACATTTACAGATCTACAGCACACGGCAAAGTAGTGCAGGAACACCCACAGGATATCACCAGAAGGTTCCTTTATCAACTGCTAAAACAATTTTAAAAAAACCCAAAACATCAAAGCCACAGACACCACGAAAGAAAGAAATCCAGCTGCCAAAAGGAAGCCTTTGGTAAAGAAGCAGAATGAAAATTACAACCAACATTTTTGCACTGAAAAAGTTACACAGGGAAGAGACTCAGCAGGGAGAGAAAGCAGCTGAAAAAAATCCACACACAAACATTCCCAACAAGCAGAGATGAACACAAAGCCATGAGGTGCTACAGGCAGTGAAGAACAGTTTGAACTGCAGGCAGCCCTGTCAACGTTCCATGAACCTCTGCTAATTCAACATTTAATCAAAAATGAAGTGTCTGATAAATCACATCCTTAGAACTGCAGCCTTGTCAGCTCCCTCTTGATTACTGGTGTCAAAATTAGCAAATGTAACTCCCATGCCAT
This sequence comes from Phainopepla nitens, assembly GCA_013400175.1. Taxonomy (NCBI): domain Eukaryota; kingdom Metazoa; phylum Chordata; class Aves; order Passeriformes; family Bombycillidae; genus Phainopepla; species Phainopepla nitens. The sequence continues at coordinate 132,036 of VXBQ01017686.1, read as the reverse complement.
TTAATTATTTACTGGGCTAATAGCACCTATTATGTTATGAACATCAAATGGCTCAGGCAGTCCTCAAACAGGGTCCAAAGCACTTTTGACCATTTTCACTCTACCTGTGGGCCCAAATTCTTCTTGAATCTTATGCATAATCAGCTGGAAGACCAGAGTCTCCCATTCAACTTGATTTTCCAAAGGCATTATCTCACTTCAGTTTTGTAAATATGAACTAACAATACCTTGCCTCTGAGATATGGTGTTACATGACATTTGATTGTGTGGACCTACAGGAAAAGGCTGCTCATTAGGAAAAAACAAAACAGCACCTCTGAAAACCACTTAAGGCTAATAATAGCTTAATTATGCACCCTCATTGCTTATAAAAACCTTGTGGAACACGGAGGAAACGAGATGGGGATGACACAGAAGCTCTGTTCTACCCAAACATTGCTTAAGGGAATGCTCCAGAGCTCCAGAGCAACCTGACCTCCCACCCCCAGCCACAAAGTGCTACTCCTGCACTGCCTTCAGTGTCTGAATATTTCCTTTAGCTATTGCTAGCATCTCTGTAGCACACAATGCTGACTTCTGGTAAATTCAGCTGTTGTTCTCTGAAATAACACTATGTCTGTGTTTGATATCACTTCCCTTGTAAATAACTTTTTAAAGTTTTGTCTTTCATCTGTAATTCTGAGTACAGCAATAGCAAGCAGTACTGAAAGTCAACACTACCAAATGTCAGACAGTCCCTGCTTTCTATTGCCTTGCACCTTTTCCTAGGGATGTGTGTTAGAAATTAAACTCTTTTCACTTTGCTTTCTCAGCCAACCTGGTTTATTTCAATGCTTGCAGGGTTCTCTCCTGTACAGAATTACTACCAACTACTACAAAACAGAAACAAAGAGTCTATTACTTGTTCAGTGTCCTTCTGAAAGACACCATCTTGGAAAAACTTTTAATTCAAAACAGTGCTTGACACTCTTTCTGCTTTCCTTTGCAATCAACAAGGCTATAATAAAAACTAAAAAAAAAAAAAACCAAACCAAAACCACCCACCCACACATACCTTTGATCTTTGTCTTTTCCTGAAGAGCTAACCCTTGTATTCCATCCCGTGTTTCCTCTAGTGACACACATCTACTCACTCTTGGGAGTATCACTTTCAGTAGCTGTGCAACTACTGGAATTTTAGCAGAGATTTGAAAAGAATACCTGCAGTGAGTGAAGCTCTTTGTAGCTTCAAATTCACACACACTCAATTACCTGTTTCCATAGCTGGTGCCAGGTCTCTTTTTTACCCAATACTCTGTTTCAGGATAATTAGCAGGAGCCAGATTGCAAGCAAATTACAGCATATTGTACTTTTATGCAGTATGACTCTGCTCAGAGAGGAGATTTTCCTTTAAGTTGCCAATTAAAGCCTCAGGTCTATCCTCTGTGTGTTACTGTAGTATCTGTTTAACTCAGATACTAAGGAGTTAACATTAAGAATTCATACCCCCAGTTCCCAAGAACCAGGAATCACAGGAGCCACATGCAACTGTACTGCTTAAACACACAAAGACTAAACAATCTAAAGAGAGCCTGCCTTGCATAAATCAGTATTTTAGTGTAATTTACTATCTTTAAACCAAACGTTATGGCCCCTCACAGAAAACAGACCGAGATTTCAGAAGCACTGTGTTTTAGAGTTGCACAGATAGCTGGCTGGCAAAACATTAAGTTTGAAACTGGTGGATCCTGTGCTGTATAATCAGAGGGCAGAGGAACAGCTGGTTAAAAGGCAGTTCTACTAAATACTTATTTTACATTGCATCTCAGCTGAATTAACTTAAAAGTTATAATCAGGAACAAAAAAAGTTAAAAGGGAGCAAAACTAAGTCACTTCAGAGCACAGTTATTAAAAAGAACATAACAAAAATGCCTAATATAGCACCAAGCCTCTGAGCACCCCAGCTCAGTAAAATGCCCAAGACAGCGCAAATGCACAATTCACAACAAAGTGAAATTGCTACTGTTTCAGAACCTACACAGAACCACTGACTGGCCGCGGATGAGGAAGCACATGGAAGTACAAACGAAACAAGCCCGACGACACACCCTCCTTTGTTCATAGCAGGAATATTTACACTACAAAGCGTTGAGGCAAAGCGCCTTTGGTTTCAGGCACTGCTGATTGGCCGCTGCGTTCAGTGCACACACGCCTGGTAAAGCCGGAGTTTCGACTGTCACACAGCAGCTCTAGATTGCAGGGCACGCGGCAAGCTAGAAAACCATAGAAAACAATTATTTAATATCATTATCCTCGCTGAAATGATCCTCCACAAGATACACTTGTTGTGAACAGGGCAGATGTGGATTTGTTTTCACTGCACTGTAATTCAGTGAAAGCTGAAAACCAGCTCCCCTCGTAGCCAGCTTTCAGTGCAGCTGCCTCCTCCAAGCAGCAAATGGCACAAAGAAAGTTCTTCTCCAGCATATGTGGGCGAACAACTGCTACAGGAGCTTGGAGACAGTGACTTTTTAGTCTCCACTTGACTCTCGTTCGGCAGGCAGCTCAGTGGCTTCGGTGGTTTTCTACAGGCAGCCATCCATGCCACAGAAAGAACCTGAAACACCTGATAATAACTGGCTCTTTGCCGGCAGTCCCAGCGGAGACTGAGGGCTGGGAGAGGGCCATGGAGACCCAGGGCAGAGCACAGCCTGCGGGACGCCGTCTGTCCCAGCCCACCGCCGCCAGCCGGGCACTTTCCACCACATACCTGAACTATTACAAAAAAGCAGAGGAGGGAGCAGGTACAGAGAGAGCAGCGGCGCCAGAAAGTCACATTAAAGGGTTCAGCCATCGAAATCCTCCCTACTCCCGACTAGGGCGGCACCGTCGCCTCCCACATGGCCAGAGAACGGGGGCCCCAAGGAGGCTCCAAGTGTCCGACCTACAGCCGCGACTCCCTCCAGCACACACAGCCCCGCAGCCCCGCTCTGCCTGCGGCTCCTCACGCCGCCACGCCTCACTCCAGCCTTACAACGGGGTTGTGCCCCGTACAGGGCCATCTCCCCAGGGCTTCCCCCGGGCACTCCCGGCTCCGCCGCGTCCCGCAGCCCCCCACACGCCGCCCCCTCCCCAGCAGAAAGAGCAGGGAGCCTCCAAAAACAAACACACCCCTCCGCTGGGAATGGAACAGTCCGAGCCCCAGTACCCTGCGGGAGCCGGCTCCCGCCACT
>VXBQ01017686.1:108667-128720 GCA_013400175.1 Phainopepla nitens | reverse complement strand
GCACAATGGCCGGAGCGAAGCCCCGGCTCGCCCTTACCTTTGCTCGGCTTCCTCCTCTTCCCGGGGCCTCCCTCCGCCGCCTTCCCCCGCGGCGCGTCCCTGCTCGCTGCCCCGGGACCGGCGGCCTCCGACCAGGAAGTGGCCCGATGTGACACCGCCGCTATGGAAACCCTCCCCGCCCCCGCCCCTCCCACAGGGCTGACCCGCCGCCGCCGCCGCCGCCGCCATTTTGGGCTGGGGACGAGGCGGCTGTGGGGAAGAGCGGGGAAAGACCCGGGAAAGACCCAGCACGGGCCCGGTGCCCTCAGAAACTCCTCGGCCGTGCTGCATGAGCTGTCAAGGCCCTCAGGATGGGCACCCATTCTCNGCTGACCCGCCGCCGCCGCCGCCGCCATTTTGGGCTGGGGACGAGGCGGCTGTGGGGAAGGGCGGGGAAAGACCCAGCACGGGCCCGGTGCCCTCAGAAACTCCTCGGCCGTGCTGCATGAGCTGTCAAGGCCCTCAGGATGGGCACCCATTCTCCTCTGTCCAGTTCTGGGCTCCTCAGTAATGACACCAAAAACATCAGGATAAATCAAGCTCCCAAACTATTTCATAGTGTTGGGGAGTAGGCATGATTTTATTCCCAGCTGGGGTGCATAGCCGATAACTCCAGCCACATGCACTCCATTTCCAAAACTTCTCGCTCGCACATTTTTAGCAAACAAATTATTGTTCATTGGTTCTAAAACGCATAATTCTTTTCGTTAGTTACTATTCTATTAGTTACTGGTTTCTTGCTTCTAGTGCTAATTAGTCCATGTTTTTCAGCCTTCTAATCAATTTTTCCCTGACAGAGTCTACAGTGCTTAGGCTGTAAGGTCTTTGTTAGTCTCTTGTGGTTATTCCAGTATGTCCTTGGAGGGCCATAAATTTTGGATCCTTGGTGTCCAACTTTCCTGTGATCATTGAAGCTTATCAGGGTTAGTTTAGAAAAACTCAAAGTTTTGGTGATCTAGCAATAAGTCTATCAAAAGAAACTTAGCGACATGCTGGCCAAAGTGGAAAATTACACTGCTTAAGACTAATATACTGCTTTTGATTAATTAAAGCAATTATGTTAAAATAATTAATTAGGAAAGTGATATAATTTCCAACAATTCCTCACTCTGGAAGTGATTTGAATTATTTCTTTGAAGATTATTTCCTCTTAAATAATTGAATATTTGGCAAGACCTATCATGACCGACGGTGTGGCACTGGATGGTAGTGAAGCCAAGCATTGGGATCCCTGTCCTGGGATGCGGATATTGGCCAGAGGATCAGAAAAAAGCCTGGAACTCTCAACCTCTGGAGGCAACTCTTGTCAAGTGGGAGGGAAAGGTACCTTTGTAAGGAAGACTTTTCAGTGCGCCAAGACGAGTGGAACACTTGGAAGGTACCTGGTGCCTGAGAGAATTAGCTGTGCTGGAGATGACCTTCTCAGATAACGAGCAATTCCCTAATAATCCAGACAGAGTCCAGTGTACACAAAACATGTGGTCATGTGCCAAGTCATTGGGAGTGTTGGCATGGAAGGAGGGAGAAGAAGAAGTGGGCATTCTGGTTTGGCAGACTCCAGACATATGAAGAAACAATCTCCGCCCCACTATGGGCCTACATCTCATCCATGGAAAGACTGATGGAGGATTTCTGGAATTTAAGAGAGGAAATTAAAGAGTGCCACCAGAAACTTTTAGAGGAGCTTAAAGAGGAAACTTCCCATGCCCTACCAGTACAGAGCAGAGTCCCTGCTATTAGGAGCAGGCACTCCTCTGCTCGAGAGAGAGGGGACGCTCCACAAGGTTCTACCTGCGTGGAGAAGACATGAGGAGCTGGGACAGAAAACCCACCTCTGCCCAGGTATGTGAGCTGAAAGGAGGAATGACTCACCCAGGAAGCTCCTAGAGGATAAATGCTGCTCCAATTTCCTGTGGACAAGCCCCTAGGCACAGTACAAGGGATGATGTTGTGTCCAAACCTCTCCAGGCCAGGAGGGACAGGGATCACTCAGGTAGCTGGCAGATTGGCTACGGTTCCCACTCCTCAATGTACAACATGTAGCCCTTGTGTAAGAAGATCAGGAACCTGGAAAACAAGCAGGATTTAGAAATGGAGATGGATAAAACACAGCTTCACATCATAGAGCAGAAGTGGAGAACCTCTCCTGTTCCTCCTGGAGTAGGGCACACCCCAGTCCTGGAGGAGGACAGATGATGACCCCTAACTCTCTCTGGGCTCCCCAAGGCAAGAGAGAGGCTGCTCAAATGCTTCCCAGCAGCCCAGTTCCCAGCCAGGCCCTTTCCCTCTGCTCTGAATTCCCTCCATGCCCCAGCCAAGGGGAGTAAAGGAAGAGTAAACACTTAATTGTCCCTTCTTTCTGCAAGAAAAGTTATTTTTTGGAGTCTTTGGGACAACGCAGCAGGAGGACATCATGACTTGAACATGAAGGAGCTGGGCACAACTCCAGGTGGTGAGAGGAGGAGAGTCCCTGGTGCCTGTGAGGAACAGAGAGCTCCGAGGGGTACCAGGAGCTCTGAGGTGGCATCCCACAAGCTGCATAAGGCACACACTTAGTGCCACGTGCCTCTGAGTAACAGCTCCAGGCTCTGGAGCTGTACAAAAGGTGCAGAACAAGGGATCAACATTGCAACCATGAGTAAATCTGCAATATGAGTAATAAATTCATCTCATTTCCATTTATTAAACACAGATCAGATAGAACTCAGCACAGTTTACAGCAGATCCCGAATGATTAATTCCTTTATCAATCTCTTCAGGAAGATCACAAGCCTTTTTTTTTAATAGATCAGAGTGGCCCTGACCTTTCTTTTTTCCCAAAAAAGCTGCTCCAAAACTTCAGTATTTTATCAGCTTAAATGCACTCAGCTGCTATACCACCTGCTGGGTTTGCTTTTGTTTATTTTCCCCAAAATGAAAGTGGTGGGTTTCAGGTGTTACTTGCAGCCCATCCCTTGCCTGATCATGCCATTGCCATTTCCAGGAGCTCTGCAGAATGATGATTTAGGCAGAAGTTTGCCTGGACACACACGGGAGCATCAGCCCATGTGGAGACGCTGCATTCTATAGGAAGGGCTGAGTTAAAAGCAGCAGTCAGGTGGAGGGTTTGCCCTTTGTTTCTCTGTTCCTGGCTGCCTAAAGGACTTTTCCTTTCAGTTGGGATTGTTGGCTTTGCCCTCAGCCAGTCCCATTGTCCACAGGCTCTGCTGGTCTGTTGAGGTTCAGGTTTCACCCCTTCAGGCCTCTTCCTGCTTTTGGTGGCTCCTGCCATGGGAATCAGATTTAGGTGTGTTGTGCTTGATGCCTGATGAAAGGGGCTATTTCTGTCCCCTCTGTCTGTCAAGACAGATTTTCTTAATTCTCCTTCCTTTTTTCCCAAATTTTCTGTCTCCTCTAGCATTTTCTTGCCTTTTCCCATTCACCTCCTTCTGTCTTATTCTGTTACTTCAGTATTATCCCATGTCTCTCTCTATCTCTCCTTTTATATGTTGATTTAGCTTTCAATATTCTTTATCTGTGAAATCTACACAGAGAACATTTAATACACTTACACAGTACAAAACTCCTTTTTTAAAGGTCTCCTTAATACCAAGAAGTTTTTCAGTGCACTGAGAAACATCACAACACCAAAAATGTGTCACTTACCTGTAGATCCTGTGTTACAGAACTTCCCAGAGATCCTTTTCTACGTTGGGTACATAGTGCACAACTGGCTGTGCACAGCAAATGCAAAACCCAGAAAGCCTGGCCAAAGAAGACACGTGTGGCTGTATCTGAACTGAAGCACAGGATGGGCTTTAAAACATCAATTGGGATATTTTTCTGAACCTGAGTCTTAGATTCTTGTTAACAGGATCTCATCTTGCTCCCACAGCAGAGGGAAAAGCTATAATCAAATCATACAGCTTTCAAATCAAGGAAAAGTAGAACATAAAACAGAGGGAAAAAAAAGAAGAGATAAGATGGAAGATTAGGTCTTATTGGCAATGTTGCACAACAAAACAAAGTGTCAGCTTAATTTTTTGTGTGCCTTATTGTGATTTTCCAGGAGAGCAGCTGAAAGATAGATTATTGTGAAGTGCAGATCTGATGTAGAGTTACAGTAAGACAAGGAACCAGGAATCTCATGATAGTATTTACAGAGTCGGCGTTCAGAGCACAGTCACTATTAAAGTTTATTATCACTCACTGATAACCACCAGAATGTCAAAAGCAACTCAAAGTTAACAGAAATAGAATCATTTCTTAGACACCAACAAATCTAAAAGCCTCAAAGGAAATCATTTTCATGAAGTTACAAGTAAATGAAAATGGGAGCCTGCAATAAAATGTGTCGATATTCTGTGCTGTGATAGTGTATCCTGAAAAAGGTGTAATTACTTGTCTAATGTGGCACAAAAGTTAAATCTTTTTGACCTTTTCCATTTGCTGCTGAACCCAGCAGAAAGACAAATGTGAATGACTGATAGAGCAGAAATATATTCAATTCGTTCAGGTAAAGCTCCTTGTGAAAGATCAAAATAATTTTTTTCCAGCAATGTGATATTTAGAGTCTTTTCCCAGCTCCGCTTCATGTAGAATTTCTGTAGCACAGCGAGAAGTGGGGGATGCCAGTGGAGCTTTGCATTTGAACACGTTCCTCGCCTGTGCCTCGAGCCATCTGTGTTTGGTCAGCCTCCTGTTCGGGGTAAAGCAGCGAGAAGGTTTCCTGCGAAGCCTTAGCTGCAGGAATGGCTTGCCAGGGAGGTGGAAGTCCTGTCACACTTATCTTTTCCCTGGCTAAGCCCATATGGCAACCACAGAGTGAAACAAGGCAGCGAGAGGGTGGGCACACTCTCTCAAGCTGTTTCACACCCATGAGGAACACAGTTCCTTTCCCAGGGAAGGGCCACTGCTGCATTCCCAGGGTCAGGCTGCTCAGACACAGGGACATGAGGTTACTCACGTTCCTGGCCGGTGAAGAAGGTGTGCTCACAGATTTTTCTGAGGCTAGTGTTTACATCAGGTACCCCATTTCATCCTGTAGGGAAGCCAAGGCCCCTGAACACAGCCTCCATCACTAATAAAGGCACCCTCACCTTTGCCAAATAAAGCCAGCTTGAGGCTGTAAAGCAGGATGAAGCTTCCCAAACTTTCAGCAAATACCTCTGAAGTGGAAACATGCTTTATCCTTTTTATGCAATTAAGAGCTTTCTGAAGGGTGAGCATCAACCACCAAATAACAGACTGTTTTCCTCAAAGTTTTCGTACAATCCAGTAATTTACTGTCACATCCGGAGATACTTCTCCTCTGGTAACCTCAAGATAATAAGCAGGATTCAACCTGACCACACTTCAGATCGATCAACATCATGAAAGATGGATTTTCTTAAATACTGGGTTGAGGGGAAAGTGAATTTGTGCAAGGACACACATACCTTGAGATATATGAGCCAATTGGCTTAAAATGTTGTTTTGCCCTGACCTGACAAGACTTGCTGTCTGGCAATGCATAATCTCTTTTAATGTACTCCCAGGAAGGTGATGGCTGTTTGAAAACCCTTCTGAACTGCAGTTTATCTCGATGGCTGACACCTGAATAGAAACCACACAGTTCTGGGGAAGCCCCGGGACAAGCAGGTATTAATAAGAGTCCATGTTGATTCAGGAGACAAATGGATAAGGAACGACTCTGAATCAACTTGCTGTAGGTTTTGTGCAGAAGTTTAAAAAATTGTGTGTCAAGGATTTTGAAGTGGACACTGCCCATGGAGACGCCGATTTCACTGAATAAAGCCATGAGGCTTTGTCCTGCACATCAGGATGTTCTCCTAAGAGCGTGCTGCTCTTATGCACCTCCGTCAGAGTGATTTCAAGTTGTGCATTTAAGGCTCAAGTAAGCTCCTTTGCAAACACTCTCGAGAATAGGATCAAAATGGGAAGAGATTACATGTAATCTAATTATGTTAGGTTCCATTTGAAATCCTTCAGTGTAAAAATTAAAAGAATACGACACAGCTTTGCAATGTGCTGTGGTTCACATGGAAGTGACATGAGCATGTGGAACTGAGGGAACACGGGAGAAAATACCACGTGCTGGGTATACAGCAACATTTGCTTTAAATAATCTAAACCTCAGGACTAGAATGGTTTGGTGAACTAAAAATAAATTCTAAGAACTTTATGCCCTCTGTCATTAATGTGGCACTGGCCTTTGCCTTTTATTGTCTGGCCAGAGCTTACATGAAAAAGCTGATCAAGAGATCTCTATCAAACAATCAACGCCAAGCATGACACTGGTCAGCAAGGTTGTGTGGAGCAGCACTTACCCTGAGGACTGGCACCTGCTCATGGGACAGGCAGTGAATTCCTGTTGCTGAGTGCTCTATAGCTAAAGGTGCATAACATTCACCTTCTGGTAACAGCTGTAAGAACATTCCAAGTCACTAGAGATTGTTTTGAGTAATTCTTCATTTTCACAGTCTTTCAAAATCACACAAGTGAATTAAATTAACAACTGTAGGATAAGAAGCAGTAGTTTCACTGAAATTGCACCACCTTGTGATCCACACTGAATCAGGCCTCAAATTATGTATTGAAAGTCTGATGCTTGGAGGGAGGACCTAGAAACCCTGAGGTCTCATTTCTCCCCTGCACTGGGTGCTGCAGGTGGTCTGGGGGGAGGCTCAGGTGTGGTACTTCCCCTCTGTGTCACCACTAATGTTCCCAATCCATGCATGATCAAATTTAGAGCTGGAATATGTTTAGTTTGTCAGTTAGGTTTTGGGATGGACGCTGTCTTTCCTAGACTTGAGCACTACTCAATTTTGTGAACTGTCCTGTGAGATTCCTCAAAACTGGGATTGTAGACAGTTCTTCGAAATGTCTTGTCCACTTCTATTTCCATTATTCTCAGTTATGCCAAAACTGTATTCCAAAAACAGGTTCATTTCTCCTTTTGAATTCAATCTATGAGCTTAAGAAGTTTCTACAAAATCCCCCTAAGAAAGAGAAGATCAGATTTCTCTTCAGATTTTCCTCTGATTTTAGAAAATGGATTAAGCTGGAAAATTCAGACGTGGGTTTTGCCCTCCACCACAGCACTCACGTTCTAATTACATCTAGGTCTACAGATCATTTACCAGGGCTATTTCTAGCCCAGTTCCAGATATTTGGGCACATCTTGATCTCATGTTGTACTCTGGGGCTGATCACAGAATAGCAGCAGGGGAATCCTCATGTTATGGGCTCTACAACCAAAAGAAACAAATACGGTTAAAACAATGAAATAAGTTCTGTACCACTTGCTGGCCAGATGGTATTGTGAATTGTTATAATTCATCAGCAAAACAGAGGAAGGAAGTGTTTTAAAGCAAGATTATATTATTTTCCTTGAGTTCTTATTATGAAATCTTCCTGAGGTGAACTTTCAAAACTTGAAAACCCTTCCAGAGGGAATGAATGGAACAGGGCAAACCGGAGACTTACTGGGGAGTAGTTAAATACAAGGGAAAAGAATAGTATGCCAGTGAAATAAAGGAGGAATTCATTACCAAGCTTTCAGTTTGGGAGGATAAGTGAAGAAAAATACAAGTGATTAAAAAAAAAAGTACATAAAAATATATGATGTTTCTGTCCTCTTAATAATTCTAGATTGGAAAGCACTCAGGTCTTCCCTCCCATTGGAGGGAAATAAGCCTGAAAGCTGAGAAAGCAGATAAGGCCAGCAGTGACATATTCTCTATATAAAGAGGCTGCAATATTTAGCAAATTACTGCCAGCAAAGTGCCTTAAGATCCTTAAGAAAAAATGCTGAGAAAAATGCATTTTATTCTTGCTGTCATTTAAAAAACAAAATATGTTTGAAAACCATGAGAAAAAATATGTGTCTTAAATGAAAACAACCCATGACCATTAAGTTCACTCTAGTCAAATAAAACACATCCTGTTTTTGTAACTTTTTTATACAAAGCAGATCCTGGACTGTATAGACTCTTTCCAGCCAAGGATTTGACCCATAGATGAATTTTTATTAGAAGCAGGGAAGGAGGTAGTGGAAAATACACAGTGCTGTTGCTTCTTCAGCTAAGATAAAGGGTGAAATCTGAATTTGGGAAAATGCAGAAAATGGAGTAAGTTCATTATACTCTGTCTCAACTAAAATAAGTTGGTACAAAAAGTTTAGAAATCCTCTGGCAGGGCAAACATAGCTACAGTATCAGTTAATTAAATGACACAAAATGCGTCACCTCAAATACATCCTGGACTTTCCACCCAGTCAGGAAAATCTGTCACACAAGCTGCATCAGCCTTTTCTTGATAATTTTGTTGTGAAACAGCTGCATTGAGGTAGAAAAGGACAATCATGTTGTGTCCTGCATCAGTCACCCCCAGGTCTTTTCCATGGGAAGAGGGAATTGTTGGTCACACCCCCACACCCTTATTGTCCATAATGAAATCTTTTTTTTCTTCTTGTCTAGACTTTGTGGGAGAGCTGGGAAAAGCCTGGTATGCACAGAGGCTCCAGGCAAGGCGTAGAGGAACGGGGCCACAGGTGTTACCTAACCACTGCTTCTGTGAGACTGCTTATCCAGAGTTCTGAGCTCTGTTCTACAGCCTGGCTCCTGCAGGAGCTCAGCTGAGAGGATCCCTCCCCCTGGTACCCCCTCTGGGTGGGATGGATCCCACTTAACCTTAGGTCAAGGTCCTCATGTCCACAGTCTATGTGCCTGTGTGAAAACCAGGTGTCAGGGCTCCCGTTCTGGGGGCTGGAGAGCACTCACAAGGGCACGAGGCAGCTCATTATACAACACCTACAGGTGACTGAACTAATGCCACCCTAAGCCCCACTCTCCAGACTTTCACTGATTGCTCCATAAGTTCTTGCTGACATCTGATCCCAGTGGGTGAGTGTGGAGCCCTCTGAAGGGGAAGGAGCCCCGGGGCCGCAGCTTCGGCAGCCACCGCCCAGGTCAGCGTGCAGACACCTAAATTTAGGTGTCTTAATCTGTGTGCTGAGTCTACATTAGGGAAATGAATCTGCTTCCAGACAATTTGGTAGAAACACAGGTTTAAAATGCAGATTTGAATGACTTTGATGAAGTTAATGGAGAGAAGTAAAGTGTTTGGAAAATATAATCTGAAGTGCTGAGAACTGAGTATAAACTGGTACAAGAACCAAACAGGAATTTGCTCTATCTGTGCGGTATCTAGTCTTTAAATATACACTTACCTCCTACTCAGCTGTTCAGGTGCCAGAGCAGGATCTTCATTTGTAGAAAAAGATCAGGCTCATTAGTACTTTTCATGATTTTAAGGTTGTTATCTATTTTTGAATAGAAAAAAACACCCTTTGTCATTTTTCATCCATACTGAAAAGGAAGTGTTTACATTAAAGATTCTTAAAGAATCTTAAAACTGAAAAATTCTTGGTATTTCTGTTGCAAATAAGAATCAAAGATTTACAGGTTTTAGTGTTTTCAGCTGGTAGCATTGCATGTCCATGTGTTAAACACTTGGCATTTATACAAAGCACAACAGACAGTCTATTTTTGGCAGAGATGGTCCACATAACTGAATATTTTCAATGCTTATTAAAGCATTCTCATGCAGTGACAATGCGTGTCAGACAAATACCTTGCAATCAGGCAGCACTCCAAATCTGCTCCTGTGTTCACACTGGATATTGCTGATAATTATCCTCTTCCCAATCATAATATCATAGAAAACATAACTGGAAGGGACACTGAGATGGGCTCATCCACTGCGTTCTCCTACCCCCAGCTGGATCAACTATACCTCAAGTTTTGAAGTAAGTACACTTCTAAAAAAATGCATTAAAATAATACTTTGTTCTTTATGGTTTTTATTGCAGGATTGGACATTGCTTAGTTTCCTTTTGGGGGATGGGAATTGGATCAAAGTAATAGGTAAAAAAAAAAACCTCCACATTTTTTGTATATTTGTAATCTTGGACAGAATGCAGGTAAAAATTACTTGCACATACAAAGAAAGGAGACTGGCTTTTTTGTTCCAGCTGTCATGTTTAGACATAACTGGAAAGGGAACAGTGGAACTTGTGGATATGGAGAATTATTCTTCATCTAAAGCCTGCCTCTTCCTATCAAGAGTAGTAAAGACTTCTGATGATAATAACAGGCGTCCAAAAGCCAGAAACTATTTCTGAGTAATATCAAGTCATGCAGGTCTAACGACAGGAACAGAATGAAATTACCCTCTTGGATGGATGTTAGTCTTTTTTTTACAAATGAGTGCAAGCTGTAGGTGTGCAGCTGAGCAGGATGTCATTGAGAGCTTGCAACATTCCTCATAACTGAACCCCTTCCCATAGTGAATCAGTGCAAAGCTATAAAAAGAAAATGGGGATTCCTCGAGACAAATTCTAATCCCTGCTTGAGCAGATGGAAGAAACTGACAGAGAGCTCAGTGTGTTACAGGAAAACTCCCTCAGCACAGGTCAAATCTTGAGATGGCCTAGAGCTGATACAGTGAAGAAACAAGGGGGCATCAAAACATCTCGTCCATGGGGCTGTGAGCAGCCACATCTCATTCCAAACCAGTATTAGAGTTGCTCCAGTTTAGCGTGTGGATGCCCACCTTTGGTTCCTAAACTTGAGATCTAGGGCAGTATTTTCAACATAATATTGCAAATGTCCCTCTGTGTACTCTGTGTGTTTCACTCCTTAAATCTGCTTAAAAAGGAAGCTCAGAGAAAAAAAAAAGAAATATAGATGCTCTGGCACACACCTCTACTGAGAATAACCCCCATTCCTGGAGGAACCAGCTCTCAGCTCTGAGATGGGGAAGAAGCCATGAGAGCAGCTGTCAAGGCAGGAGTGACAGCCACCCCCAGAGCCACTCTGCAGTGCTGGCTCAACATTCACCCACGTTCACTGGTTGTTTGTTCCAGCCCCTGTGCTCAAAATCTCTAACAGAGCCTCATTCCACTCCTGGGACTGTTACTCCAACAATCCTCTTTTCAGTATCTCTTCTCCTTTCTCCTCTTTCTGTTTGTATTCTCAGACTGACTCTTACATCACCAAGGCACTACGTGCTTGCTCTCAAATTACAACCTTCACTTTATAAACACATTCAGCTGCTTTTCTCCAGCTCTGAGCTTTTTTGGTGCAAGGAGTACAACGTCTTCTGGGGAGAGCTTTCTACTTTCTCAGCCTTAGGCACTGATGTAATAAACATGATTTACCTTCCTAATGTCCCTGTAATTCCTCTTCTATGGATTGGTCCAGATCTAGACAACTGATTAGTGCTAATATGCGCTGATGAAAAGTTCTGAGTCTTCCAGTATCAAAAAGCTGTGCCATTATGTACCTCTGTAATTTTGGGAGCACTGGGGATTCAAGGTGCTGTCTTAAATTCCTTTTTGTACTGTTTAGTTCTGAGACTGCACAGATGATATCATCACAGAATCCCAGAATGTGTTGGGTGGAAAGGACCTTAAAGATCACCTAGTTCCAGTCCAGTTTGGATGGCACTGCATATCCCAAGGCTGAAAGCAGGTCTTACATGAACTTTACAACATGAGTTGCATGCACACTAGCATCATTGCTTGAAAATTGCTGTGCCAGGTCCAGCAAACCGGTAGATGGAAACCTGATGACAATGAAATCTGTAAGAATCCAGCCACCAGCTTCAAACTGAACTGGGATTCAGCTGCCTTGCAAAGTCAGAAACTCTTCCATCCTCAGCAATTCAATGAAACCTTGTGCCACTGTCAACAACCAAATCTGTATGTTCATGAAAAACGTGAAGAACTTGAAAAACTTCACAGCTGCAATTAATTCATATAATCCTATTTCATTTGTCTCAGATGTCCAAATACGTGCTGTTCATCTCCCTGAAGGTTTCCTGCTGGGAATAGTAGTGTCACCTGAGGCAGCCAGGAACATGCCAAGCATAAAAGGTACTCTTGAAACAGGAACAAATAAAAAAAAAAAAATCATAGAAGCATAGAATATCCTGAGTTCAAAGGGACCCACAAGGATCGCTGAAGTCCAAATTTAAATAAATTTACTACTTAGGAATGGTCTTCTTTTGCCTCCTCCAGAACTACACATATAAACACTGATGAAGGAGAAAAGCAGGTGGCCATGTTTTAAAATAAGTGATAAATTAAACTACATTATTTCAAAGAGACCTAGCCAAACCCTCATATTTTGCATACTATACAGGTCTAATTGAACAAATCACGTACCCAGATTTAAGTAAATTAATGTCAGTGGGATTAAGCAGGATGCAAATCGAGGAAGCATTTCATTTCCTTGCCTCTGATGAGAAGAGGGAGAAATCAGCATGTAAGTCTCTCCTGGTGTCTTGTGAAGCCCAAGACCAAGTTTCTCATACAAATGGAATGAAAAAGTGAAAATAAAAACTAGTCAGTCAGTTGTTTAAAATAAACTTTAAATCACTAATGGGATTAGTTCATTAAAATGTTCATTGTTAATTGATAAGTCCATTGCCATATTAAGAATCTTTCCAATACTAGCTGGTTCAGCTCTCAAGAAAACAGATGGAAAATGCTGAAAATCTCTAGTTCACTGTAGTGTTGCTGTTGTGCAGGAGGCTGTTCATGAAAACAACAGCGTCATTTAAATGTAGGAGTTTAACAAGATTGTGAAGGTTATTTTAGCCTGGTTTCCTGTGGAAATAGGATCAGACTGTCTGTCTCCTGCTACATTTAACAGCAGGCTGGGGTTCTCAGTGATCTTAAGTATCCACCTCTCCTAAGAACACCGAAGGCCAGACAGAGACTGGAGACCCAAATTACCACCTCAGAATTGAGAAGAGCCACAGCCTTCACTGGCGCTGCTGTGTCTGACCTGCCAGAAGCCTGCACTCTTCCAGCACAGCCCAGCTGCTCAGGGAACGGGGAGGACTGAAGGAATGGGGAGGAAGCAGGAGGGCAAGCAGCACGGAGTGTGAGGGGTTGTTCTCCAATCAACTTGGGTTCTTTCTTCAGCTACAGGACCAGTAAACACTGTTTACAGCTCTTTTTAATTCTGTCATGCGCTGTCACTGAAGTTCCCCACGAATGTAAATCCTCTCTCCAGTGTGTCTGCGTGGCACAAACACAAACACCCCGTGTCTCAGCTCCCTTCCTCAGCCCCAGCTCCTGGCTGGGTCAGAGCAGGGCTGGCTCTGAGCACTGTGTATCAACTGGCACACCCATGGACTGGTCAGGAGGTCACACCAGAGGGAGCATCACTGAGCTTGTGCTGCAGCCTTTTCCCCAGGGCAAGCATTCATTTCTGTCTGTTTGTTCAGCAATAATTTTCCTGTAACTTTGAACATCTCTTCCAATCTCCTTGACAGATCCAGGGGACTGGCAGACATAATTTCCTGAAGCTTTTTCTTTTTACTTCAAAACTAAAATAATTCTTGATTACAAAAATGCCCTTTTTAATTTGTGTGTTAGTATTTCCTAAACACAGAATAATTTTCTTAGCTCATTATGTATTACTGCTTCCTCTGCTTGGAAACAGGAACCACGAGCACTTTGACACAGAGAGTTACAGGATGTTTCTCCACAATATCAGACAGCTGTGTTGGATCAGGCCCTCGCCCCTTCCTTTGTGCCAACACACTGTGAATTTAACATGTGTGGCCTTGATAAGATGCAAGTGTGTGGTGAGAGTATTGGGGCCAGCTGGATGGTGTGAGCCCAACCTGCAGCCCGGCATTTCCTTCCATAAAGAAAATGCACACAAGCACTTGGCAGCTTCCCTGGAGGCTCCTGGTCCTGCCTCCTGGCTGCCACGTCTGACACAGCACCGGGAGATAAGGTGGAAGATAAGGTCAAATACACACCACTGATGTGTGTAAGTCACCACCAGCCCAGTAATGAGCAGCGTTCTGTGTCAAGCCCCTTGCAGGAAATGTTGTGAGGACACATTAAAACTGTCCCCTTCTCCTCCTCCTGCCCCAGTGTGGTGTGGACACGACTGTCTTCAGCTCCTGACAACTAATATTTTCCTGGGACTTCATAAACTTTCCTACCCAAGCTGGGTGTTGTCTGTGTTATCCCTGTGCAGCTTCTGATGTTGGTGGTGCCGAGGAACCATTAACTATTAGGATTCTGTCATTCTCATGCTCATTTGTAAAAGTCTGGTATTCTTATTGGCTAAAAATCCAATTTAATTGAAAAATGAATATTTTCCCTGATTCTAATATGATGGTTGTAAAGAGATGAAAAGGATTGAAAGAAAATAAAATGAGTTGAAAATTGGCCAAGGGGCAGGAAACAGGTCAACTGTTTCCTGAACTGAGTCCAACTGAGTCCAGAAAATTCAATGTATTTTGCTACAGTAAAGTAGTTACTAGCAGAAGCAGGGACAAGCTGGGAAGATGGTGCAATTTTGTGGTGAGAACTGTCATTTGCAGAGGGGGCTTGGAGCAAAACCAGGCCACAGTAGAGGCTGTTCCCAAGTATGGACCACTTCAGGCAAATTTTGCTCTTGGTCCCAAACAGTAGCTACAATTTATCTCTTCATTCACAGCAATGTTTTTGTCTGTGACCACAGAAGAGTGGCACTGACATCTGGAAGTGAATCCTAAGATACAGATAATCATCAGGCTGAGAGGATTCTGGTACTCCCTTCTTCCATCGAGGTCTCTGGGCTTGGGTCGGTATTTGTACCTTTGGTGTGGGTGAGGAGAAAGTTCCTGTGCCCTGCAAGAGGCATCAGCCCAGTGTGCCTTGGTTCCCTACTGATGATCTGGCCTGGGGCAGAGCTGGTTTTCTTCACCCCTGTATGGGGCTGCTTTGGATTTGTGTTGGAATCAGTGCTGACAGATCAGGGATGTTTTTGTTATTGCTGGGCAAGGCTCACACACAGACAAGGCCTTTTGTGCTCCTCGCCCCACCCCACCAGTGAGGAGGCCAGGGGTGCCCAAGGAGCTGGGAGGGGACACAGCCAGGACAGCTGACCCCGGAGATACCCCACACCATGTGGGGTCATGACTGGCATGTAGAACTGGGGGAAGGAAGGGGGGGACATTTTGAGTGTGTTTGTCTTCCCAAGTCCCTGTTACCTTGGCAGAGCCCTGCTGTCCTGGGGCTGGCTGAACACCCGACTGCCCACGGGAAGGGGGAAGGAATTCCTTGCTCGGCTTTGCCTGCGTGCACCGTTTTTGTTTTACCAATTGAAGTGCCTTTATGAACTGCCACGCCTTTGCTCAGTTTTACTCTTCTAAGTCTCTGGCTGATGCTGTCGGGGCAGTGAGGGAGCGGCTGGCCGGGCTGGGCTCGGGTTAAACGCCGGGCCTGGCGCCGGCAGTGAGAGCGGCAGGAGCCTGGAGGGGCGCTGGGAGCAGCAGCGGAGTCCCACACGGCTCAGCCCTGCGGGCAGTGAGAGCGGCAGGACAGGAGCCTGGAGGGACGCTGGGAGCAGCAGCGGAGTCCCACACGGCTCAGTCCTGCGGGCAGTGAGAGCGGCAGGACAGGAGCCTGGAGGGGCGCTGGGAGCAGCAGCGGAGTCCCACACGGCTCAGCCCTGCCGGGAGTGAGAGCGGCAGGAGCCTGGAGGGGCGCTGGGAGCAGCAGCGGAGTCCCACACGGCTCAGCCCTGCCGGGACAGAACGCCTCTGCCCGCGGCGGGGGAGCCTTGCAGGGTGAAGTAGCTAAACTGGGAGCCTAAGGTTAGATCCTCTGAGGGAAGGAATGAATATCACCTTTTTTCCAAGCCTGTTATAGCCTCGCATATTTTATAATTCTGGTCATTGTTCACATCTTAAGAATCTCACTTACAAAAAAAAAAAAAAAAAGCTACTGTTAACGCCAGGGAAATATAAATCACTTTAACAGTGAGGACAATACAGGATAGATATGGTACTCATCAGACAAAAGATGAGTGTGGGGAGGATAAGAGAAAGAGCAAATGAAGAGGAGCAGGAATGGGTGTAGTGACAAAAGGGCTTTTTGGTCGGTCACCTGGTTCGAAAATAAGCAGCACCCATTACACGGAGCAGTGCTGCCACACAGTGTCTGCAAAGCAGCTCCGAGCAGTAACTGCAAAACTGCAGCAGAAGTGACTCTGGGAGCTGTATCAATGTCAAGAGCAAACAGCAGACACCGAATTGTTTGCTGAAGGAATGCTAAATGTAAAGGCAGGAGGCAGCAGCACTGCCAGGGAAGGACCTGATCTGGGCCTGGCTGGCAGGGGATGGGCCTGGTTCACAGACTGCTGCAAATTCTCAATGCCACTCATGGAGTTAAAACTGGATTCAAATCCTTTCTTTTAGCAGAATAATCAGTTTGGGTTTTTTTTTAAATATAACTTTCTCTTAAATTACATGCTAAAATTTCTGATAGTCTCCTATACATTAATCCAGTAACTGATTTTTAATAACTATTTCATAATTAGTAATTAGAGCCTCTATAAAGAGAAGGCTGATGTATATATTACCTTTCTCAGACTCTTCAAAGAAAAAAGCCCAGGGCTAGGACTCAGAGGAGATTTGGTAGCAGAGTCATGGGAATTCAAGGTGTGGACAGAGTAAAGGGGTTTCATACATTTAGAAAACCCCAGCACAATTAAGTATTTTCCTGAAGTTTCTGTGTTATTTCTATCCTAATAGCAATAGAGGAAACATAAATTGTCTAAGGACACAATAAAAATGTTATATAGACAGCACCCATCCTGTGGTGCTGGTACTCAGCTCAGAATCCTTGCTAAATGGAAACAAAAATGCAAAATCTTTTTTCATCTTTTCTTCAGTCGGTCCTGGAGGGTTCCACATCAGAGAAACCATGATGCCCTAGTCTATCTCTTTGCTAGCAGAATTTACAAAGCAGGGAAATAAATGATTTTCCTTGGCCTGGGTGCAAGAACAGGACCCTGCTCTCCCTGTTATCCTGGAACTACTACACACCTGAGCAGAATTAAGCAGTCTTTGAGTTCTTAAGGTGGTGCCAAACCCCTCTGGCTCCCAGTGGGATTTGAATGCCTTCAGCAGTGTTGAAAATCAGGTCACAAGATCCTCTGGGAATGCCAACGTTTGACAAGAGAGAATTTACATGAAACTCTACTAAGGATATGTCTGCCGCGTGTTCCATAAAATAGTCCCAAGTTTTCATCATAGCACTGCAATTAATAGAAATGTCTTTGTGGATAAATTTACTAATTTACGTACGTGTATGTGGATGTATTTTACATTTCAGCTGCATCCCAACAAGGTCTGCCTTTGCCCTGCTATTTATAGCAGCAGGTGCTCCTGCAGGATTTATATCCCATCTGGGCTCACTGCAAACCAAGGAAATAAAGCCCCAAATAAATACCTGTGCTTCATAAAGGAAGGGATCCTGTATCTTTATTGTCCATGCATGCTATCTAGCAACATCACAATGGAGAGCACAGAGGGCTTTACAGCACCTAAGCACACTTGAATCTCAAAACATCTTTTCCTGCACAGTGTGATACCCTTATAGTTTCTGGAATGATCTAAGGATGAAGTCATGTCATGTCCTTTGTCATTTCCCTTTTTATTTTTTATGAGGATCAATACAGCTAAAGGTTAGAAAAGCCCTGTCTGGTACTTGCAATCCTGGCTTCTGGCTGTCTCCAGTTGAAACTGTGAGCTCAGCCATAACCACAATGCTGCTGGCAAATGCTATGAAAAGGAAATCTGCCTGAAATTGGAAAGTTTTTTCAGTACTTTCTCAGAGAAGGCAGCAGCAGGTCTGCTAAATGCATTGGGGAAGCTGCAGCCAAAAAACAATCTGTAATGGGGGTGGGTGTGAAAGGAAACATGAGGTTGTCAATCAAAGTTAAAAAGAACTGAATTTCCAGGGAGCTGGAAACACTATATAAAAAATAAGCTTTTTGGAGAAGACCACAAAAATATTCTTTCCTTGGAGATGGACAGAAAAGGGACAAGCAGATGGAGAAAGAGAAGGAACTGGAAGAAAAAAAAATCAGGTGGTATTCACAAGTTTGAAAGAGGTCAGTGGTCAGAGTTTCAGGGGATTGGGAACTCCTCCCACAGCAAGCACACACGTTGTGGTCTCGGTGTGCTGGCCTTTGCCACACCAAGCAGGGACTTTGAAACTGCTGAGATCTATATAAGATTATCTCCTTTGCTTCTAAATGGGATTTTTTTTTTCCCCTACAAATTCCTACTGTATATTAAAAGTAAATTTTGGAAGAACTTTTCGGTGAATGACCATAAGGACAAAGAACCCTGAGAAAAAGAAAATGGTCACAGGAGAAAAGCCCAGAGCAAAATTAGCTCTCAGGTCTGACGGTGACCTTCAACACTGAAAAATGTACCCAAATGAACATGAACCCACTGTGCCTCTTACTGTAGAGCCACAAAGCCCGGGGATCTGAGGGGGTCATTGTGTTAGGCAACATAAAATCAGTAAGCAGATAGTGCATCCCCACACCAGGCTGTTAATATCTGTGTAAGTAAATACATTACTAAACACAAAATTCAAATGGTTCTTTTATGAGCCTTTTGTGAGGCTCATGCTCACAAGTGAGAAGCCTCAATTGCCACTACAGTCAAAGAAGCTGCAGGGGTTCAACAGACACTGATGAAAACTGGAGACACATCTGGGAACCTGCAAGTTCTTTGCAACAACACACCTTTTAGCAGAATAATCAGTTTGGGAGCACAGATTTACATTTACAAGGAGCATATGCTGGACATAAATCTATTCCATTTTAGGGTACCTGTATCATGTGGAAAAAGGCTGCTTGGTCTTTTGGCCTCTCAGCATCTCCTGGCAGATGAGATTGTTCCCCAGCTGCCTCAGCCACATGGCACTTTTAGCTTGACTCCTGGAACACGGGTGACCAGAAGCCTAAACAATACTCAAGACAAGCTGTGACTGCACCTGTAAGTCCCTAAAATATCCCAAATTTTAAAATTACGTTTGAAGTTTAATATCAACAAACTACCTCTTAAAGTCACATTTGCCTTTTTTTTTCTTCTTGAATGCATCATATGGACTGCAGACTGACTCAGCAGAACCAATTAGAACACACGAGGCCTTTCCCATGACAATTTCTAGATGATGAGCTCCCAGTGAATAAATTATGATCTTCTTAGCTCCCAAGTAGCCCTGCAGAACTGAATTTCATTTCATGCCAGTTACTGTGGGCCTCAAAGCAATGTAATTTTCTCTGCATGGCACCACTCTGTCATGACAGATCCCACCCCAGTGCCACTGACAAGTTCCCTCAGCACAATCCTAATCTGCATCCCATGGTCACCATGCAAGTGCTCAGTGGAATCTGAAGAAATTATCACATTTCTGAGTACTCTCTAACACCCCAGCTACTCATTAATGATACCACTGCCCACCCAGGCTTTCCAGTGCAGGAGTGATGTCTGCGAGCAGCACCGAGGGAGGCTCTGTGTGGATGGTCTGTACCAGGAATAATGTGTCCAGCAGCACAGGGAAGTGGGCACTGGTGAGCCACACCCCGAGTGCTGTGCCCAGGTCTGGCCCCTGGAAGGGCACTGAGGGGCTGGAGCGTGTCCAGAGCAGGGCAGGGGAGCTGGGGAAGGGGCTGCAGCACAGGTCTGCAGAGGAGCAGCTGCGGGAGCTGGGGGGCTCAGCCTGGAGCTGGTGGTGGTTCGGGGGGGACCTTCTCACTCTACAGCTCCCTGACAGGAGGCTGCAGCCAGGTGGGGGTCAGGCTCATCTTCCAAGCAACCAGCGACAGGACGAGAGGACATGATCTTAAGCTGTGACAAGAGGGGCTTGGGTCGCACATTGGGAAGGATCTCTTCATAGAGAGTGACTGGACATTGGGGCTGCCCAGGGAGGTGGTGGAGTCACTGTCCCTGGGGCTGTTTAATGAAAGCCTGGAGGTGGCACTCAGTGCCGTGCTCTGGTTGACAGGGTGGTGTTTGGTAATAGGTTGGACCCGATGGTCTCAGAGGTCTTTTCCAACCTCATCGCTTCTGCGATCCTGTGTCCCGGCAGCACCCCCGGGCCGGGCTCAGGCTGGGGCCGGGCTCAGGCTGGGGCCGCGCTCAGGCTGGGGCC
>VXBQ01017686.1:68255-108336 GCA_013400175.1 Phainopepla nitens | reverse complement strand
GGGCGTGCGGTGAGCGCGGGCGCCGGGGGCTCCGGGACGCGGCCGCGTTCGGAGCTCGGTGACCGTAACCCGCTGTGTCTGACGGGTTTTGCAGCACCATCGTCCTGAACAACCCGCGGCGGCGGAACGCGCTGTCGCTGCCCATGCTGCAGAGCCTGCGGCGGGACCTGCTGCACGACGTCAAGAGCCGGGAGCTCCGCGTCATCGTCATCGCGGGTACCGCGGCCCCCGGCCGGGCGGGCAGGGACAGGCACCGGGAACGCGGAGCTGGAGCCCAGACCTCGCTGGGAATTGCAGGAAGCGGGGCGGGCAGGGACCTGTGTGCTCCCCTGATGCTGCCGTGGTCTCCCGCGGCTGTCTGCACCGGGAGAGCTCCCCGTCACGCTCTTCCTGTATGCTCACCCAGCTTCCCCTCTCCTGTACTTAATTCCTCGTTCCTGTCTCTGCATTAACGACTGACTGGGCTTTTGTCGCGCTTTTGGTTTTAGCCAGCATGTCTAAGCACTAACACCTTTCCAAATGTCAGCATTTCACTTGGGGTATGAGGGTGTTTACACTCGGCAGTTCAGGGTTAGGGTTAATTGCTTTTAAGATTGTATGTAAAGAATACTTTAAACAGAACAAAAGCCAAACAAAACAAAACAGTTCTAAAAGTTATCAAAGCATTAACATCCCCACATAGGGGTTTTGTGCAGGAAGGGGCAAAGCTAGGGTGGCGCTTGTTGCCCTGTTGACAGGTCTAGACTGTAGTAAAAAACAGGGTTTCTGCAAATCAAGTGCTGTGTTTCCCTGCTCTGAGCCAGGATCAGCCTCATCGTTGCCAGTGGTTTGTCTGAACTATTTTAAAAACGCTCCAGTGAAGGAGAAACAGAAATACCAATACCACAGACACCCATGACCCACGGATGTAGAAAAGCCTCTCTCAGAGCCCATTACAGTTTCCTTCCATTTACATATTGAGCTGTAGAGTTCTTAATGAAACTAATGAGCCGTACTTAAGCTATCTTTTTTTACTCTGCTATTTTAAGATAACCTTCCTCTGCCCCCCTTCCAAACATCTCAGATAAATTGATTTATTAATTTAGGATCGTGCTATTTCCTATACATAAGTGAAAAACTATGTGTGTTATGTGTGATAGGGCACACACACAAGAGTGGAAGAGAGCTGGTTTCACAGGGCTGAGTTTAAATATACATATTCCTCATTTCAAATAGCAGTTTGAAATTTTGCGAAACACTGAAGGCTCTTCTTTGGGAGTACAGTGCTCTGGGAGTTTGTGAGCACAGTTGTGTTTGGTTTTTTAGAAATTGCTTGTTCCTGTTTATTTCTAATTCCCCTGCTGAATGAAATGCAAAAGAAGAAAATCCAAGAAAATAAAAGATTCCTCAGAGAATGCTTTGTGCCTTTAACACAGACTTTGCAGTGGATTCTTCAATGAGGTTCAAATGCAGATGTAATTAATCTCCAGATATATATTGCCAGCCCCATGAGTTGACTGATAATTGTGTGGTTATTTCTGGCTAGATCATGTCTCAATACTCTGATTCATAAGAAACAAATCCATAGGTAAGGTTTGGTCGGCACAGGTGGAGATGGAAATATCACATCCATACAAGTATCTGAGAAGTTCTGAAGGATGGGAAAGCATCACATTGGTTCATTCTAATGGCAGGAGTCACATGACAAAGGAAAATTCTTGTAAGGATTGTGTACTTGTGTAGAGTGTTTTGATTTTAGCAAATCCAAAGTTTGGTTCCACAGAAACCTCCTCTTTTGCTGCCCAAACCCTGAACATGATTTTGGGGGTTCTCTAGATGACAGTTTAGTAGTGGAGAAGGCACTCCAACAACCCTTCTGGTTTTCCTGTCATAGAATAACCTTTTTTCTTTCTTTTTCCATTGTGACCTTCAACACCATGACAGAAAAAATCCTGATGCTTATTTAGCAAAAGTTAATAATTAATTCTGGGTACAGTGCATAGGGACTCAGTATATTTATCAGTCTGAGAGCAGAGCACTCCAGCCTTGCTCCAGCTGATAAGTTTGTGTTATACTGAGGAGATGTTTTGAACATCCTTATGAAAAACTGGGCTCAGAGGCGTGAAGTGCATTCTTTCTAACTGAGTTAAGTGTAATGTAAGTAAAATGAGACCTTGGAAAGAGATAATGGGTGTTACTGTGCTTAAATGTTGCACTGCAGCAATTTAAAGTTGCCACAAAACCCAGAAGGCCATATTTTGGAACTCTGTTCAAAACTCCCTCCTCAAACTCCTTTTTGAACGTTGACATGTCACTGACATCCCTTTAGCTGAGACATTGATATGCTACAGCCCTTGATCTCTTTATTACTCCAGACTGACTTTTCCTGAAATTCTTTGCAGCTGAGGGACCTGTATTTTGTTCCGGCCATGATTTAAAGGAACTGTCAAGTGAAGATGATGTGAAGCATCATTCCCAAATATTTGAATTATGTGCAGAGGTAAGTTCTTCTTGAGTGCCTCTGCCTTTGTCTGGTGTTAAGAGCAAGCATTGGTTTGAGGAGGGACAGCATTGGTCATCTGCTTGCTAAAGCACAGATTATTCCTTCAGATTCCTTCAGATTCCTTCAGATTCCTTGATTTTTGCTGCTCTACTATTTTTAATGCCTCATCCTGGTGAAATTATGTTGTCCCTGGATTTCCCTACATGTAAATAGAAGAGCTAGGATGCCAGTGTGCATATCTCCAACAGTGGGCACAGTCAGGGCATCTTCCTTAGTTTAGCCAGTGTTCCTTGCAGCTGAGTATTTGGGCAACGTCTTTTCTAGAAGTCTAGGGATAACCACCTTCAAATCACTTGTGATCAAATGTTCTTTCCCAGCATTTATTTGGTTAAAAGTTCAGGATCAGCTTAAACATCAAGTAGACAATGTGAAAGTAAGATCTGACTCACTGGTTGTCCAAGTTCTTGCTAAAGATGCAGGTCAGGGAGGTGGGGAAGTTAAAGTGAATCCTGGAGCCTTTGGAGAGAATGGCAAAATCCCCTTTGATAGTGGTGGAGCTAGAATTTGACCACCAATCCTCCTCAGTGGGACATCAGTGAGTACTTTGAAACCTTTTATTCTAGTTCCTCCAGTATTAATGATCTCTAAGACACGCTGAGCCCATTTTTAAGGAATGCTGTAAAAGCCATGTGTGAAAGCCCTTCATCATCCTTTCATCAGAAAGGAGCCAAGATCCAACAGTTTGGGGTTTTTTGGTAAATGGAGAGAAAGGTACTTTTCATGACTTCCAAAACAAGTTGTGTCTTCCTGAATTTCCACACTGACCACTGTCTTCTGTGCATGCAGGTTATGACTTTAATGCAGAAACTTCCAGTGCCAGTGATTGCCAAAGTAAACGGCTTGGCTACAGCAGCCGGCTGCCAGCTCGTGGCAAGCTGTGACATCGCAGTGGCAAGTGAGAAATCTCAGTTTGCTACTCCTGGAGTAAACATTGGGCTGTTCTGCTCCACACCAGCTGTGGCCTTGGGCAGATCTCTTCCAAGAAAGGTAAGCTTCTTTTCCAGATATACTTCATAATTTTGCAAAAAGTTGGTTCCCACGTTAGGAGTTCTAGTTCCTTTGCTTGAACTTTATTTTCCTGCAGTGCAACATTCAAAATACTTTATTTCATTTTCAAAAGGCATCTCCATAACTCTTTGGACTGGGAAAAATAATAAAGGGTGAACTCTTGTTTAGGAAAGCAGCTTCCTACTGATGTGACTCCAAGCAGCACGAGCTCGTCCCAGCAGCCCACCAGCTCAGCAATCCCTTTCCTTCCCAGCAGGCAGCTCAGGGCTTCAGCCAGTGATGTTCTCCCCTGAGCAGGAAACCTCTGCAAGCTCAGGATAACAGCCCCACCAAGGCATCAATTCTTGCCAGGCAATGACATTTCACTGCCAGCAGGATCTGCCTGGCTGTAGATCAAGATGCTTTAAATAGCATCTAAAACCCTCCTATAGTGTCTTCCTGGTTTATGTCCTACTGATTGTGGCTGCACATCTCTCACTGCATAAAAAATAGTACAATCTGGAAGGCCAATTGGATTCATGCAGGCAGATGGTCCAAGCCCAGCAGGGCTCTGCTGAGATGCAGTGACTGAACTGCACACATCCTATTGCTGGATGAGAGCTTCAGCTTGAAATTTCCCATCTGCAGGGACATCCTGCTCAAACAGAGTCCATGGGGCATTTTTCCAAGTCTGCTCTTGTGTGCAGTTGTAGCTTTTTCTGAATTAGTATTTCTGGGCTGTAGGATTACCTTTTTAAAATGTGTGGGAAATACTTTTCTCTGTGCCACTTTTCAGAGCAATAAGAACATTCCCTACAGTTCCCAGAATTGCAGATTTTTACCTGTTAACAAAAGAAGTCTTGCCATTGTTTGTAGCTACCAGAAGAAAGATGCTAATGAGAATAATCAGCTTTTATGATTCAGGCATTGGTCAATTTTGCCAGGAGTTGTGGAAAACAATCTTCATTGATACATACATTGAACAGTCCCTGAGTATCTGGGGGATTTTTTTAGTCTCAAACCTCAAGCACCAGATGCTGGAAGCAGCAGGAGACTGAAATAATGTGTCTATAAAAAGTCCATATTTAAAACCAGTCATACTTAACTTAAAACTAGGACAGGTGTTTTCAAAAACTGCACATATGCCCAGCTTAAAATACCAAGTTCAGTCATTTGACTTTGTAGATGATCCACCTCTCTTTTAATTCCTACAGCAATCACTGGAGATTATGGGCTTTTGAAGAGAAACCCAGGGGTGTCAGCCTAGGACAGCTGGAATCAGCAGGCAGGTGTGAACACACCAGCTTTGGACCCAGTCCTTCTCTTTGCTGAGACCTCTTCACAGGTCCTTGGCAGTTTAAAAGACCAAAAGATTTAAATAATTTGTCAAAAGAGTAACTTGTACTTGAAGGAGGAGGCTGAAATTCCCCAAGCAAAGCAAAGCAAAGCACTGAGGCAGATGGGTTGACTGATACAGCATTTTTCCTTGCTCAGGTGGCACTGGAGATGCTTTTCACGGGTGCACCTCTCTCTGCCCACGAAGCGTTAATGCACGGGCTCGTCAGCAAGGTGGTACCAGAAGACAAGCTGGAAGAAGAGACCATGAAAATCTCTCAGAAGATATGTGAGAGCAGCAAATCTGTCCTGGCCTTGGGGAAAGCCACCTTTTACAGACAGATAACTCAGGACCTCGACACTGCTTACAAAATAACTACTAAGGTCATGGTAGATAATTTGACTTTGAGAGATGGGCAGGAAGGCATTGAAGCCTTTGTTCAGAAGCGTAAGCCTGTCTGGTCACACTCTCAGGAGGAGAAGAAATGAGTCCTGTCTCTAAACAAACCTTAGCTGTGCTTTATGATTCTTCACGCAGTTGCCTTTGGGAACTATATTTTTATCCTTACTGAAAGTTAAATTTCTCTTCTACAAATGCCAGACACAATAAATTTACTCTAAGTATGTAATAAATGTTAAGAAAAATCAAAGAAAATGGGTTCTCTTAGCAGTGAATTTAATCTGTGGTTTTAGAAGTAACTCTGTGCTGCAAAAATCAGTTTCACGTGTCTCAGGTTACATAGGGAGTCACAGGGGCTGAGAGACAGCTCAGATCACCTTGTTCAGAACCTCCCCTCCATAGTTCTGGATGAGAATTGCTATTTATTGTTATTAATAGAGAATTGGAGGGCTTGGACACATTCCAGAGATGATGGTAGTAGGTATAATAATGGATTCCAGGACTGTTTTCTGGGGGATGACAGAAGCTTGTAACACAGTTGTCCATTGCTCCTCAAATCTTCCTGTGAACTGTATCTGTCAGCAGTTTGTCCCCCACAAATCCTGATTTTCCACCATCAGTTCAAGCACTTGTCCCAGCTCTAGGGAGTTGTGTTGACTCCAGGGAGGATGAGCATGGGTTGGGGTGAAATGCAGTATCTTGCCCCAGCAGTACTTTTCAGGCTGGTGTGTTAGTTGGGAAGTCCATCCTTGTGCTCAAAGCTGGACTTGTACCAGCACTGGAGCAGTTCAGCCATGGATTTAAAGACTTGAAAACTTCCAAAAAAAGGGGTTCAGCTGCTTCCCTGGGTAATCAGTTGCAATCCTTCAGGTGAATTTTTTATTAATGTCCAGTCTGAGCCTTGAAGCAGCATTTTCTGGCCATTCCCCCTTGTTACATTATTGGCATTATTGAGAGAGTTTAGCCCCATTATCTGTGTAACTCTCTTCAAGCAGTCACAGGCTGCATGTAGACCACACTTAGATTCCTCTGTGCCAGACTGACAAGCCCTGCTGCCTCCACCCTCCCTGTAGGTCATATTCTCTGGGTAACCAGTTTGGCACCCCTCCAGTGGACCAGGTCCAGTTTCTCCTCATCCCTTTTGCACTGGTTGTGCCAAAGCTGGGCTGTACCCTAAATATGGCCTCACCAGATTTGAGCAGAGGAGAGCAAAATAGGCCCTCCATCTGTGAGCAGTGCTCAGTGTGTGTTTTGTCTGCTCTGTGATGGGAGTGCTTGGATTCAGCCAGGCATCCCCTGGGAGCCCATTTCCAGCAGGACTGGGCCCTCAGCTGTACTGGTATTCCTGTACTGGTTATTCTTCCCAGGTGAAGAAACTTGGATTTCTCCTTGGATTGTGGTTGGTTTGGATTGAAGCCAGGCCATTTGGGGTGTCAGCCATTGCCCCAGTTTTGCAAAATCTGCAGATTTGCTGAGGATGTGTTACTGATGGCAGTACTGCATGAAAGGAACCTTGGTATCAATCCATGGTGATCAACATGGGATGACCTCCCAGCAAACACATTATTTCTGAAGTTCCTCATAGCCAAATCATGAGGGCTCATCCATCTCATCTTTACACAGACATCCAGGCAAGACCACGTGAATCACAGTATGGATGGGCCTTTTTTCTTTGTTGACAGCAGAAGCAGCCTAGAGGGCTTGGTGCTGACTTGGATGTCTTAGATCAAATTAAGATCAAAAGTTAGACCAAATTAATCCTACCTATGGCTACTAAAATGCCTGATGAGGAAGTATCAATTATACAGATACAGCTCCACAAAGCAAGTCCCTTTGGCATCTGCAGGTTTGAAAGAAGGAAATTTTCATTTCTGCTGCAAGTTTTAATTTTAAGAATGGAAACTTGAACTTTAATTCACCATTAAACTGTTTCACATTAAATGTGAAAAATGTGCATCGGTGGCACTAGTTGTTTTAAAGATACAAATTTTTATTGTTACCACCAGGAAAAATGGGTAAGTTTTTTTTAGAAACTCACCTAGTTTATATAGATTAGAAACTGTTATGAGCAATTACGAGATGGAAGAGTTAAATCTGGAGCCCAATAACCTTCATCATGTCCTTTCCAATGCAGTAAGAGGCTGCACTTAGACTCTTCCCACACGCTGCTCTAAAAGCATTAGGAAAGAGTAAATTGTTTTTAAAAATATTTATATTTAATGGCTATCTTGCAACTACTCAGCAATTCTCAACTGGCTCTTTTGTTCCAGGCTTTTAGAAATAAGTGCATTATCTGATTTTTGCAGAACAGTGCCCTTTCCAGCTAACTGCAGTAATAAAATGGTTTCACTGGCCATCTTAAAGCATGAGTGACAGATTAGATGAGCACACTCTTTCAGATATTCAGAAATTCTTCTGCAGTTGATTGCCATCTACACAAGATAGTTTGGCACTATTATTAACTCCATTCAGATCTTGAAGAGAAAATATATTTTTGTTTTAATTCAGCTTTCACAGTATTTGTACTATTTCATGTAGTAAAATAATTATGTAATTATAGAATCATAGGATCAACCTAGAATGGTTTGGGTTGGAAGGGACCTTAAAGACCATCTAATTCCAACCCCATGGGCAGAGACAGCTTCCAGAAGATCAGATTGCTCAAAGCCCCATTCAGGCTGTCCTTGAACACTTCCAGGGAAGGGGCATCCACAGCTTCTCTGGGAAACCTCTTCCAGTGCCTCACCACCCTCTTAATTAAAAGAAATTAAAGAATTTCTTCCTATATCCAATCTAAACTTATCCTCTTTCCGTTTCAAACCCCTATGCCTTGTCCTGTGAGTGGTGCTTTTGTAATTAGCAATCATCCATTCTAAAAATGTTGGTATCCACAGGAACATTTCCCTCTTGCTTGAACACTCGACAGAAGAGCTTCAGAAGGTTTTATAACAATCCTGCACTGGCCCCTGAAGACTGACAAAACAACTTAATTTTTCATTTCTGACTTGCATGGGCTTTTTATTTTTGCCCACATCTGCCCTTACTGTTTAATTTAATGGATTTGCAGTCTATTCCTGGGAAACAGAGCAGTTCCAGAACTGTTAATTAAATCCTACAGCCAAGAAACAGCAAACCAAATAATAGATTGGGAGCCTTACCACCACGTTTATCTGCTGCCTGAGGGAAGAGTTTGTCCCAAAATAGCAAGGAGGCTATCCCTTGTCACCCCCTCCATTTTTATTAAAGAACCTCTCTGCAGTGAGGTCTGCCAGGTAATTAGCCTAGTTTCAAGTCACCCTAACAGCAGGTGGCTCTGGAAACTAAGTGCAACTCCATCTGCATACAGCCTCTAGGATGCAGCTTTTCCTTGGAAATGACCAACAGGGACACATTTTCTATCCATATATACAGGAACAGCTGGAATGGAAACCAGTCCTGATCTGCAAGCAAGGAATTGCCAGCATGAATGGAATGAACAGCCTCAGAGTCCATGGGGGAATGGCTTTGAGCCTTTACCTGGAAATTTCAGAAAAGATACAAAGGCAGAATCTAGAGGATATGATCATAGCACTTGTGATGGAGCTTCAGGCTCCCCTCATGAACAAGGAAATGAAAAGCCAGGGAGCAGTGACAGCACATGGCACAAGATTATTCCTGATTCATGGACCAGGCAATGAGCTGCCTCACCACATCACTTGGGGAATATGTACTGAAAGCAGAATTAAACAGAGGACTTGGGTAATGAGCAAGGTATTTATGCTCTCTGTGCTCCACAGAGGCCAAGAACAGTTTATATAAGCTTTTATATAAACTTCATGGAGTTTCCTTAAGGCCACCCAACCCAGAATTCAGCAGCCTGGGTAAGAATTAGTTTTGGGTTGGTTTGAAGTAATCTCCTGTAACTGTGGAGGAGAGAGCTTGAAAATATGTCCTACAAAAGCCCAAAAAGCTGGACATAGTTAACATTAAAAATACATGACTATCTCATTGGCAGGAGTCAGCACCAGAGTTTTCATCACCTAGCTCATGATTTCTGAGCATTTGGATGGCAGCAGCATGTCCTTCACAGAATTGCCTCTGGGTGATTCCTGTGTTGTCATTCCTGTATTGCAGATGGGGAAATTGGGGCCAAATGTGCAGTGCCCAAGGTCTCGCCGTCAGCCCGTGGCACTGCAGCAGTGGCACTCGCAATGCTGACACCTGCTCCTTGTATTTCTTCAGCAGCAAAGTTTTCAGTAAAATCAGCAGAAATGCAGGATGACAGCGTGCCCTGAAGTGACTGCAGAGGCTTCTGAACAGGAATTATGAGCTACTGCATCAAAGGCCTCTTGCTTGACATTTATTGGCTTTTTGATGAATGTTGGGGTAATTCTACTGTCAACAGTTTCTCATTAGGAGCCTGGCAATGTGCTTTCTGACCATTATCTTTCTCAATATCACACTGGTTTGCTACAAAGAGCAGGGATTTTATGTAAAACCCATCTATCTCTGTAGCTGCAAACTTTTCTAATAATTCTACATTTAAATAATCTCATGGAAATGCTGGCTGCCGTATCTGAGCGATAAGGAGACTAGACAAATGGTTAAATTTCCATGAGGACTTAAAGCTATAGGACAAATTTCATACTGCAATGAGTAGGATTCATTTGTCTTGATTCCACTGGCATTGCACCTCAATTATACTAATTCTGAATTTCACTACTGAATAATGCATTCCCATCCTGCTCTACACTTGCAAAGGAAGGAAAAAACCATCAGAGCTGTACCTTTCTCACTCTCCACAGTATGATGTACCATCTCCTGGCTGCTTATGGTCAATATTAGGAATTATTTTTGTCAAAACCATAGATTTTCTAAAAGGAAAAGAGCACCCCTAATACCACTGTGTATTTGGAAAGGGGA
The DNA here is from genome assembly GCA_013400175.1 of Phainopepla nitens. Lineage (NCBI taxonomy): Eukaryota > Metazoa > Chordata > Aves > Passeriformes > Bombycillidae > Phainopepla > Phainopepla nitens. Next base: position 98,170 of record VXBQ01017686.1, on the reverse strand, counting down.
AAAGAGTTCATTCAACTTTGATGTACCCAACTGTAGTAATTTTCATGCTATGAGTTTTAAAGCATTAACATTTAGTTTAAATATTTCTATCCTAGAGTCATGATAGAGGGAACATCATAGGGCACACATTGTATATTGTATTGATTATAGTTGTTATAGACAAATTAAAGTAGAACCAGATGATAAAATAATTAATGGAATTGCTACTACTAAAATGGGTTTGACTCATGACTAATGTTCATAAACTACTTAATATGAGAGACTTTAATTTTCCCTCCTAGAGGCAGGATGGTGTTTTCAGCCTGCCAAAACCAAGACTTGTAATGCTGTGGACTTAACCTAAAAATAAACTTTCCCACCAACTCTTTAACCTCACTCTCATGGCAATGCAGATTAATAACTAAAAATAAACTCTCCCACCAAGTCTTTAACCTGACTCTCATGGCAGTGCAGATTAACCTGTTGGATTTAACACAGATTTAGGTGGCCATCTCATCCATTCCTGCTGAGGGAACATCCCCTCCCAGAAATGCAGCCCAGTCTGGATGGCAGTGTCTGAGTCTGTTGCTCCTCTCATTAGAGCCCTGTCAGGAGCTGATGTAAGGGCTGTGTGTGAGGGAGCAGAAGCAGCTCTGCTTCCTGAAGGAGTTTTTAAGGACACATTCCCTGCAATAAGGGAATGTTGACATTCAGGCTGCCTCAGCTGCTGATGACAGAGAAGGTGTGAGGTGTTCCAAAGTGGCACTCAGGTTTTATTCCAGACCTGTCCTCCTATAAACAATTACAGTGGATGAAATCATGTTTGGAAAGATGAGTGATGTTTTCCTTGTCCACTCTGCCCTGTCAGCATCAAGGATAAAGTGATATATATACCTGCTTTGGTCTTCTCCACTTCCTGGCCCAAAACCATTCTCTGTGAAGACAGTGAGCGATGCTTCTGGAAAGAAACAATAAAGAATTAGTAAATCATATATGGAACACGGGGGAAAGGAAAAAGGAAATGGATACATGAAGTCATTCTCCTAATGTGGTCTTCAGTCTAGATATGAATATTTTGTTTCTTGTACCTGTATACACCCTTCATGCCAATAAAACTTTCTCATCTGTTGTTTAAGGGAGTTAATCCTGTCAAAAAAAAAATCCCCATTCTGAAGGTTAAGATATTGTATAAATATAGAAGACATGGTGAATAATTCTGAGTTAATCTCTCTTCTCTTTCAGGATCTCACTAGTGTGCTTTCTTGTTGTTGTTGTTGTTGTTGGCTTAATTTTGAGACCTCAGTGTGAAGTCAGAACTTTTATTCTGTTTTTTTACCTCTCTCTCCTTGGGGATTAATTTTGTTTTAATGAATGCTGAGATTCTTACATGACTAAAGTACTCATTTTTACATGGGTCCACAAATCTGAGACATAACATATGGAAGAGCAGGGTAATGAGAGAATTTGGCTCTCTGAAAGAAGGCCCAGCAGGAGAAACGCTGAGGTGCTCTCCAGAGCACCCACACAGAGGACTGGAAAACTGACCTAATTTACCCCATTTTCATTGGGACCATGCAAGGATGATCAGCCCCTTATTCATTAGCCTGAGACTACTATTAATTATCAATAGTATTACTTATTTTTACAGTTGCTATAATTCATGCAATAATCTATTTAAATGACAGCACTGAAGTCCAGGAATTTAGATTTTGATATCTCCCCCTCACAAATGGGCTTGGAAATTGGTCTGAATCACTGAAATCAGAAGCCTTTGCTGCTTGAAATGGGGAATAACATTTATCTAGCAGCAAGAGAAGACTTTATCCTTTTATAGAGCCTATGAAAAAACACTTAGTCCCTACTATGTACTCATCACAGTAAAATGGAAGTTGTCAAAGATAAAAGTCCTTTTTTCTTTGCTGTTTGTGGATGTTCCTGTAAGCTTTTAGTCTTTTTCCACATGAGCATTTATTCAGAGCAAGCAGCCCAAGAATACTTCCATTGACAGCCTGAAATCTTTATGAGGTACTGGATGGTTGAAATGCAAAACCAATCTATTCTGTGCTCATAACAAACACAAACAGTGAATTTAGCACAGGAAAAGTCAGTAAAGAGCTCAGTGGCAGCTCATAGGCTAAAAACCCACCTGTTAAATGTCCTAGACCTTTCTGACCCATTCACTATAATATTTAAATGTATTTCTATATGTAATTCATTAGATAATGCTGAAACATAAGTAAAAGGAAAAAAAAATTAAAGCCCTGGACAAAACAAACAACAACAGAAAAAACAAAACCAAAACAAATAAAAAACTCTGATCCACTTCCTGGCTTTCTCACAAAACTCCACTATGACCTTGGGCAAACTGACAGAGGCAGAAAAGAAATGTGACTGTCCAGTCCAACCTTCTGTTTATCACAGGTCATTGCTGCTTTACCCCCAAGCAACATTTGAATTGTAGGTTTGGGTGAGCTGAGTTATCTAACCTCATGATGAAAAAAAAAAATTGAAAAGCAAAAACAAAGATGCCAACAGTGTGATCCATTTTCCTTGCAGTCAGGATTTGTGGTTTACTTCTGCTTTGAACTAACCTGATTTCCAGCAGGGAACCAGAGCTGCCTTTCTGTGGGCTCAGGTAGACCTCTGAGTATCTCAGTGACTTACAGGTAAAATGGGGCTGACCACTGGGTTTTTTCACAATGTTTTATTTGAGTTGTCCCTGTACACCACAATCTACAGGTGAAATCTGGCTCTCACTCCCTGTACACTCCATGCCTTGCTCAACAGCTCACACTGGACTTGGCTTTGATGTGGGATGACTGGTATGTGAATGATTGATTTTCTTGTTGATTGACTGACTGACTGATGTGTAGCACCTAAGTTACAACAGTGAGAAAGGACATAAAAAAAAAAAAAATCAAGCCCTAAACCGCAAAAATCTCTGTCTGAGGGAGGATGCTTCGGTTCTCTGCAGCTCGCCAGAAGGCCTCGTTTGGCGCAGACCAGAGAGCAGTCCCCTGGCAGTGAGGGCCGCGTACCCGAGCTGTCGGCAGAGGGCAATGGCAGCTCGCAGCTCGCAGCTCCTCCCGCTGCCAGCCTTCTGCTGCTGCTGGACTGCTCCCGGGAAAGCAGCCCCTGCTTTACTCCCAGCAGCGCCGGGGAAAGTACCCCCGGCAGCCCCGCAAGTCAGGGCTCTAAGCTTTCTTCTCCCACTTTTCCTGCCTTTGCATCCTCACTGATTACAGTGGAGGACCAGTTGTAATCTGATTCAAGACAGACAAGTTGGTAAAAAATTCCAGGGAGATGCTGTTTTAAGGACCTGCTTTAAGGAATACGCCTGTGGGCAGTACAGCTGGGTCTGGGCAGCTGGACCATTCCGCTGAGCGCAGTTTGGGAAAGACTGTGTGTTCTGGCTTTCCTGGGGAGTCTTCATTTTAGATCCAAATGGGTCTGTGTAGGTTGGTAAGAAGTTCTGGATGGAACAAGTGATTCAGAAGGACCTTCCAAGGAGGCTGTGTCAGCGGGCCAGGTGGGAGAGGTGAGTGAAGTGTGACAATCATGCCTTCATGCCTCAGGCTTTCAGGAACAGGATCCAGAGGATGGGCCTCCCAGCCAGAGCTCCGCCAGCCAGAATCTCAGTGCTGCCTCTTCCACCCACCTTAACAGGCCAACTAAGTGGCACCATCTCTTCTCTCTGTGACTCAGTTTCCCCAGCTGTAAAGGAAGTTCTAAAGTTCTGTATGACACACTGAATGATAAGAATTAATCAACTGTGCTACTCACAGCTTGGTGATGAACTAATGTTCTTGTCACTGCTGGCCCAGAGTCAGCTGGGCAGAGAAAAAACTGCTGAAGGTGTTAGTCCAGATGGACTGTAAATGCCAAGGCACAGTAGGAGCTGTTGAAAAATAAAAGTATTCTCTCAAGTCCTCTCCCAGCAGGAACAATATTCCAATTGTAATGCAGATATCCTACAGAGTCATTCCATCCCTCAGGCCAGGTGAGCACTCTGTGAGAGTCTGTGAAGGTAATCATTACACTGTTGTAAATATGAACAAATACAAATGCCAGGTGTCTCTATCTGAGCCTCAGTTTTACTCCTGGCTTCATAAAAAGTAAGAGAGCATGACTACCTATCATAATACTTTTACTAACTGGAATTTCAGAGAACATTGGTTATCAGCCAGTTCTCCCCAGATTCCCACACTGTAGAAGAAGGATGGGGAGCACACTCAGTGTTCAAAGCCACCACAGCGAGGGAAATCTACAACTTCAAACAGCAGAAGAGCCAGGGCAGTGGGCTGTGCTGGAGCAGCAGAGGAGTTCAAACAAACAACACTGAACGAGGAGCTCTGGAATGCAGCGAGCCCAGCCAGGTCAACAAGAACACCGATAAGGTGGCAAGTGGGCTCCAGCCCAGGCCCAACCTGCAGGAGCCCGTGGCAATGGGCTACAGGTTATGCCAGCTTTGTGCCCAGCAGCTTCTGGACAACTCTCACCAGGGGACTGAGTGGAAGATGTCATTTAAGTGCTTTGCCAGTTTTCACTTCAGAGGCTCCAATCTGACCAGTCAGTGGTGATTCAACCCATTTTCAGACAGCCTCAGCCCTGCTGCGCAGGTGTGCTCCCACAGAGCCAGGACAGGGCTGACCTGTGCTCTTGGCTTTGTTTTCCTCCCTGCCACTTTTGAGCTTTCCCTGACTGGGAGAAGCTGGTTCAGGCAGGAGCCATTTCAGACTGTGGCCATCTGTCGCCACAGATATTGAGCCACCACGAGTAACATCCCTAAAAGCAAACTGAAATTTTGGAACAAAAGCAAATGTTACCTCAGAGCAATAAGTAGCAGTAACAACAGACCTGGCAAGACAGTATTTTAAGCCAAAAATGTGCTAAATAAATACTTTTGCAGCCTGTTTTGAATCTTTTCTTCAACAAAGTTAAAGTGTTGGTTTTAGGAAAAAACCGTACAGAATATCAGTTTTGGGAAAAGGGTTTTTTTTTCTTCTTCATTACAAACAAATTTTAAAAGGTTTAAATGAAAGTTTATGTAACCATTTCCATATAAATAAAAACAAACAATCAAACCCAAAACACTCTTCCATGTGGACAGAGAGTTCCTGTTAAGGCGGTGGTTGGTTGCACGGAGGATACAAAAATAGCTGGTAATAAAAGTATATACGGGTGCCATTAAGAAATCAGGTGCTAATGAGGCTGCTCGGGACTGAATCACAACTGCCTGTGGCTATTCCATGACAGCTCTTCCAGGAGGTGTCTCCAGCAGCCATGAGTCAGATTCCTGCCTCTGCAGGAAACTCCCTACAGAGAAGCTGCCAGGTATGTCCTTAAAGGCAAAGGAACCAGGATCTTCTCAGGCTTTAGCACTTCCAACTGCAAGAACAGGTCACAGAGGCAGCTTGGAGTGAGCATGGATAACAGCAGCCTGAGAAGGCCCTGTGCACTGGCCTGAGCAGGAACCAGCAGCACTGTAAAGGTACAACAGATGGCTGTGAGCCAGGTGTGTGTGTTCCTGTTGGTCCTTGAATTGATGTTGGCTCTGACACTCTTGTGATCTTGAACACAGGCCTAGAGGACAGACTCTTCACTGCCTGAATTAAAATCTTGCCCTTAGTTACCCTAGGCAAGGTTAATGACTGTAATTTATTAAAAGATCTATAATGACTTGTTAAATGATGTTGAAAATGGTAGTTGCATGAAAACAATTTACAAAGTGTCCTGACAAACAAAACATTTGCCCTGTACTTGCTTTCAAATGGAACACAGCAGTTAAAAGTAATCCATTTGTCACTTTTGGGGGGCCAAGAACAAGGTATTAACTATATACATTTGCATCTACCATACACATCCAGGTGCCCTATACTGTTCTGTTTGTTGGTACCTCAGATGCAGCCGTGTGATGGTTCCCTTCCCATCATCTGCATTCCATGGACTGGACAAGAACAGCACCTACAGCAGAGTCTGCATGGACAGCACCAAGTGAACCCACTGTGAGCCACCTCTCATTGCTGAGCCCCTCCAGCAATGTGCCCCCAGTGAGGCAGCACCCTTCCTCATGAGAACCAGGGAAGAATCCACAGGCAGTACCTCCCAGAGGCAGGGCTGGCAAGAGAAGAAGGGATTAATGCACAGGTGACCTCCCCTCTTCTGTCTGTGCTGATGTTATTCATAAAACACTTTGTTAGCTATTGAAGAAAAACTTGGTATTACAGACTGGCAACGTTTCTTTGGTATTTAGCATTTGCAAGGGACCCTGCATGGCTGGAACTCAAAAAAGCCTCCAACGTTCAAATTATTTTCTCCTGTTCCCAGGGTTGTTCTCTCTCCCTACCCTGCTGCAAATCTCTTGATATCCTGTGTCTGAAGCCCAGGTCGCCAGCCAAAAATGATATCCAAACCCAGAGCCAATTGTCTAAGCTCCTTCTATAGCTATAAAGAGGGAGAAAAGCTTCAAAAGATCAAAACACCCGAAATGCTGGGAGGTACAGAGCTGCCTACCCACAGCTCAGGTAGGGAATGGATGTCTCAGAGCACTTGACCTTCATCAGCAAACTACCCAGGAGCTGGAGCCTGACACGTGTTCCTGAGCATAGGAATATTTTCAAGAGTAGAACAGGGAGACTGCTGAAATCCATAGAAGTTTTTAGAATTTTTTTTTCATGTTATTTGCACCTACATGTAGTGACTTTGCACTTACTTAAGGGCCTGAGTATTGCTCTTACCTTGATATAAGGCTTATTTGGTTACTTCTTTTCTTCCTAACTGGGGAAGGCCTCTCCCATTCCAGTCTGACATGCACATGGTAGCAGTGTCCTGACCTCAGAACAGACCTGTTAGTGCAAGATCTGTCACTGGTTGTCCCACTGCCTCCTCCACCTGCCTTTGCACAGCATCAAGGAGGTAAAGGGACAAAAACCCAGCAGTAACAAATGTCTTTTCATTCCTCACTTTCAAGGGTGAGATTTTCTTTTTATGGACAGATCTCTCAAATTATTTACTATTAGAGCCTGGTATTTTTAATGGTACCTTCTTCCACCAAAAGAACAAGTTATTCTGTAAAAAAGCCAGTTCTTTGCCTCTGCCAGCTGCATGCAAGTACAAAATTACAAAGCACTCACTTAGATGAAGTGAATACTTCATTAAACAATTAAGCAATAAGGCAGAACAAAGGCTGTGGTTTCCAGGCTTTGTTCTGTAATTGTATCCTGGAGCATTAGGAGAACCAGTGCTCAAACACAGGGTTGGAATTTAGGTTAGGATTATCCTCTAATAGCCTTGTCCTGTGGGATTAGGGGCTTGCCACGATGGGGAATTATTTTATCCCTCAATGGCAATGCAAAATATATGATTTGTCCCTGAAGATCTGGAGGTAAGGATTTCCATCCCTCTTTCCTCCTGTTATATTCTTGTTGTAGCACATTAAGTAGAAGCTTTTATCTCTGCTTTCACTTTCTGAACCATGAAGGAGATCCCCCAATCCAGTTTTTATGGAGGTACAGTCACAGGACCCAAGCTCACAAGTAAATATCCCTGAGTGTCCCCAAACACACTGTGGACACTCTGAGCTTGACTCTGAGGATGGAAAACGTGTGAGCCACTCTGTTGGACAAGGTTAAGTTTGTGCTGAAGTTTTCTGTTCCCCTCGTACAGCATGTGCAGGCACTGGACTTCCATGGAAAACTGAGAGGTTCCTGAAGAGATAAGGCAGAAGCAGGTTTCAGTGGCTGATTAGCAAAGATTGTTTGGATTGCAGATGAATTTTAAATGTATAAAGTCCATCTACATTCTGCTACAGAAGTCTAAATCCCTTTCCTGATCTAGTAAAGGCCTGATTCAGCTCCTAATGAAATTATTGGGATTTATTCTACTGACTTGAAATTGACCCTGGGCAGAGCCTACAGCCCCACCAGAACTCCTTTCCAGAATATCCTGAATGACAATGGCAAGTCCTTCCCTCAGACATGATCTAGAGGGAACCCCTGCATCCTGCTCTCCTCCTGCATAAACCATTCAGTCCTGCTGAAACAGAAAATACAGCTCAAATGCAAAATACAGCTTGCTGTATCACAGGACACCCTGTCCTTGGGAACTGGAATTAAGATCATCCAGGCACATGTCATGGGCCAATGGAGCACCATTAGAAGAATTAACTTTCAGTTCTAAGAGAAGTCAAAAAAGAAATCTTTAAAAAAGATAAAGAAAAACAAAGGGTAAATAAAAAAAACCAAAACACAAACCACAAAACCCCATAGCAACTTAAAAAGACAGGTTTATTTCCAAGTATATGTATTTTATGTTCTCTTGGAATAAATAATTTTCTATATTTCTTTGGTTTTAGTTGTACTTCTCCTCTTTGGAAATAATATGATTAATATTTAATTCAATTCAGTGACATATGTCTCCATAGCCCGCAGGAAAATCAGTTGCATTAATTTCAAACTCACTGACACTGGAAATAACCAGTTGTTTATACTTGTTGGGACGTATGGGAGAACAAACTTATCATTAAATGTCAGAAAACATATGTTTTAAAAAGCAGAAGCCAAGGAACAGCTATTAAAATCAGGCCACTTTTAACCAGATACTGCAACACCAGTAGAAAGCTGTCCCACCTCCTCTAAACAAAACACAGGAAAAGGCAAGTATTTGCTCTCAGAGTAGGATCTGCTGAAGGAAAAGATGAAAGATTAGCTCTAATAAAGGATTTAGGAGCCGAAACTAGAATTTAGATGAGAGCGAGATACTAAGGGCCAAAAATACACCCCAGCTCCCCTTTCTCTCCCTCCAGGTGAACTGCAGACAAAGCCTGAAGGGAGCACAACTCATTAGGGAACTTCCTCTGCAGCCTTCTCCTCTTACCCACAAATCTTGTCTCACCAGTGAGGAGCACTAACACCACAAGTAAGGAGAGGAGAGAAATTGGGTCTAACTCCTTGACAGCTCACCAGCATGCCAGGGAGATCAGGCAGGGAAGAGGGACACGGCTTCATGGAGGGAGAAGCAGTAAGGAACCACAGAGGCAATAGTGAGAGTTCTGGGGAGCGAGGGTAGGTCCCCATGGGTGGGGTGGGGGTGCTGGGGACAGGGAGCTGGCCCCTGCAGTGGAGGGAGGAGATAAGGTACTGAAGAGGGAAGGGACAGCAGGGAAGCTGCATATCCAGAGGGCAGAAGGAAGGCTGTGAAGGTTGGCTGGAGAGATGTTAATAAATACAGCTCATAATGCCTCCAGCTCTGCTTCTGTAGAGGCAAAGAACTACAGCAGCCCCAGGGCCACTTCTCAATTAATTTATAACATAACCTGGAAATCAGATATTCTTCTGGCTTAATCATAAAGAGGGCTAAATGCTAAAGGCATTCCTAAAGAGTACCAAATAAATACTGAGTGGCTCTGCTCTCCACAGATCCTATCTGGACTGTTTTTCACAGCAGGTGATGGTATCTCAAGTGCTTGTCTAGGAAGTGCTCCTCTGGAAGAGTCCGTTGTCTCTGAACCACCAGACTGTTCAAACTCTCACTCTCCACACACGTACCCTGATCACCCAGGGGAGGGATGGAAGTTGCTCTCTGCAGCTCAAAGATATTCCTGTTCCTACAGCAGTGGATTTGGTTTCAGATCTGTCTCCCTCAACCTAAATTTTTTGTCCCACAGCAGTCAGTCCTGAACTAAATGCAAAAACATCTGGGTAAAAAAAAAAAAGATACAAGCAGCTCCCAAAAATAATCACTGAATCATAGAACAGCCCAGACTAGAAGTGACCTCAAAACATCATCAAATCCAGTCTTTCATGGAGAAGGGAGCCTTGATGAGATTATGTAGCACCCTGTCCAGTCACATCTTGAAAACCTCCAGCTCTACCTGGTTCCTTGAGGAGTTTGTTCCAGTGAGTGACTGTTCTCACCATTAAAAATATTTTTCATATAAAGATGAAATCTCTCCTTGAGCAATTTGTACTCATTGCCACTTGTCTTCCCCATGTAGCTCCTTGAGAAGAAAGAGCCTCCACTCTCTTTGTAGTAACCCTTTAAGTACTGGAATACTCTGATAAAGTCTCCCCAGAGTCTTCTCCAGGCAGAAAAGACCAAACTGGTTCTGTCTTTCTTCACAGGGCAGCCTCTCCAGCCTTTTACTCATCTTGGTGGCCCTTCTTTGGACCCTCTCCAATCTGACTGTGTCTAGAATTGCACAGACCAAGACCAAACACAGTACTCCAGGTGTGGCCTGGCCTCTAATGCATTCTTGGGTTATGTTGTCCCAGGTGCAGGACCTTGCCTCTTGTCTTGTAAAATAAACCTCATACAGTTCTTGCTAGTCCACTCTTCCAGCCTTTCCAGGTGTCTCTGCAAGATTGCAGTCATTTCTCACATGTCCACCTCACCACCCAGTTTAGTGTCATTAGCAAACTTGGGGAGGGAGCTTTCAATCTTGTCTTGTTTGTTTTAAGCTGTTTCACTTGGAAAACCTGCCTGACCACAAAACAAAAGCCACAGAGCTGGCAGGAGGGAGGCAGCAGTGACATCTGGGCTGGGATATCTGACTGCTACTGAGTCACAGGCAAAGCCCCAAGTTTTGGTTATTGTAAGTTTATCTCACTGCTTGGAAATGCATTCTGCCAGCTGGGCAGAAAAGCAAGAGGTGCTGTGACACTGAAGCCTTCCTTTGGCTCTGCCGAAAAAAGGAAGTGGTCCATCAAGGGGAAAAGTTGTATGAATCAGTCCCAGAGCACATTTCATGTGGGATTACAGATTGTAAACAATCAAAGTGACCTGCTGTTGGTACAGTACTTTGTGCAACAAGCCATGCTCTTGTCTGGAGGTTTCCTATGGCCACTCTTATGCAAATAACAAGTCATGATAATACCATGTTTATCACAACACTAAGTCAACCATAATGACTCTAATCGTAACCTGACCTTCACTTTGGCTAAACCCTGCTTCTTTCATGGTTATCTCATATCTCAGTACACATTTATTTCCCTATTTTGTCTATCTGTTACCTGTTCTTTTACTTTACATACACTGCCTCACACAAGGGGCTCTGAACTTTAACCGTGGAGCTTTCTAAGCCTACTGAAATTCAGTAACAGCTTCCCATCAGTCTATGTTTTCTTTCTGACTGCTCAGTTCTACCAATTCTTATCAAATCCAGGACACATACAGAGAAAAAGAAAAGACAGGCCCAAAATGAAAACTGTTTGCAAAAAAAGTCCAAAACAGGTGAATAAGATCCTCTTTGATCACAATTGCTTAGTTCACTGTGTCTACTCTCAGCTATTTGTGGTAGCAAATACAATAAGCACATTCTGCGAGAAGAAACATGAATTATGGTCTGTCACACGAGGCAAAGGAGTCAGGTTGGCAAGAGGAGTTTTATAAACATGGGCTTGTTCTCGTGGCTCTGTTTTGGGCAGCATTACCAGTGTACTGACACTGACAGCTGGATGTGTCACCCTCCACTGATGCTGCAGGATGATAGAAGAAATTAGAAACGCACATAAAATACTGTTTTGCTACATTAAGTAGCAACCAGAAATGTCAGTATCACATGTTAATTAATGATTAATGCTGGAGGAAGGAGATGCATACCTGACATATTTTTAAACTGGTATAACGAGTTTTCACCGAGCAGAGGAGGGAAGTTCTCTATAACACACAGTAATGGGCTGTGTACTTGGAACTGTGCTCCATAAATTTCCCCACCTTCAGGACAGAATGTGTCAACACACAGTTGGTCGCCTCGAATAAACTCGGTGCCAGGATTAGTAATCAGTAATGCTGAAGAATGAGGAAAAAGGGAAAAAACATATAAATGGTGATCAAAAGGACAAAAAAGTCTTTTGGACTCACCTGGGGTGATGCTGACAGGGAACATTTTTAATGTGAGACTCCACCTGATATTAATAAGTGATGAGAGTAAATCAAGAAATAAAGAAAATAACACTGTGGAGCTGATAAAGCCCTGGAACTATAAAATCTTCCTCAGAATGATGTCCTACTTAGCAAGGAGAACTTTAGCTCAGGTAGGTTGAATTAGCATATAATGCAGTGTAAAAATAATACATTGAAGTTATCTAACATTCCACCTTGATGAATCTCAAAGCCCTCTCCCTCTGTGTACTGATGTTCCCACACTGGAAATCTGTAAAGTACATGCTTGCCTTTAAGTGTATTCTTGAATTAAATGTTCTAGGAACAGAGATGCTCTCCTTAGCTGGGGTGCCCATGCTACATGCAGTAGTCACCACTCCCACTTCGCTCTTTGATGAAATATGGAGCTTTCCTCTCCTGTGCTGTTGTGTAACAGTTGTTGCACAGGACAGGCATATGATCCTGTACCGAGTTGTTGCCAGAGCCAAGAGTAAAAGAGAAAGATGGGATTCATTTAGCCTAACATCAGCAAGCTCTAAACTGGGCCCCCAGTCAAGAGACACACACAGCACTCGGGTCAGGCGTCACCACTGCAGCCACTAGAGACAGGTTTCCTCACAATGTCATTTGTCCACCTCTCTTAAGCTGGTGGAAATTCCCTCTCTCTCTTGGCTGCAGAATGACCAAACAGCTTAGATTGGGCACCAGCTTTAACATAACCAAAAATTACATAACTGGAGTCTTAATCATTTGCTTTCCTCCTGGACACTGCTCCTGTAGCTTTGGAGAGCACTTGAAAAAAAAAGTTACAGACTGGGAATGGTCTTACCTTGTCGATCCTCGCTGACTCACATTGTACAGCTCCCTCTTCCCTGTTCTGTTACGCCATTTATTTGGGTAGGCCCACAGCATTTTGAAACATTTCCATCTTCCACACTTTCAGGTACTTCTTGCATTAGGAATATTTCAGCCACCACAGCATGGGTGAAAAATAATGATTTCTGAGAGCAGCTTGAAATTTTTACAGTGTAATATGAGTCAAACTGTTAATTTGCTGGCTGCTGTGGCCTTGCACAATGAAGAAGGGAGAGGACACAATCACCTGATAAATACTTGTGACTGTGACAATATAGTAGTAATAAATAAGAGTACAAATAGGCAATATTTGTTATTGAACTCTTAAATATATGGGTGGCACAGATTAACAAGGCATGTAAACTTTTTCCCCACTGAGGAAGCAGACTCAGGCAGTTGTGACAATGACTTTGTTTTTTACCTTCACCATTTCCCAGTAGTTTAGTGGAGGGACAAGCCTGTCAGACACCAGAACCGACACAATTTATGCCTCACAGACTCACAGAACCATAGAATGGTTTGGGTTGGAAGGACGCCTTGAAGATCATCCACTTCCAACCTCCTACAACAGGCAGGGAACCTTCAACTAGACCAGGTTGCTCAGAGCCCCATCCAGCCTGATCTTGAACACTTCCAGGGATGAGGCATCCAGAACTTCCCTGGGCATGATCAGGGCAGGTTTTACCTCAGGGTTCTCTGAGGCAGCCAAACATGTCCCTGTGCCCTCTCCCACTGCGGCCACCACGGCACCCAGCTGTCTGCCCTCACAGGGTGGCCGTGGAGAGCCATGTCCTGCACACAATCACAGAATCGGTCAGGTCGGCAGGGACCACAGTGGTGAAGCACACGATTTTGTCCAGACAGTTTTGGAGTATCTCCGGTGAGGGAGACCCCGCACCCACTCTGGGCAACCTTTTCCAGTGTTTGGTCACTGCACACGACAGAAATTCTTCCTCATGTTCAGGTGGAAGTTCCTGGGCATCAGCTTCTGCCTTTTGCCTGCTGTCCTACTGGGTGGCACTACCGAGCAGACCCTGATCCATCCTCTGTCACCCTTCCTTTAGATATTGATAAATATTGATGAGGTGCCATCTCAGGCATCATCTGAGGCTGATCAGGCCCGTCTCCCTCTTTCCTCGCGAGTGACATTCTCCAGACCCTTGACGAACTTCGTAGCNTGAGGGAGGGAGTTCGCGCCGCTCCGGCTGCCCCGGCTCGGTCTCGCCGCGGGGCTGCGCGCTCCTGCCAGCCCGCCAGGGAATGGTTCGGCGTTGCTCTTATTACTCACTAATGGATTTCTGATTATTCTTCCCTCCTGTTCCAAGAGCAGCGGCGGCCGGGACGCCGGGTGCTCGGTGCGCTGCGCGGGCTCCGGGTGGCGGCCGGGACCGGGGACAGGGACAGGGACCGGCACAGCCCCGTAGGGAAGCTTCGGGCTCGGCTTAGTTTTGGTACACAGGCGGGGAGGAGAAAAACTATGAGCAAACTGCTGCCCCGCCGTGTGTGAGGCGTTGCTTCCCGCGACTGAGCTGTTAATTATTTTTTTTTTCCCTTGTGGATTTCTTGTTCTTCCCTAGCACAACCTAAAATTTGCTTCTGGTCATTGGCAACTTGAAGAAAATATATTTAAGTAAAGGTTTCATACCTGTAAAACTTTGATGTATGCTGTTCGTGGCTGACTAAGGGTGATGAGGAACAGCTGCCTTGTGCCTCCTCTTTGCTTTCCGACTGTCTGCATTTGGGGTTTCTATTGGAAAAGCTGTTGGTATAAACAGTAGCAAATTCTAGTTCAGGATATTTTTTTCCCCTTCCCCCTGTCAGGTGCCTTTTCCATCTGGAGGTGGTAAGCATGAGACGGCTGGTGCTTCTTAAGATCTTAATCTTAGGTGGTTCGGGCGAGGTTTAGTGCTTGTAAAGAGAAAGCACAGCCTTAAAAACACTCTCGGGATTTTCGTTAATCCACGATCTCAAGGGCATGTTTCCTGAATAGTTTTGTTTCAGTGTGGCAGCGAGAGGAGTGGAAGTGCTGGAGGTTGCTGGAAGTGGAGCTCTCTTGAGCCTTGGTCCTGTGCATGGGTGTAGCAAGAGGTGATTCCTGTGGTAACAAGCATGCAGATGAAATAGGAAAGAGATAAGGCAGCCTCTTCTGAATCTTTCTAAACATTTTCTGAGGATTTTAAGCTATAACAAGTATCAGAAATGTAACAGTTATTTCCTTTCCCCTCCCTTTTATGAACGACACAGAAGGAAAGACTTCTTTCCAAACCCTAAAGCGTAAGTCATAGCTTTAAAAGCTTTTGCAATTTCTGGCTTATGCTGATAAAAAGGTATTATTTTAAGACTTTGACACAGATCCTTGACTAATGCAGCATTGTAGGTGGCCTTTCTTGTACAGGTGCTGCTTTAAAGAATTGTGATTGTGGTTTTTCTCCTTCCTTTGCAGGAATTAGTGTTGTATAAGAGGGAGAACTGATGTTTAAACAATAAAAGGGGGGAAAATGTTGCTTGCTTGGTCTCTAAGAAATGAAGCTATTACTTATTTCTCAGAAATAATAGTTTTTCCCAGAAGTGTCTTTCTTATCAAGGATTTGTTTGGGGGTTTTTCTATAGAGAGTGAATGAGTAGAATGAAGTTTTATGACTAGAAATGCAAGTAATGCCTGGCATTAGAAAGGAACAGGGGGATTTCTTATTGCATCTCTGTTTTGTCAGTAGCAAAACTCTTCTCATCCTGTTAGTTATAGCTGCTTTTTCTCTGCATGCCTCTGAGAGAAATATTAACCAGGAATGTTGGCAGACGGATTGCTGGTTGGATATAGTAACTGGAACAACTTAACTCCTGAGCAGTTGACAAGTCTCAGGCTGACTGACCTTCTGAAATACTGGAGCATGAAAGTAAATGAGCATATGAATGTGGCTTTCAAAGCCAGCCAGCCAGGCTGTTACTGTTACCAAATCCTCCCTCCTCCTCTTTTTTATTTTTTTTAATTGAAAAATAAAAGCAAGTGATTTTAATTTCCAGTATAACTAACTGCTTAAAATATTCTTTTTTATTGGGTGTGTATGGATTATCCCTACACCAAGTAAAGTCCAAGGCCAAGACTCTACTGCTCTGTTTTGCCAGTGCTGTTTTCAGCTTTGTTTACCTTGGGCAGGCAGACCTTTATGTACTTACATAGGAATGAAATGTCCAAAACTAGTTAATTTTTAAAGTAAACACCCTTGCTTTGTGCTTCAGACATCCTCTGCTTTCTTCCCCACACCAGCACAGCAGTCACAAAAACAAACATAGGAGAGCAGCCTAAAATCCAGTTGTGAGACTGTGACACAGCTGTACTGGGGCTGAAAATTGTCTTGCTATCCTAAATACTGTGTAAAACAGGATTTGGCTCGCCATTGCTATGCCTGTAGCAGCAGTTACATAATGAAACCCTAAACCCCAGCAATGCTGCACCTGTAACAAGAAAGAAGTTGACTAATTACAGAGGCGTCTGGGCCTGAAATTGTTTATGTACACTTCATGGTTCTGAAGTGTTGGCTGTCACAGATAGCACCACCCTGATGTTAACAGGGGAGATTTAAAAAGAGTAACTTGAAAAGAATGGGATGCTTTCCTTGTTGAAATTTGCATAAGGACATTTGAAGTCAGAGGAGAGCTCAGCCACCGCCTGGATGTGTTTTTAGAGCCCCACAGGACTGGAGGAGGCAGCTCTGGGTATCACAGGTAGTTCTCCCACTGAGCAGCCACTGGTCATCAGATCTCAACTGGAGAGTACCAGTGACAGCCTCATTGTTATCCTTAGGTAAGACCTACCTTAATCTACAGAAAAGTAACTACTTGTCACTGCCTGTGCTTTTATTTTTAGCTGGGGCAGGAAGGGATTCTGCCACTGGGAACGAGTGGGGGATGTCAGCACTTCAGGGATCTTTGGTGATTTAATCCACCATGTTGTATAGGAGCCCTTGCCACTGGCCTTCATTGCAGTCAACAAGATTCAGCTGTTGCTGATGTAATGGGAACAGAGTTTCTTTGCAAGGGAAAAGGCAAAGATGTGTGGGCACATGTGTCACAGGTGCCTTTTTTACCATGGTAAATTCTGTCTTGAGGGTGGACCAAAGTGCTTAGCATCATCAAACCCTGCACTGGTATTTCACTGCCTTAAAAGAAGGAGCATTTCCCAAACACTGCAGAGAGGAGTATGAGGTAGTGATGAGCCGTGCTCTTGTGCTGGCCTGATCGTATGTAACAAAGTCTCTAAAGCATAGGATCTCAAAACAGTAAAAAGGATGTCCTTGAAAATCTAGAAAGACCAGTTAAGAATAAAGCACAGTATGGAATCCTAATTTTATGGTATTTTCAGACTTGGAGTAACATGGTCAAAGGTATGACCTTAGGCGTTGTTTCTGAGCAAAGCATAGTTTGGAGAATTCAGTGTAGTAATTGAATTATTACTTGGGTGATGAAAATATTGGTTTGTGATTGTTTCCTTTCTTTTTCAGTGGTTGCTACATTTAATTTGAGATTCAATTCACAGAACCATTTAAGTGTGTGATGGAATGTCCTAGTGAAGTCAGGCAGATTTAAGTTGTACTGAATTGGTGCTTTGCCCATCTAGTTCTTTCAAAAATGTATGTACACAGGATTAGTTATTTCACTGTTGGCAGCTCTCACATGTTCTAGTGTGAGCTGTATGAATGACATTCAGTGTCTTGAGGCTCCTGCTTCCAGATTTAGAGGACTGAGAGAATCTTTGTTTTTAGCTCTAAAACTAATGGATTTTGTAGCTCCCCAGCCTGTAGAGGAAAGTTTGAATTGTCACAAGTGTGTCACAGAAACCAGAAAGTTTAAGGCAAAATGTTTGGGCTACATACATTGAATTCTGGGAGTCTTGCATGGTTGTTGTCACTCTCTAATTACTTTGAGGTAGTTTCAGATGTGTCATGGGCTGCTGTGAGAGCCCCCTGAGGTCACACTTGGTTAAACTTTGTTCTGTCCTACTTGTCACCTGTTCTGCAAATCAATATTGACATCCAAAGAGGTGTCTATAAAAATGGTGTTGGCCTGGCTCTCATTTAGCAGACCTGACTGCCGTGGATTCTGTGTCTGTGTATTTTTTTTTTGTTGTTCTTCTTTTTCTATTAATGGTCAGAATTTCTGTTTGTCTGGCCATACTGTGGTGATAGTCCCTCTCTAAACAAGGGCAGGAACATTTCCAGGTTGAATAGTCATTACTGTTTTGGACACTCAGGATTTTTCATGAGCAGATAAAGACTGTGAATCATACTCAATGTTATCACAAGCTTCTACACTTATGATGTGGAGAAGAAAAGTCAGAATATAACCATGTTGGCCAGTTTTGGTTTACCTTGGTTCCTAAACATCAGCTGTTGTTACTTCAGTTTTGTTTTGTTTGTTTCTGTAAGAACACCTTGTAAATTTACTGTCTGATTCTGTGGGGTTTTTATGTGTTCAGCAAAACCTCATCAGTTTGTCCTGTGTTCTCCTGGAATTGTCTGTGAGGTTTGGCCTCTGTAGGCAGTACTGTTACTTAGTCTATTCCTCCCAGACAGCTTCAATCTTCCTGTATATCACAAAGAGTAGGGTTACCCCTAAAGCTCAAGGGTTTACTCAATATTTCACATACTGAAGGAGGTAAGAAGAATTCAGTTGCTGATAGTCCTGTTCAGAAGGAAGAAATGTGTCCACTGTAACTAACCAAGTTTTGAGGAGTTTGGAACAGCAGTGGCTCAGTGAAGACATGTCTTGGGTCAGCTGGTTTTGTTCAGCTCTGGCCTTGTACAGCTGGTTCAAAGGTATGCTGCAGGAGCACTTAATACAAGGAAAAATTCATGAGGTTATTAGACACAAATACCTGGCCTGTTTTGGGAAGCCCTGTGGTCTCCTAGCCACAGCATGCAGGAATCTGAATGAATTCCTGCTCTCCTTTGCCTTGTTTTACTGCTCTGCTGCCAGCTGTCAGAGGCTGATAAAGATCTCCAGTCTGCCCCTGTACCATCATTTTTATAAAGTCATCCCATAGTAACACTTCTAATGACCACAGAGTGCATTCAGATGCTTTTTCCAGATGCTTAACTCCCCAAACTCCACCACCACCATGGAGTGCAAGGTGACTGACGGTGTGTGCACAGCTGAGTGTGTGCATTGTCTGTGCACAGCTGGCAGATTAAACCAGCCTTGAAGTTCACTGGCCACTTCTGTTTCAGTTGAATCACTGAGAAAGAGCTGGCTAAGAACAAAGGTGAAGTCTGTGTGGTGCTCAGAGTACAACGAAGCTTAGAAATCTATCTTGAGAAATGTTTCAGCAAAGTGTTCTAGAAATTGTATGTATAGTGAAAGGGACAGACTGATCTTGTGCCCTTTTAAAAATGCATGATAATTTTCTAAAAATTGTCAACTCACCTTAAGTATATTGTGCAGTTAATGGCTTGGTGCTGTCTGCTGACTTCTGGCTCCTGGCTTATGTAGCAGTTGATTTTTAGCATTTAAATGTCTTGCACTTCTGTGGGATTGATCTTTTTGCCTATTAAGCTAGTCTTCAAACAGGATTGTTAATAAAAAATTCTTTCGATCTCCTGCTACTATAGAAACAGTCCCTTGTAAATGCTAACATTGAGCTTCAGTGAAGAAGTAACCTTAGTCAGCAAAACTATAAAAATACCCTTTTTGGAAGGACAGGCCTCACCTTATCTTTGATGACAACTTAATACATTCTCTCTGAATTATTTGCCTCTGTCAAAGCAAAATTAAATCTCAGCAGGTGAAATTCAGTGCTAACTTCAGAATCTTTCAATTTCCTCCTTCTACTCTCTGAAAAGCATGCATGATATGTGACTTGTATCGTTTTAAATATCTCATGAAGGCTAGCTGTAGTGTAATCAAGAAGTGATCACTTCAGATGATAGAATCTGCCCTAAGATGCTTTTTTGGTTTAATATCTGGGATCCTCTCTCCAAATAGCACTGTTCCTGTCACACTTCTGTGCTCCTTTGTCATGGTCTGAATTTTTTTTTATCATTCATCCCTAATGGTACAGGCACACATCTCTTAAGCCAAGCTAAAATATACCCAGCTACAGCGACTGAACAACAAATCCCATTGCGAGCAACTTTCATATTTAATGCATCTCTGAAGGTCAGGAGGAACAGCAGCCTGTCGTCCTGCTGTTCCAGCTCTCTCTGAGCAAGTTACCTTATTTTTGAACCCTGCTTGTTACCTTGGCAAACCTACTGAAACAGACACTGGGGTCTGGAAATTCATTAGGTTCTTGACTATTTCGATCTTTAACCTGTGAAGTCTTTCACTTAGTGGAGATGACATAAAGAAGGTGAAGGGACTGTCTGTAAAACATGCTGTGTGTATTGCAGCCGTGCCAGGCAGCCTCAGAGAGCCTCTAGCTGCTCTAGACACTGTACAAAGGTGTAGGAATTTCTCAAAGCATTAAAAACACAGCAAAGGGGGGAAGGAATAATGTGCATGAATAGATTGTGATTTTACTGGCATATACCTTTGATGTGTTAAAGATGATGTTAAAGGTAGAAGGGGGAAAAAATCTTCCTCCACACCATTTCTGCAGGCTCACAGGCCATTGCACAGCTCCCAAGCTTTTCTGAAATGAGTAAAACTCCCAAAGAAGCCACAGCTTCCAGCACAAAAGCAGGACCTGTAATGTTTGATACTGGCTCTTGTGTGGGTGGCTCTCTGAACTAAAGGCTCACTGCCTTTAGTCATTGTTCAGGAGCTTTGTGAAACATCTGAACTGGAGCTCCAGAATGAGTAATGGGAGCTTGCTGGGAGCAAGGTTATTTGTTGTTGTTTAGAATCTGTGGCTTTAATGCTTATTGCTGCTGAATCTGAGTGTTCCTGCATGCAGAGAGCCTATCATGAACTTAGTCCTGGTTAAACTGAGGTATTGCTGTTGGAGAAAGCACAACAATACTCTTAAATACTTCTCCCTCAAAATCTGGGCCTCTTGATTTGTTTCTTGGTAGCATTGATTAATATCTTCTCCTGGTTAGTCTTTAAATGTGGGTTTTACTTTTGATATCTATTAATCTGCAGCAGTGACCTCTCTTAATACAGTCCATAAAATGTTCATAGTTTTGAGTGTAATTCTAGAAATCTCGTGGTTGTCTATAGCATAGCATCACTGAGGGACTGAACAAACATGGCATATTCGGTTTATATTGGGGACACCTGGATTAAAAATTGATGCTGCCAGCCTAAAAGTGCTGAAGAGATAATATTTGCCTTGTGTTGAATGTCAGTAGAAGTACTCAGCTCTTACTGGTCTCTTTTCCATCTGAACATCACCTTGACAGTTATAGGATAGAATCTGAAGTCAGCGTGAGTCTTCTGTGAATTTCAGAGGTGTCAAGATTCTCTGATAGTCTTGCCTTCTAAAAGTTATATATTATAAAAATTATATATGTTTATGTGTGTTTGATCACGTGTAGGATTTCAGAGGAGTCAAGATTTTCACTGATGATGTTGGCTTCCAGAAATTGCATATATTTTCTCGTGTGGATGTGTTTGTGTGTGGCTTTTCAGCACCACGGGGTTTGTTGTAGATGGAGCTGCTGTTGCAGGATGTGTTCTGTGCTTGGGCTGCTCTTTTCCTGTTTACCTTTCTGCAGTGGCCAAAGGTACAGCAGCTGCCTCAGTGCTCCTGTGTCTGAGAGTTTGAAAACCAGGACCATGAGCTTGTTTCTAACTCTCTGGGTATCACTGAAAGCCCGTTATCCTGAGATGCGTTGTATCATTGACCTAGAGTTCTTCATAGAAAAAAAGAATGTTCTTTTTGTGTAAAAGTAAGGCTAAATTTGATCATTATACCTAATGTTCATAAGAAGGGCCATGAGATGTTTTTGTTGTGGCAGCCCAGTGCTCTGGATTGTGGATGTGCTTCCAAGCCTTGCTGGACTGCAGCCTAGCTGCATTGTGTGGGAGCTTTCCCACAGGACGCGTTGGTGCTGCGCAGGCGAGGCACCTCTGGTAATGTCATAGCCCTCTCCTGGGAGGAGGGATCAGCGGGATGGAATTGTTGCTCGGTATTGGCAGATGTTATCTCACTGCTATGAAACACTAATCAGCTTACCAGAAGGCTCTGGTTTCTCAGCTCTCAACCCACAGCTGTGGGGAGCAAGGAGAAGTGATCCGATTGAATTGGAAATGCAGGCTTGGCTTTGCTTCTCCTGTCGCCTCTTGAGCCGTAATAAAGGGAGAAGCACTTGGGAAGCAGGAGCATCTCATTTAATTTGTGCAGTGTCAGGGGAATGGTGTCCATTTCCCAGCTGCTTGCATATGAGGTGGCACCTCAGAACCAGCTGTTCTGAGGAATGTGTCACTGCTGTTCACGGGTCACAGGCAGGGTGGGTGAAAAGATGGACTGTCAGCAAGCAAGGCAATTTCTCGTTGCAGAGGGTGGTTTAATGTATCTGAGCGAGAAATGAGCTGGGTTCTGTGTTTTGCCTACCCCCTGCTCATGCTGTTAGTGCACTTAGATGACTTTTGTCTTTGTGTCCTTGAGAATAAAAGATAAAGTTCTGCCAGAGTGTTTTGGAAGATGACGACAATTCAGAGGTTTTACAGAACTGAGAATTGGGAAAACTTGAAAAAGTGAAGGCTTTTGCTCCAGTGAGTGCTGGTGCATATGTCTGTTTCAGTAAGTGTCTTCCAAATGAACAAGTGCTGTTTCTTCATGGCTGAGTGAAATAAAAGCTCTTGAAACTTTAAAATGCAATTTGTAATGCGCTGGTGCAAAAATGGCACCAAGTTCTGCTCATGGATCTTTCACCAGAAGCAGGTGGCATAGAGCTGCTTCAGTAGCACGAGTAACTGCAGCAGTGTTAGGAAATGAACGGGGTTCTGTTTCCTTCATGTGCTCCCATAATAGAATTCTTGTTTAAAACCAAATAAAGATGAAGGTACTTGAGCTGGGCCGGTTGGTCTCTCAGCCAGTGGGATTTTATTACTGCTAATGATGTGCCAAAATGGAAAACAAAAACTGAATTTGTAGGACAAGGATATATGCAGGGTCCTTGCTTCTAACTCTCCACAGACATCTGGTTTGGAAGAACGAGAGATGGGGCACAGAACCTTTCTAGGTTGGATTTTTTATAATCTTTTTGAACAAAGCCAGTTTTTTTTAAAAATGCCCATGAAGCAGTAGATGTGTTTCAGGGCGTAAAGATACGCCCTTTATTAACTTGTGTGAGATCTTTCTTTGCCATTTATTTTCCATTCCTTTTGAGTGTTTTAACAAGCAGATTTAACCCCATGCCACATTGTTCTGTTTCCAGACATGACTGAAGCGAGCAGCCCCACGTAAGGCTGATGGCATTCTGTGCTGCGTCGGGATCAGTAAGTCAAGAAGGTGTGATGCCTAGCAATCTCCTGGTGGACTCTCCTGAAATGGCATCTGAAATCTCTCCAGAGCACACTCATGGGAGCGTGGAAAGGGCTGGCAGTGTGGAGAATCATGGCAGCCAAGCTAGGTGCAGAAACCTTGCCTTGGTAAGTGTTTAATGAGCCTTGTGCTTAGTGATACAGATTACATTAATAGCTCCGTCCACATCACGGGATTTTTGTTTTATAAAGATTGATTTTTGCCATTTCTGATCCTAAGTGGTTGCTGGTGTTGTCTCAGTTGTTAAACTCAAAGGCCAGAAATAACTTCTCAGCTTTGGTATAACAGCTTGTTATTCTGGTCTGATTCTCTGAGAGCTTGGAGAGTGCTTCTCTCCAGCCCTTCTTTCCAGAGAACCAGGAATGGCAGTAAGGGCTGCTCTGCCCTTGCTTTCTTAAACAGCTCATAAAGAAACTTAAGGATAGTGGTTGTTCCACACACTGCTTTTTGCTTAATCTCCTTGTTGATGCTCCTGAATAAAGGTCTCAGCTTATTCCACCTTAATTAGATGAGTAACAAATATGTCACCATAAACAAAGCCGTGCTCGCATTAGTGAGTGTGAGTGTGTGGCCATTTAAATCCTGGGTGAGTAACTGAGGGAGTAGGATGCACTTCTGTATTTTTCCCATTTAGCAGGGTGAATCAGGCAGTGAACTCAGCAGTACACTTTGTACTGTGACAGGCTAAGCCTAGAAAGCAGGTATGGTTCTTTCTATATTTTTTTTTATCATCCCAACCATTTGAAAAGCATACATTTTTAATTGAGGAAAGAGCACTCTGGTAAACATGCTTGACCTAAGTGGAAATCCAAATCTCAGTCTTGCCTTAAATGAGGAATTAGGCTTTCTGTCTCTTTCCCTCTGCCCTCCCTGACAGTTTCCTTTCAATGTGGTCATTTTCTGTGAAAGAGTAAGTTGCAAAACCTTTGTTTATTTGTATATCTCAGACACACTCATAGTTTTGTGCTGCATGGTGAGCTATCTGGCACCTGGAGGCAATTTGAATGCAGTTCCTTTTTTTGTTGTTTCTACTGAAAATACTTACTGTTAATATGACGCTGTATCCTTCAGCTTGTGTTGCTACTTAAAACACAAAACAAGTATGATGAAATTTAGTTCCTTAGCTGTTTCTGATCTGTTCTAGAGAAAAGCTGTGAAAGGTCAGGGTAGGGGAGGTTAAGTACACCATTTGGACTCATGAAGTTAGTGTATTTTGTTTATTTTATGAAAGCTGGTTGAATTTTAGAGAATTACTGTGGAAGTAGTACTTTGCTAGAGAATTACAACATAATTTTACACAGAATTGCAAGTTAATTTTGCCTATTACTCTACCACTGGTTTCTAGGTTAACAGACTAATAGTCAATCATGTTTCCTTGGGTTTTATTATTAGCTGCAGTAGAAGGCATGAGACTAGACATTTGAAAAAAATCAGTATTGAATAACAGAGCTATGTATAAATCAGTCTGTTTACACAGTCTCATCCCGGGTCTGCTGTGTCAGAAAATGATGTAAATTCCCTTAGTCCATCTAGATCCTGCCATGTGATAACCCATATGATGATGCATCAGCTAGAACTGGAATGCCTTCCTTCTCTGTAATGCAGTAATTTGTAGATGGAGTAAAAGTTGGCTGCAAGCTTAGGCAATTTCCATCAGACCTGTGACTTAGCAGTTCACAGAGCCTTTTATTTGTCTTGTTTGAGTTTGTGCATGAAGACAGTGAATTGTGTACCAGCAAATTTAATTGTGATGCCACAGATCCCCTTCCATGATTTTTCTTCCAGCTGTGTAGTAGGTGGCATGTCCAATAAGGCTGACAACTTGCATTTGTGGAATAACAGGTTGGACACCATAAACTTTTCAATACAGGCATAATTTCAGTTTCTGAATTTGAGAAGGAGTCTGTGTTAAACTGAACGTGGAGGAAGTTCTGCCTAATTGCTGGAACATGCTCCTAGAGACATTATCTTCTTGCTTCACTAGTTTTGTTATAAGTTCAGAAGATGCTGAAGCTTTGATGGCCTAATGAGAAGAAAGGGATACATAACTTTGTGTAGACAAAGAATTTCAATTATGCCAGTTCTGAGAAAGGAGGGGATGTATTTTCAGGCACGCTGGACCTTCACTGGACCCTGAAACAGAAGCAACTAAAGACCTAATTGCCTCTTCATTTATCACTTTCTTGGGTCTGTTCACGTAGACATGGCAAGAAAGGTCAGGGTTGGCTTTGATTTTTTTGGGTTTCTGTAATGGCATTGCAAAGGAAAGAAGTGTGACAGTTCTTAATGACAGGCCCATACTGCTGCAGGTTTCTTCCTACTTGATTGTAAAAAAAACCAGGCTCTTAAGCTTCTCAGTGTCAAACTGCATTAGTCACTAAATATAACCTTTGTATTGCATCTGTGGAATTCAAACAAACCCAGGGATGTGATAATGGGGACAAACACTTGGACTGGCTGAAGCCTTGGCTGGCTGCTCACAGCTGGTTTGGCTGACTCCTGGCTGGTCCTGCATCCTGTGTGTTTGTGCTGGTGTCGCTTGCTGGCAACTGGTTTTCAGTTCAGGAATGACTAGGAGATGGACATCAATTGCCATGTGCTAAAAAGGTCTTAAAATTCTGTATGTGGGATCCTTCCCAGTCAGCTGTTGTCACTTCAGTTTCATTTTGCCACATTTCTCAGCTTCCCTTACCTATAATTACTGATGGTTTCAGTTAATCTTTGACAACTGCAGGTCTCTAAGCCAAATTTATAGTTTTTCAATGGAAAGCAAGGTGCTGCCTTGATTTTAGGAGTATTTCCATAGAAATTATAGATGTTCGGGTCTGGATTTATTCTGCCAAATGTGTCACAGCAGTTTGAGTTGAGATGGGAGGAATGTATGCCTTGATATCTTCATCTCACATGAACGTTAGTAACCATAAAAGCTGTTATATGTGAGGACGTTATTTTCACATATATTTTGGGTTCTTTTTTACGAAGAGGGAATCCATACATCTGCTTGAGAGAAGTGTATTTTCTTGATGCATGGAATCAGTTGCAGTTATCCAAGGGGGAGGGCAAAAAAAAACCACTCTGTTCTTGGCAATTCTAGCCTCCAAAACCCAGTCTGGAATGACACAGTGTGACATGTGGTATAAGAATTAACTTGCCATGAAATACAGTTGCAGCAATTTAAGGACATTAAATTTGAAGATAAAACTAGGTCTTGGGGTTTTTTTGAAGTGATTTGTCTTGTTCCACTGACTGAATAGGCACAGACCAGCTTCTTAAAGCCAATACTTCTTTCAGTGCTTCTTGCTGATAATTGGACTGGGTATTTGTTCTCAGCCATGAGTAACTGCTTTAGTTTCTAGGTGTGAATAATGTGCTGGGACAATTGTGCTACCTGTGACAACCATGGCAGAGGTGCTGGTTGTACCTGAAGTGAGCTGTGCTAATTGGAACTGCACTAATAATAAGCTGTGTCAGTGCCTTGGATCTGTTGCTACAAGTGCAGTGCTTCACCTTATGTATCTGAACATGTCTTACTGAGTGATAGCTTTGAGGGATCATGAGTTCTTGTTATTCTTGGTGGATCACACTGTTTCATATTTTATTTTTTGCCTTTGGATCAGACAGATCTTTGGTTAATGCCACATTCACCACGACTCTTTTTGGGGCAGTGGTGACCTCTAGAATTTGTTCAAGTGACTATTTCATTTGATCACTAATCAAATGGCTTAAACTGGGAGAAGCCATGACTCTAAAAAAGAGATTTTGCTTGTACTGATTGTTATTTCTTCAAACAAGCTTCCTCTAACAAGACTTCACAGCCAGTCACTGAAGATGGTTTGTCACTCTTGGGTCCCTTGTACAGTACAGGTGACTTTGTGAACATTGGTTATATAGATGTGAAGAGCAACTGTGCTGTGAGTAGTCTGAGCTGACTCAGTATTTAGTTTCACACACTCAGCCATTTAACTCAGAGGTGACCTGGTTGTTTTGTAGTTATGGTGTTTCTTTTGTAGCCTAAAAAGTCATTGTTATGATCCTTATCCTCTTTTGGATCAGTACAGATAATTCAGATACAACAGACCTGTCATTCTAAGTGCACCATGTTGTTCTCTCTTTACCTCAACCTCCCTGAAGAGAATCCACTGGGAATCCAGTGTGGATTTAGGGGTTCTGGAAAAGCACAGATCACGTGTCTGTCAGCCCACTGCCACCTTTTTTCCTCACAATTTGAATGAGTCTTGTGATTCTGAGATGCACTTTAGGTGCATTCAAGGGAAAGTCCTGAGAAAGACTCCTTTCATAAAATTAACGTGTTTTTCCTCCTTGACACTGATACTGCACAGGCTTTATTGTAGTACAGGACCTTTCACCGTGTCCAAGCACTTTGCCAAATAACAATACACAAAAAATGAGAAGAATTTTTGACTGTTTGCTTTGTATGGATACAGCTGCCTTGGGGCAGGTGGAAGCCATTCCTTACAGGGTGTGGAGAGAGCTGTGCTGTGTTTCATCCACTTCAAACTGACGTTAGTGTGACCTGGAAGCAGTGTGCCTTGGAAAAATGAGAGCCTGGCTCCTAGCAAGGAATGATCTTTCTGTAAAATGTGCTAGTGAATATAGATCCTGAAGGCAGTTTGGGCTCTGTGCACAAACTGTATCATTGTGCTTCAAAGCAGGATCTGGTAGATAGAGATGATTCTAGCAGGTGGGCAAATGTGCTTTTTAAACCATGCTGATAGGCACTCCTGAACTACCAGAGTGTTTTCTTCATATATTCCACTACTTTTCACAGAACACTTGCATTAAAGTTTCTGTAATGTGAAAGCTAACCTCTACTTGCCTCACCTTCAGTGAATGTAAGAGAAGATTTGTTGAGATTATATAGGTGGTCAACTTTTTATATATTAAAATACACCCAGGGACACAGGGCTGTATCTGCCCACCAGCCATCCATTCTCCCCAGTTTTTAAATGCCACATGCTCCTTTATTTGAGCCTTCCTGTGCAGCTCAGCTCGCAGCACTCCGTGCTTTGTTCTGGACTCTGTCCAGCTTGGCTGCATCCTTTCCAAAGTTCAACAACTGAATCTGAACTCTGTGTTCTGAATGAGGATGTGCTGTCATGTCATCACCCTGGTTAATATATCCCAAAATGAGATCTGCATCCTTGAACAGCAGATTTTTTTTCCCTCTTTATGGCACTTAAGCTGTCAGAATCACAGATTGCACAAGTACATTGCAGTAACTTCATCTCAGCATCATTTTCTTGTTCATCTGTGAATTCATTTTTGGGGGCTGTGTCATGAAGTTTTCAAATCAAGTATGTGACATCTTGTGTTTGCACCTAATGGTCAACTCAATAACTCTCTCATGAGAAATAAGCTTGATGTGAAATTATTTGATTTTTTATGAAAACTATTTACTGGCTTTTGCCTGAAATGTCTTTCCATTTTTCTTAATGTTGTTCTAACATAATTTCTTTTTCCTCTAATTTCTATAGGCTGATCAGCCTAATTTGTTTATCAAAGAGATTTCTTCAGAGTTTAAGTAGATATTCAGCTTGCTTTCTTTAAAAGTAGGTTAGGAGTAATTTAGTCAGTTTATGACTTTAGCTCATCTAATTTATCTTTTAAGTACTTGTAGATAATTTGTTTCCTCACTTAGGCCCTATTGATTATATGCTTTGCTACCTCTTATGAAGCACACGGGTACAATTATGCTCGTAAACTGAAGAAAACAACTCTCAATATTATAATCTTCTCCACCAAATGGTATTATCAAAACCATCAGATAGTGGGCTGTGGAGGAAGCACTGTTTGACACCGCTCACAATTACCCTCTGGAACTCCCTGCCACAGAATGCTGTGAATGCCACTCGTTTCCACGGCTCAAACAATAAGATGAATTCGTGCTAGAAAAGCTCATTAAGGGCTATTAAATACACAGATGCCGATGCATCTGGGAAGTCTTTAAGCCACGTATTGCTGGAACTGGAAGGATTTAGGGGAGGAAGAAATACATCCATCCAATATACAGCAACACCCTCCCAACATCTCTCCCTAGTCCTGTGTGTTCATAGCTGCTGAAGGCTACTGAGCTAAGTGGGCTTTTTGGTCTGATCCTGGGTGGTAGTTCGTGTTCTTAGCTATAATTCACTTGCTTCCAGCTTCAGTAACACAGCAGTACAACCCATTGCATTTCCCTTTCCTGTAAATGTAGTCAGAGGTACTTGACTTCTTCTGTGCTAAAGCTTTTATAGGTGTTCTGAGACAGTTCCTGCACGCAGGGCTTTCCTTTTCACCCCTTCTAACAAGTAGAACTGCCTTGTTATTAACAGACTGTGGCCCAAGTGGTGCTACACTGGCCTTTGTAATGCACATCAGAATAGTTTGCTCCCTTCATGGTTCTCTTGAGAAGCATCCAGTCACTTCTTTCACAATTCTTCGGTGCTGTCAAGTGATTGATAAATCAGTTGAATCTGGCATTCTCCTGGTATTTTGCTAATTGAAGCTTGGTTCCTTAGCAGATTTTAGAAGCTTTTTAAGCACTGCAGATGTCTTGGGCTTTCCTGTGGTGTTCTGTTTCTGTCAAAGCTGTGCTGCTCTTAGGATTTTAGATCGGGATGTGATGTTAGGAATTTCTTTAAACGTGTATGAAAAATTGTGGGTCTCTGGATATTAAGTCATTATTTTGAACAGGTAGGAAGAAAAGGAATCAACTAATCTTTTCTGTGAAATAGATTCTATTCTTCTTTTCTTTCTCTTATTTCTTTTTTTTTTT
>VXBQ01017686.1:56649-68242 GCA_013400175.1 Phainopepla nitens | reverse complement strand
TTTTTTTTTTTTTTTTTTTTTTGTCTTTTATACCAAACTCTTATAAGAGACTCTTTCCTGTTTGGCGTAAGCAGGAAATGTTTGGCTGTACAGAGATCTAAAATATTAATGCCAGCTGAGCATACTCAGCTATTTCAGCTGTTTGCATCCCAAATTTCTTCTGTCCAAGCAGTCTTTTTAAACCTCCTAATTTAATGTAATTTTAAGCTGAGGCACAATATTCAAGTTTCAAGTCCAGGCTGGCTTTTGACAGTAGTTTTAAAGTTTGTAGTGTGAGGTGCATGTGAGATTTAGTTTAGGGAAGTGTGTTTATGCATCAAGAGTAGGGAGTAGATGGAAACTCTGAGGTGAATAACTCAAGTAACTGAAAAGACTTTTCTTTGACTATTAAAAAACACAGATTCATCAAGAAAACAAGGCCTGGAAAACCAGCTTGGAAAGAATATGAAGTGTTCCAGTACTTTGAATATATGGAAAATGAACTAATTGCAAATAGACTTGGTAGCCTTAGTTAAAACTGGCACCTTTAAGTCAGAAAAATTCCTCCCATCTTTCTGAAGGCTTTACTATAATACAAGTAATACAGGTGGGAATAAAGCAAGTCACTGCTTGCTTTACATCTCTGAGCTCCTTTGGTTTGACCAAAGTCTCAGAGTAGGTTTTTTTTTTTTTTTCCACTATGATTGTGTGTCTAAAATGGGATTGTTTCCTTGGCTGGCAAACTGAAACATGCCTTGCCTGAGGGAGTTTCTATCCAGACTGGATGCCTTGCATCTCAGTACAGTGCCCTGACCTAACACTGCCTGTTCTCCAGAGCTGTTGGTTTTGGTTTTGTTTTTTGCTTCTTTTTTTGATGGAATGTGACATTGATCATCTTGAAGGCAAACTGCATGAGGAAACAGACTGAAGTGCTAACAGAGATGAAGTTGGCCTTTCACATCTTGGTATGCTATTTATTACAAATATGTTTGCAAAGGGATGGTTGCTCAATTTAGGTCCTTTACCTGAAGGGACACTGCTCATTTCAGCAGGATCTGTGAGGGATGGTTAAATCAGGCAAAGCTGTCCTGCAAAGCTTACCTGGCATGGAAAAATGTTCAGTCTTGCAGCACAGAAAAGGATGGAATGAAGTGCTTTTGAAAGTCTTTGCTTCCTTGCTTTATTCTTTGCTCAGCTCTTGGTCAAACAAGTTAAGCTCATGTGGGAGCAGTTTTTTAGGTGCACACAGAAATTCCTGTACCACGCTCTGGATTTGCTGCCACTATGAACTTTTTAAACACAACCCCCTCTTCTTTTCCTTTGCCTTTTCAAGTCTGGCTCTTGCAATGAGCTCACTCTCAACAAAAGGTTCTTGGAGTCCTGTTCAGCTGCAGCTCAGGGCCACCTAACAAGGGCTCCTTTCCTGCCATTCTCTCGCCTACTAGACATAGCAGCCCTATGAGTATTTGGGTGGGGAAGGAAGGAGATTGCAACATCCATTAAGGAAAAAAACCACACACACATACAAAAAACCAACCAAAAAAAAACAAAAAAGGAAGGCTTGTCTGTCTCTTGCTTTTCAAGTGCAGCTGTAAAACTTTTCCTTGGCCTTTGAAAACTGACATGTGGTGGGTGCGAGCTGCGGACTACGTCAGCCTTTGAAGTTCATCTTTTAAACTGGCAGTGGCAAATGGCATCCAAATTTTAGCTTTTGTAGCAGTTTTGCTGCAAGCTGGAATAAGTTACTTATTCTGACAGTATCCTGTGGATAGTAAGACTCAGTTAGGAATAAACACACCTCTGTACATCTCTCCCATCCACCAAATGTTCTGTTGGCCACGCAGGCAAAGGCAGCTGAGTGCCTCAAAGCATTTATTTTCTCATCTGTAACATTCTGAGTGCTTGGAGATCAACTGCCACTGGTTACAATGCAGCACATTATATTTCTTAATCTATAGGCATTACTTTGCTACAGAGCTATGTTGTTCTCATTTTTAATGCTGAGAATGGGGATAAAAGCTTTATTTGTGCAAGGAGTTAACAGGTAGAGCTGCACACAGGGTTTTTTTTTTTTTTAGTCTAATCTCATGTAAGATGATCTGAACAGGCATGGTGAGTTTGAAGCAAGTTGTGCTGCCCTAGCAAGAACGTGCTACCTCTTGGATATTTGTACTGCATACCTTTATGTATTTACCTAAATTCTCCCAGCCCTCCACTGAGAAGTAGCCTTTTTACCCTGTCTGCACATGCAGTGAGGTGTCCTTGGTGCTTCTTGTTGAGTTACTGACAGCACAGTTTCCAGTATATGCTTGGCAAGGGAGAAATTCAATCCAGAAAAGGGAAGGCCTCACTTGCTTTTCAACAATATATACTTGCATTCCAGAACTTACACAGGTCTCCTGGGAAATGACTTTCCTGTATCCATTGTCTTAATGCAGTGCCTTTCTTAATCATTCTTTGTCATCTCCAAGCTTCTGGAAAAGTGAGTGTTTCCCAGGGTGGAGGGAAAAGAGTTTTAGTGCATTGCTGCCCTGCTTCACATAGTGATAATGTGTTAATCAAGTTAATTAAGAGCAGTGACTCAGAGAAAATGAAGACTAGATAATCCAGGTGATTATTTATCACTCCTGTGGTCTACAGGATTATTTCCTGCTGAAGAAAATAGCCTGAGGCACTATACTACTAGGGAACAGGTCTTCATATTTGTTCTTGGGTTTTCCTTTCTGTAACTCAAAGGTAAAATCTGTAGAAACCATCTCCCTCCTTACCATTACCTCTTTGTAATCTCTTATGTACCTCTGGATAATTTGGAGCTTGTGGTGGCAGAGACACTTCTCAGCTCCAGCTTTGCCTCTAGAAGCCAAGTCACCCTTTGGACTTGAGCAAAAAGGGAATCAGCCCATTTCTGGGGCTGTCCTGTGTGCACCCTTTCCCTCCCATGCTGGTCCCCAAACCTTGTCCCTGAATCTAACACAGAACACAGTTTGCCCCAGTTTGGAATCAGAAGAAGCCATCCTAACCCCTGCCAAGGCACAGGTGAGTGTAGGGTGCTTTTTTTGCCTTTTTTTTTTTTTTTTTAAGCAGCTCTTATGGCTTTTATGTTTTTTTTAGTAATTTGTTCTGTACAACTCAAATGAAGACTTCTTTGTTAAACTAAAGGATGTAAAACCAACTGCTGCTCTTTTGGTTTTTAATTTTTTTTGTCCTCTAGCATTGTAACATCTAAATGTCCCTTTGGGAAGGTATCAATCTTTGTTTTTTTTTTTTTTTCTTTTTTCCCCATAGGATGATGAAAGTTTGAAATACTTAACTCATGAAGAACAGGATGTTCTCATGTTCTTTGAGGAAACCATAGATGCCTTAGAAGATGACTTGGAGGAGATGGGCCTACGTGACAGTGGCATCCACTGTCAGTCCCCAAGGTCAACAGAAGAAAATGTGTCCAGTCATTCAGAGACTGAAGATATCATTGACTTAGTGCAGTCAACACCTGAGAGCAGTGACCATGAAGGCCCTTCCAGCAGAGACACAGAACCAGGTAGTTGTGTTTCTTGCAAGTGTGGGTTTTCCCTTTGATCCAGCCCTGACTTATTCCAGTTCTCTGTAGAAACAGCTAAAGAAATTTTGTACCTTCCTTACTACCTCAGGATAAGTTTGTTGCTCATCAGGAGCTCTATGGACTGTTATTTTAATTTGCCTTGGGGTTTTGCAGTTTTTCCTTTTCCCTCCTGGGGGTCATGCATCTGATGAATTGCTGGTTTGCTATCTCATTTCTCTGCCTGGAGCTGTCACTGCTGTGCACAGCCATTGCAACAAGGCAGACTGTATTCACCAGCCTGTTCCTGCTCTGCTCTTCTCCAAGGCTTTTTAAGATCTTCTCCAAGAGTTTTAAGATAGCAGGTTGTTTTCGGTGTTACTCTGGGTGGGACTGAAAGGTGCACAGTCCTATCAGTGAGTTTGTGACAAGATAGCACATGGCTTGTTGTTTTTGTCAGCCTGTAGAGTGTGTTCTCTCTGTGTTTGGACAGGAAATCTACCAGCTGGTACACACAGTGAGACGTAACGTGTCCTCTCCTGGCTGTTTTTATAAAAAATAAATTAATTAATAAAAAATAAACTGCAAAACTCCCATGCAGGAGCAGCCGTTGAAGCACAGTGAAGGAGCTCACAGACTATGAGTGGAAGGCAGAGAGAGGGCTGTGGTAGTGACACATTGTAAATGTGGTGATCTGAGCTAGAGATAGCATCCTGGAACTTCAGCTATAGTTTCTTCTGGCTCTGTGGGCTGCGGTTGAGTTAGAAAGCTAGGGAGAGGGGAGAAACGTTGCTAAAAGAAGAAATTTCGCTTGCATTGTGCTCTGTGTGAAGAGTTAATGACAGCTCTGCCGCTTTGCCTTCTAGCGTCGGATGCCCGTGGGAGAGCCGAGAGCCCTCGGCCGCCTGTACCTGCTGGCGTTCCCCCGCAGCCCCCTGCACCACCAGCAGCGCTGTCTGAGACACTTCCTCTTCCTCCCCCCCCTCCTCCCGTGCAGCATCCGAAGCTGCTCCGTTCCGTCCCCACTCCTCTCGTCGTGGCCCAGCAGATCTCTGAGCAGCAGGCGGAGAGCCGGGCGCGCTTCCCCGGCGCCCTCAAGGAAGGGAATTCCGACAGGAAGAGAGCCCCGGTAGCCAACGGTGATCATTCCACAGCGCCCAGGCACCCTCCTGCCCCCGCCCCCAGACCGCACCGCTTCCCCAGCAACATCAACATAACAAATGCCAGCGGCAGGGAATTCAGCGAGACCATTTCCAAAGCCGCGGTGAACGTCCAGGAGCGGCGGGCTCAGGTGCTGGCCAACATCGGTGGGGGAGCTCTTCTGGCAGCTGAACTGGAGGAGAAGCTGCACAAAAACGATTTCTTGTCACGTAACAGAAGTTCTTCCTTGCGGGATCTCTCCTCTGAGCAAACACGCTATGAAGCCCTGACCAAACTCGGCCTGGTTAAGGAAAAGCCAGCTCAGGACCAAGTGGACCGTGCCCCAAGCACTCAGCAGCCTGATGTGCAGCCCAAGCAATCAGAGGCTGTTACCAATGGATATCAAAACATCCATGAGATTTTAAAAAGTGAGCCCAGCCCTTTCCTTCCTATGGGCAAAACTGTAACAATCAAACCAGAGGTGGCTCTTGCCTCTAACAAAGTCAGCAGCGCACAGCAGAACACAGAAAAAAGTTGTCATGATCATAAACAGCCTGCTGTAAGCCTGGACATGAGGAGAAGGTCGGGTTCGCTGCCCAGACCTTCAGGATTTCGATCCCAAGGGATAACAGTGAAGTTTTCTGGCCGTGGCTCAACGGAAGAAGCCAGGAGAGAGGCACTCCGGAAACTGGGACTGCTGAAAGAGACTGCCTAGCTTGGATGGGAATCTGGTGGCACTGGGGGGAAAGTCACAGCATGGCTTTGAGCTAGAACAGTCCCAACAGGATTGGGATCAAGTGGATTGGAAGAAAAAAGGGAAAGTTCTCTGCTTCAGGCAAGCCAGGAAGGCATTAGACACTGAAACGGCCACTTGTGTTTATCCCAGAAGGACTGGCACCACGTAGGGTCATGTACAGCAGTGGGGTTTGGCTCTCCTTCCTACAGAGACACTCATCTGTTGCTCTTTGTGACTAAGAGGAATTTTATTTAATTAATGCTGGACTGTAGCAGGCAGCATCTCGTTAATGAAGTGTACAGTGCAGTATTGTTGTACATAGCAAACTGAATGGCAAATCTTGCTTTTGCTCTTTCTGAAGCCAAAACAAAGAGCTCTATCTGTCCTGCCCACATGTCTGTCTGTCCATGGGAGCTCGAGATAAAGTCACAGCTGAAATTTCTGACAGTGTGACACCCTTCTGTGACTTTTTGTTGTCTGTATTACCTGGCTTGGCTTCTTTCCCTGCCAGTGGTAGAGTCTTCTGCTCCCTCGCTCTGCCCTTGACTCAGAACTGTGCCCAGGGTGGCTTCTGCTTGGACTTTCTCCTGGGCAGAGCAGCCCAAGCTTTGAATGGGTGCCTGCCTCACTGTGCTGCTGCACCTGCAGTCTCTGCTCCCTTCCCAGCCACCTGCCTCTCTGTCACGCCTGGGCGAGCCACGTGTCCAGGGAAAGGCACCAGGAAAGCCTCAAGGATAAGCATCGAGCACCAGATCTCACAGTGGCAGCCAAAGAGTCTCCTGACAATCTGTGACCCCAGCTGCTCTGTCCCAGGGAGGATCTCTCAGCAGAGAAGCCATAGGAACAAGTAAACTTTGTACCAAAAGCGAGGCCCATATGTCAAAAGTCTTCTCTTTTACATTGGGGTTCCTGGGAAGGAACTGCTGCTTTTTGAACAGTAGCTGTACTGCTCAGATTATAAGTTGTTACTCCTAAAACTGTCATTTGGTCTTCCTGTAGTTTGACAGCCCTAATAATCCTCTGCTCACAGCCTTATTTGATTCTGCCCTGCCAATGCATAACAGAAGTTACAGCCAAAATTCTTGCAGGCTATGTGGAGTTTCAGGAGAGCTGCATGTAGGAGCACATCATTCCTGAATGCTCCAAGTTGGTGGTATTTTGTCTTTGTTCAATAGACAAGCTGGTAAAGATGGTTCCAAAATGTATTTGTGTATTAGTATGTTTTTGGGCTTTTTTTTATATGGCAAAGCTGCCCTTCCACATTGAAACTCCTTCCCTTTTTGTATTACCTGAAAACATCAAGAATAGCCACTTTAAAATCAAATGCCAAACTCTCGGTTTTTTTGTTGTTATTCTTTCATGTTTGATTTCTCAGTGTTTTGGATTTTTTTCTAAAGGGAAAAACTGACTTACTCTCTGCACTTTCTAAAGCCTCGACCAACCCACTCCTCTTCCAAAGTAGCTGAGCAATAAACCTTGGAGAAGAGGAGGGGTGGCTACAGCAGAAACTGACACACCCTTTGGCGAGGAGCTCTGACATAACTGTGATAAACAAGTTTGTAGTTCTTGTGATAAATTATTTCAAACTTGCTGGGCTGTACTTGTAAATGAAGCTGTTGGGAAGGAAAAACCTTTGTGTCATTCTCAACCTGCCTCATAAGTTAAAGGTTTTTTTGGGTTTTTGTTTTGTTGGTTTTTTTTTTTTTAATTATCTGCCTGTTGCTTAAATTTTTAATTGTGTTCTTACGGTATCTGGCTGGTTCTGTTATGTAGTTATTCTTTTCAGTGTTTTCACTGGGTAAGTGATCATGTTCCTCATTGTGAAAGCCTTGCTGTACATAGGCAATCAGTAATTAAAATATGTGGCCATTCCTGGGCTGGCAGAGCACTTGGGCATGCATAATCAATCGTGAGAGGTGCTGCTGAAACAGAAAAGGCTGCTTGTGTGCTGCAAGTAAAGCACAGGCTTGTTGTGCTGGGCTCTGAGTCTGTAGTCCTAAATCAGAAAGACAAGAGAGCACAGAAAATACACCCAAGCACGTGCTGCAGTGCAGGCTGGAATGGAGGCTGACATGTGGATGATGCATCATAATTTATTAACATAACCTGCTAAGTAAATTTAAATGTTTCATGGCCTTTGTGCTTTAAAATCCTGGTAAAGCAAATTCTTCATTATGAATGTGAAGTGCATACGAAGCAATCTCCACATCTAATCATTTCTTGCCAGCTCTTCTTTGAGTTGTTTACAGCTGAGAGTCCTTGCTAAGCAGACAGGGGGAAAACACCCTGACACTGTTCCATTGAAATTCAGTCCAGTTCAGTAACTCTGTAATGTCACCCTATTTAAAAATACCCCAGATATTTAATATCTAAAATTGCTGTATGCTGAATTAGCTGGATCATGTTCTCTCATCCTTTGTGCAGGGCTGTGTCCTCAACTGGTGGGAAGTGAGAGTTAGATCCTCATTAGGTAGAGCAGTTTCTGCCCAGGGAGGACTTGGAACGAGGTATTCATTGTGGCCCTTCATCATAGCAGATAAATTCTTCTCTGTGCCTAAAACTGTAGTGAGTAAAGCCATGTACTAAATGAAGTTAAGTCTAGCTGCTAATAACCTGTATATAAATTTAGCTCTATTTTGTGTATCTTGTTTTGTGTGTATATGTTGCTGTGATTTTACTTTCTTCCCCTTTATGCTAGAGGTAACTTTGTTGCACAAATCTGATAAATCATTTATTAAACTAGAATAAACCAAATGAAATTATGGCTGATGGGAGGTGCCAGTGTGTTCTTTGCCACCCAGTAGCATGACTCTTTCTTGGAGGAGGGAGGTGACTTTTTCTTAATGGCTAATACTGATTTAATGACCTTTCATTTTGCAACTGTGGATGTGTGTGAGCCAGAGCCCAACCTTGTCATGGCAGGTGCTGGAGGAGGGACCAAAAAAAAAAAAAAGGGGCTTTATTTGCCCAGAGATGTGTATTCTCACTGCTGGGCTTCAGCAGCTGTGATCAGGGTCTTTGATGAAATTCATCCTCAAGAGTGTTTGAATTAGACAAAAGCCCCTCTCTCACAATGTTTTGCATTATTAAAATGACCTTTCCAAGAGGAATATTTTATATATGAAAGAAGAATAACATCTTTGTTTCCAAGGCTGTTACCATAAGTGAGTATGGTCCTGCTGATTGTGGAAGTCTTCCTTGTTGCACAGGTCAAAGTTCCCTATCAGAGAACATTGCACCCATCCCTTCTACATCTGTGTTTGCTGCTTTTCTGTATTTTGAAGAAGGATTTCTTTGTAAGTATTCAGGTGTTGTTGAGGATTTGTCCAAAGGTCATGTGTCATAAAAGAGAGAATAGAAATCACTCTAGAAAAAAAGAAATACTTTCCATTTGCTTGAGCTACTTTTTTATCCTTGAGGCTGGATGTGGTGGTAGCCAAAAAGCAGCAGCAGGTGCAGCAGCCTTGTCTCCAAGCTTTCCAGGGCTGCCTCGGGGCTCAGCTACATGTCTCAGCTCTGGCAGGGCAGGTGGCCTTTTGTAATTGTGTCCAACTCCAGCCTGGAGCCAGAGGGAGAGAATTTAACTTGGCCCAATCTGTAATGAAACTCGGAGGAGGTTCCAGTGCCTGTGCTGCAGGTGAAGCCTCCCAGCTGCCCCAGCACCTGCAGCCTTTCAAGTGGCTGCAGCTCAGGGAAGAGGCTTTTGATGGTTTGACTCCTGTTTTATACACACACACACACACGTGGAATTTGGTTTCTCCCTTTAGAATAGACAACTTCAGAAAGTGTTAGCCATGGAGGGATCAGGGAAGGCTGGAGGCTGAAGGGAGGTGGTAGTTTTAACCCAGCAGCTTGGGCAGGTTTCCAGTCTTGTTTGTGCCTCAGCAGAGAGTGACTTACAGCTCAGCTGAACAAGCTCGAGGTGTTGTGTGGCTGAACTCACCAAAGTAAAAACCACAGCCCTTCTTCAGCTGGCTGCTCACTGTCCTTCCTGGCACAGGGGAGCCAGGGCAGCTCAGCTCAGGCACAGCAGCTCCTGCTCCCCTGGGATTGCTCTGGAGGCAGCTGCAAAGGAAGGGCCTTGGAGCAGGGAGGCAGCACTGGGCCAGCTCAGGGACAGCAGTGGCCCATCCTGGGCACCCCCAGCTCCACTCTTCCAGCCACTCATCCCCCAGCCTGGAGGTTGTGACCCATGGGGTTGTTGTGGCCCAAGGGCAGGACCTGGCACTTGGTGCTGCTGAACCTCATTCCCTTGGCCCATGGATCCCCCTGCAGAGCCTTCCTGCCCTCCTGCTGATCCACACTCCCTCCCAGCCCCATGGCACCAGCACATTGACCCCCTGCCCAGTGCATCAGTGCTGATGTTAACCAGGGCTGGCCCCAGCACTGCCCCTGGGGGACACCACAGTGACCAGATGCCACCTGGGTCCAGCAGCATTCCCCACCACTCTGCTTTTCCAGGAGAGTCAGGTGCGAGATGGTGTCAAAGGCTTTGCTGAAGTGCAGGGAGCCACATCCACACCTTCCCCTCATCCCCAGGTGGGGTAGGGGGATCATCCTTCCCCAGAAGAGATCAGGTGGGTCAGGCAGCACCTGCCTTTCCCAAGCCCCTGCTGGCTGGGCCTGATCCTGAGCCCGTGCTTGTCCTGGATATGCTGAGTGATGGCACTGGGGAGGATCTGCTCCGTGACCTTCCCTGGCCCTGAGGTCAGGCTGACCAGCCTGAACTTCCATGGATTTTGCTTCCAGCCCCTCTTGTAGAGGGATGTCACATTTGCCAGTTCACAACCCAGACCTCCCCACCTGGCCAGGAGTGCTGGTAAATGATGGAAGGGCCTGGGGGAGCCTGCACTGGTTCCTACAACAATGGGTGGTGGCTCCCCCCTGCCCCATGCACTGGTGTGTGTCCAAGTGCTGTGGCAGCTCACTGACCATTTCCTTCTGCTCCCCAGCCAGAGAGCAATGGTCTTGCCATTATGCACTGAGGCAAAGAGGGCAGGAAGCACCTCAGCCTTCTCCTCACCCTCTGTCACTGTGTTTCTTCCTGCATCCAATAAAGGATGAAGATTCTTCTCAGCCCTCCTGTTGTTGCTGATGCATTTATAGAAACTTTTTTTTTATTTTATTTTTACAGCAGTAGCCAGATTAAGTTCCAGTTAAGCTTTACCCTGCATAACCCTGATACCCCTAAATTCCTTCTGGGTTACCTGCCCCTTCTTCCAAAGGTCACACACTCCTTTTTTCTCCTGAGTTCCAGCCAAAGCTCCCTGTTAGCTGGGCTGGTCCCCTTCCCTGCTGGCACATTTTTCAGCATGTGGGATCATCTGCTCCTGTGTCTTTAAAATTTCCTTCTGAGAAGCACATCCAGCCTTCCTGAAGTCCTTTGCCTTCCAGTGTTGCTTCCCCAGAGACTCTGACAACCTTTTCAATGAGAGGAGGCCTTTAATTCATCAGCCCTCCTCCACCTGCTCTTGCTTTCAGATAATTCCTGCAGCCCATAGAGGCAAAGGGAGACAAGTCTTCATTCCAGTGCTGATTTCCAAACTATAAATATTTTTTCCTCTGCAGTAAGGAGGGTCCTGAGACTGGATGGAGCCAAACCCTTCCAGGGAAACACACCCTTGTCTTGTGTGTTTTGTTTTTATTTGTTCTTTTTTTCTTCCCCAGAACGGGGCTTCTCTTCCCATGTTAGGTGACTCCTCCCAGATGAGGAAATGCCTTCCCTGAAGTCCTCGGTCCATCCCTGACTGCATCACCAAATGTTGAGATGTGTTCTTAGCTCAAGGGACCTGCCAGGAAAGATTATTTTCCACTGGGCCGTAATTACCTGCTGCTACTTCCAACTGGCCAAAAAAAGAACACCAGGAGAGGCTTCAGTAACTTTGGGATTAAACTGAGCAGGCACAAGGAGTGGCAGATAAACCAGCTGGCAGGCTTGAAGGAGCGACTCAGCTTCAATTTCTCTTTTGTGCATGGGTCTTTGCACCTGCCCCTGAGCTTTAATGAATGTTTCACAGAGCCCCAGGAATCACAAACTAATTCTGAGTGGTTCCCAAAACTCCTGAGGCACTCTTACCCAGGACCATTATTTGCTTCTCAGAGGGGTGTCTCTGTAGCATAAAGAAATGCAGCTGCTACAGTATCCTCATCTGAAGGGCAAAGTTTTTTGGGTTTTGGGGACGGGTCCCCCCCCCCACCAAAAA
>VXBQ01017686.1:0-56642 GCA_013400175.1 Phainopepla nitens | reverse complement strand
TTTGGGGGGGGGGCCCCCCCCCCCCCAAAAAAAAAAAAAAAAAGGTATGTTAAAGGTTTGAATTGAAAAGAAAGTAAATACATAAAATCCTTGGCCCTCGCCCTGCCCCGGCCCTCGCCCTGCCACGTGCCCCAGCAGCCACCTGAGCCCCGGAGCCAGGCACAAGGAAAGGGCTGTCTCACCTTATCTGTGGCTGAATTCTCCAGATTTATTTGCTGTCGGCCCGTGTGGAGCTCGGAGGCACCTGGAGCAGGTGGGGGTGGGAAGTGCAGCTCAGCGGTGCCTTTCATCCCACTGAACAGAGAACCTGCCTTCCAGGGCGCTGCTGTAGCACGGGAGCCAGGACATCCTTCCTCTCCCCTTCCTGCTTTGCAGATGGAAGATTACAGGAGTTACTGGAAAAGCAGCTGGGCACAGGGCTGGGGCAGCTGGAGTTTCACCCAGACACCAGCCAGAGCTGGGGCACGACTGCTTCAGTGGGTCCTGCTGAGCATCACCCTTCTCCTTCTGAGGTGATGCCCACAGCCCCGGCCCTGCTCTCCCAGTAATGCACACCCCCTCCCAGTGTCCCCACACTCCCTGCCACAGCCCCACACAGACCCCTGCGAGGTCCCATGTCCTTGAGCCAGGCCTTGTTCAGCCCAGGAGGGATTCAGAGCTCAGTGCAGCTGTGGCAGCATCCTGTGAGCATCTCCCAGAGCCTGGAGAGCCAGCAGAGAGCCCTGGAGCCCCCAGCCCAACTCCTGCCCAGGGCAGCTGTCACAGCATCCCCCTCTCACTGCTGGCTGGAGCCTCCCGTGCAGGTCCCTTCCCTGCCTGATTCAGCCTCGGAGCTCTGTCAGGATGGGATTGCTCATTTCCTCACAGGGTTGGGGAGGTCAACTTCACCCTCAAATGTTCATGATGTATTTTTTCCCATAATTTCAAAGGAAGCTCTTAACTCCCTGAGATTCCATTATTGTCAGCATCAGAAAATTGTGTAAATTTTTATCTGTTCTCTGCTTGCTTATCCATTCCCAGCAAAGGCTGCATTTCTCAGCTAAGAAACAAGGCAAATGACGTTAAGCCATAGAGAAAGAGCAGAGATGAGCTTGACCTTCGGGTTTCTAGGCTTGTGGAGTAATCCTGAATCACCCTTCCTCTCCCACCACCACACCTGCCCCTTTGGTAGCATTCCCTTGCCAGCACAGGAGAAAATCCAGCAGCCTGGAAGCTCAGACTCACATGGACCAGGAGTTGTTCCCACTCTGATTAATGAAGATAAGCCACCCATTGTGCTGATGCTCAGAGGGTGGAATGACACCAGAAGGAAAGCAGTATCCTACAAGCTGCTGTGGCAGGAGGGGAGACAATTTCTTCATGGTTAAACATCTCTTAGGAAACAGTTGTCAGCACATTTCTATTTCCAACATCCAGCCCTGCACAAGAGCAGAGGATCCACAGCGTCTTCAGGCTTCACGACACAAAACTTCATTACTGTGGAACATTTCCTGCCTCTTAAATGGATTTTAGTTTGCCTGATCAGGTTTAATTTTTATTTATGGCATGAGTTTTCCAGTGAGCTGAAGCCCAGGAAATGGGCACTGTGTGCAATTCCTGGTGCATCCTGTAACAAAGCCCCGGGCTCCGTGCTGGCCACAGCGAGAGCAGAGACTTTTCTCTGCAGTTTGTCACCCTGCAGCAACAGTGAGGCCTTCTCTGAACCCAAAAGCTGCTCTGACTTTATATTAGCTGACTGACAGCCAGTACTAAACCCCTGGTTTTCATGAGTGTGGGATTTGGGACCTACCTGAATAATGAACTTGGTTTATTCACCCCTCTTAGGCATTTGGGAGAGTTAGACTGTGTGAATCCTGCTGCTTTGTCCAGCTTTCTACTGGGAGAGAAAGTCTGCCACAGGAGGGCTGAGGAAGCTGTGTGTGCCAGGAACAGCTCAGCTGGATTCCCAGAGAAGGGGACTGGAGCTGTGTCTTCCTCCCAGGAAAAGGCTCTTCCTGCCCTGAGCCCAAGGAGGAAGCCAGAGCTCCCATCACCACTTGAGGAGCTGCTCAGAGCAAAGAACAGCCAAAGCTGCCTCTGAGCTCCCTCTCATGCCTTGGTTTTCTTCACTTCCATCACTGCAGGGAGGCAACTTCAGCAACTTGCAGCAATTCAGTTTGGGGTTAATACAGGAGCCAGCCAAAACCTCCCTGCAGGTGGGTGCTGAAAGCCTCACTGACACATCCAAATCTTGCTGCTTCTGATTTTTAGTTCACCATGAACAGATAGATGTGTGTGCATATGTATATTATACATATATATAGTGTAAATAATTTAAAAATTGAAAAAAACGCCCCCAAAACAATTGAGGGGTAAATACAGCAAAGTTTTCAAGCTCTTGGGCTGTCAACTATGACTCGTTGTCAGCAGCAAATGTCACTCCCCTTTATCCCCTGCACAACAGAGACTTTCTTCCTGCAGGTAAATGTCAAAGAACAAATAAACATTAGCAATAGCTAAATGCCTTCTTCCTCCTTTTTAAGTGTCTCGACCATTTTTTTATTTGCCTGACGGCTTGGATGCAGGTAATGGAGGGAAGGAAGGAGGGAGGGAGGGAGGAAGAGAGGCTTTTTTACAGAATACTGTTTGCAAGGATCATAAACACCAAGTGTTTTAAGGGCACAATCACACCCCGACGACAATAACTTAAAAGCAAAGTTTATAGTTCAAACAATGCAAGTAAATATTTTGACATTTGTTCATTTGTTTGATTCCTGCTCAAATAGTTTCCTATTCCCAGAACACTGGGATTTCCTTAGGAGTAACTGGAAAAAACCCTATTTATAGTGGAGCTCTGAGCTCAGCAAAGTGTCACCCCAGAGGAGCACCTTCAGCAGGGCAGAAGAGTGCAAGGCTGAGGAAAACCTCAACGTGGAGCAAACTGGTGATGAAGCTCAAAGAAGGGAAAAATGAGGGAAAAACTGATGTATTTATCAGGGGCAACAGCAGGCTCGTGGCATCATTAGGGATGGATTGATTTGAAAGCATTCACTCAGCGTGGGGAGGGGACACGGTGCCTGAGCCCGACGTGGCAGCTCCTCACGGCCCATCCTGCTGCCCTGCCAAGCACACACCGACTGCCAAAGGAAAAATGCTCAGAGCTTGGGGGAAGCAGGCAGACTCCACAATAGAGATGGTTTTCTAAGCCTGAATATACATAAAATCATGTGTGCTGTGGCACACGTGCGTGGATGTGCTTTGTGTTTGTATCTACAAACAGAAACAGCCCGAGAGAT
Source organism: Phainopepla nitens (assembly GCA_013400175.1). Lineage (NCBI taxonomy): Eukaryota > Metazoa > Chordata > Aves > Passeriformes > Bombycillidae > Phainopepla > Phainopepla nitens. The sequence continues at coordinate 53,367 of VXBQ01017686.1, read as the reverse complement.
TTCCTAGGGTGAAGGCCTGGGAAGTTGAGATTACAGCAAGCCTGCAAACTCAGCAATTCATGAAAAAAAGATTTATACCTTTTTTTATCACATTACATCACTGCAGGTAGAGAAAGATGCCCCATAGCATCGGGGGGAGTTCAAGGTGTTGCCTGTGAGTACTGACATTCCTGGCTCAAATTCCAGTTTCAGAGCTTCCCAGACACCCTGGCTCCATCCTAGAGCAAGGGCCAACACAGCACCTCGGCTCCAACAGCTTTCAAGAGAGGCACCATAAATCCTGGAAGGGTTTAGGTTGGAAGGGACCTTAAAGCTCACCCAGTTCCACCCCCTGCCACGGGCAGGGACCCCTTCCACCAGAGCAGGTTGCTGAGAGCCCCTTCAAGGAGCCTGGGATGGCTCAGCCCCATCCTGCCAGGCCACGTGGACTCAGGCACGTTCAGGTTCCTCAGGTGGTCACAAACCTGTCTCCTATGGTAGGAAGGACCTCATTCCCCCAAGTCCCTGCCTTGAGCTTTGGAGGCTTGAGAGATGTGGGAAGAGAAGCTGCCATCAAAAACTGAGGCACAGTTGTTGAGTACAAACCTGCAGCTCTTTGGCTGCCAGCTCGAGGAGCCTCACAGCAGCGAGGACAACTCCGAATGCCAGGGCCTGACTTTGGAATTCTTTCCACAGAACGATACGATAACAGAAATCTTTTACATAATCAAGGACATGAAACAGTTTCTCCTTCATCTACATGTGTTTTCCCAGCCCTAACTCCTTGCTTGCAGGGTCAGGAACGCTGCTGCAGAAACGCTCTTTGCAAGGGCACCTCCAGCCAGCATCCCCTGAGAAAGGCTCCCGGGGAGCATCCTCTGCCCCATCCAACAGTGCCACAGGCTACATTTGGGATGACCTCCACAGTGACCAGACACACCTGTGGGTCACTGCACAGCAGGGAAAGAGAAGCAGTAACATTAAACACATGTTCATTAATTAAAATAAACATTTTGTAATCTGGGTGAAGCAGCAATACTCACAGGGGACAGACACTGCCCACAATAGAGGCTATTCCCCATTCTGTATCCATCCCAGGCTGCACACTCAACACTTAATTAAACCTCCTCGAAGGGAAGGCAAAGGATTCTAAAGACATGAGAGGGAGCCCTGCAGGCCCTGCAGCAAGAACCTGCCCAGGGACCAGGTGGGGAGATGCTGTGCAAGCAGCAGGACCAGCATCCAGCACACCACCAGATGTGGGGTCAGCAGGGGGAAGGCAAGGAATAGAGTGGATGCAAACTGGGTTTTTTCTGTGTAATGGAATGGTTTGGGTTGGAAGGGAAGGGACTTCTAAAAGTCACCCACTTCAACACCCTTGCAATGAGCAGGGACAGCTTCAAATACATCAGGTTGAACTCTTGCATGTTTCCAGGATGGGGCATCCACCACCTCGCTGGGAAATCTGTGCTGGTGTCTCATCACCCTCACTGTCACAATTTCCTTCCTCATATCTAATTCAGGTCAACCCTCCTTTAAGTTTACAACCATCACTCCTAGTCCTACTGCAACAGGCCCTGCTAAAACGTTTGTCCATGTACATCCAACCCTGATTATTTCATTCACAATGATCTTTGAGGTTTTTATTCAGCACAACATTAGAATAATTACTTTAAAAATTAAATTTCAGAAGGTTTCACTGAACTGTTTTTTGATTTCAGCCTGAAATCAGGAAAATCCCCAGCTGACCCTAAACTATTTTTAGCAAATAATTTTATAAAGACATTTCCATTGACCCCAATTCCATCCAAGGCATTGGACTGACACACATAAAACAGAGCTAATATCTTATTTTTATGCAGTTATTCAACCTGAATAAATTAAATTCTTTTGAAACTGAGCAACATGTTGAGAAAAGGAAGCTGACTCTAGTCTGAACCACAATTAGATGCTTAATTTGCTCTTAGGAACTGGTAGGCATTGTTCTCTGGGGAAGTGGAAGCTACATCTGACCAGTGGATATGGTGATGTTGGTGTAGGAGACATTCCTGGAGGGGCTCAGAGTTACAAATGTCATTAACAAACGTAGTTGTGAATTCCATGTGGAAAGAAAACTGTATGAAAAAATAATGTAAGACTTAAATCAAAGACCTGGAATTCCTGTCCAAACTAGAGCCCACAATACACCACAAACCCTTCAAAACATCACTTCCAAAGAACAAAGTGAATGTCAAGAGGCAGACACCGACTCTAAATTACAACACTTTATTGCAGCATTGGCAAAGGTCAGATTTCTGAAGCTGGTGAAGATCGGGCGGCATTTCTGTATGAAATGTAACAATTTTACAAGTCTCTCTTCCTACATGCAGAAACCAAAACCAGTGGTAAAAAGGATTTTAAAAGAGCTAGAAAAAAAGAATTAGTAGTAACATACAGATGGGCTCTTTAACTCAATGAACTACCTCTACCTGAAAGCAAACAAAACCCTACGCTAATAAATAACAGATTGTCAGAAACAGACCAAGAAACTTCATTTCTACTTAGAAAAAAATAAAAATTCTACTTGTTTCCAGACTTAAACTTTTTTTTTTTAACTTTTTGTTTGTTTCAATAGACACAGAGGCTTATCAACCCGTGAAGATCAACAAAATATTTGGATCCACTCCTTGACATCCTCCTTTTATGCTGACTGGCACGTTTTGGTTTTCAATGATACATACAATGGGCTCAACTATATCCCTGTCCTTAGGCTGGTGTCAGGCTGTTCCAAGCAGTACGAGTCAACACCCCGTGTTCATCAACTTCACTTTCTATTTTAAACCTTAACAGACATTTTACTTCCTTGGCTCTTCAGTTTTCCACCCCTCCCCACCCCCTTTCTGGCACATCTGGCAGCAAAAGGCTCTGGCCTAACCAAGAACATCCTCGCTGAGGAGTGTTTTGAGAAGTTATCCCACTCGGCAGGGTTTCCTTCTGGATTTTGCCGTTTGCTCTATGCGTTTCTACCGTAGATCTGCAGCCCCCAAAGAGCTTCCTTCCAACACCAAGTGCTGGAGTCGGAGACAACGTAACCTGTGGCGAGTTCAGAGCTTTATTCCCTGCACAGCTTGCTGCCAGAGGCCCTTCCCGTTCCAGCGCCATCCTCCGAACTCCAGGCTGCTCCCGCCGAGCTGCTCGCAGGTCAAGTTCCCCATCTCGCTCCTTTGCTTCTGCCCTTAGGAGAAGATGAACCCTCAACGCGGTTCCCGTAACAAAAAGCTTTTTTTGGGGGGTGGGGGGGAGAGGGGAGGCTGCTCTTCGTGCCCCACGGCCCCAGCCTGTCCCAGGTGTGGGCTCTGAACGCTCTAGGCTGCCATGCTGAGATGTGTCCGCTGCTCTCGTCGAACCGCCGGAGGACTCCACAACACCAGAGACACAGGACCTAATGAAGTGACACTGGCGGCTGCCTCAGCGTCTCCTGCGGGACAGAGAGCCAGCACGTCAGTCACCCCGGGAGCAGAGCAGCTGCCACCCCTGCTGACAGCCCTGCACCTCCAACCTGAAGGTACCCATTTCTCCTTCCTGCACAACCATCTCAAAAGGCCACGCCAGACAGAGGCAGGGGGGTAATCTGCACCTTACCGTCCCCGATGAGATACTGAACTAACTGAAGCACAGCTGTGAATCTGCTGAAAAAATGAGGTTTTGTAAATAGTTTTCATCTTTCTGTGCAGTTTCTTAGCCTTTAGAAGTTCTGCAGAATTGTTACAAAGGGCTTTCTATAGGCAAAGAACCTTTATTGGTTAGAACCTTTTTCTAGAGTCGACAGGTGCATTTCCACCATCCCTTGTTCACGAAACACATCCCTACCCACAAGAAGTCACATTTAATTCTCTTAAGAACATACAAATGCATTGAAGAATGGCACCAGTTTGTAGGCAGGGGATTCTGCAAGACCAGGGCAATGCAGCAGTAAGGCCAGCCCAGTGTCACTAACTTCAGCACAGTGCAGTTACTGCATCTGGGCTCCTTCTCAGCTGATTTTAGGCTGCAAATTAAAATTAGTAACAGACAGCAAAATAAAACTTTGACATTTACAGTTCCAAGAAAGCTCCAGGGCTACACATCTAGGTTTTTTACCATGTAAACACAATAGTTCATGTTTCTCTATATCAGTGCATAATCCTCCAGTGTTTGTTGAACAGTCATTTGATCTAAACCTGGTTTTTACTGAAGATCTTGCAAGAAAAATGTTACAGATATGTTAACTGGACATAGTAACTTCTGCATCTCTTGTACCAGATGAAGCTTTCACACTAATTTTGTATTTATATGCATTGCTTTGCTCTAATAACCAGTAGTTGTTTATATAAAAATGTATTTTTGCCAGAAAGTCCTGAGCTGATCCATCATTAGAACTCACTGCAGCACTGCTTCTATTATTTGGTTTTAACCACCTTTTAGTGTTACATAATGTAATATTCCAATTCTCTGTGGCACACTCAACATCAGAACACTGGCTATGTGCTTTCAATAGAAAAGAACTTTAATTTTTATTTATTTAGTAGCCTGACATCTCACTTGCAGAATGTTACAACCGAGGGCAGACACCACAGAATTGCAGGATGGTGCTTTTAAGTCTCCATCTCCCCTTAAAAAATAATTCTACTGCTGGTGGGGAGGGAAGGAAAAAGGCTGGGACTGGCTGCATGTCTCCAGCTTGGTGAAGATGACTCTCACCCAAACCAGCAGCTACCAGAACACGCTGGTGGCAGATCCCTGTTCAGGGGATTACAGCAACTGCTGCTGCCAAAAACAGCAGGAGCAGTTTTTCCCAAACCAGGTATTTCACATTTGTGTCTGACCTGGTAAACTTGATCCAAACCTGTATTTGGCAAGGTCAAAATCAGTACACAGATGTAATTAAAATCATCTTGAGCTCTATGTGTAAAATGAATCAATTCTGTGCAGTCTCCTCTTACACTCCCCCCTTCCTGCCACTGACACAGTTATTAATTTGCATGAAATTCCTACAGTCAGCTTCTCCTCCCACTGCTGAGCATTAACACTGCCTACCTGTGACAGGCAAATACACAGAGCCTCTGCAACAAACCATGGCTGGAGCAGAAAACTGGCAGCCATGAAACACACAGCAACATCCCACCACAGGCTATGAAATAATCACAGAGCCATGGCACGGGTGCAGCTGGGAGAGCTCAGTCAGCAAGACAAGACAACTGCACAGCTTAAACTGAGAAGTGCTCAGGAGAACATCAACAGTCAACCCCTTTCTGAATGTTGCTGACATCACAAGATCACAAAAATCTCTTTATTTCTTGACATGTGAGACCTTTGAAGTTGGATTTCACACTTATCCCTAATCCCCTCGTGTCCTCCAATCCACAACACTCTCCATTTCTGCAGTGCTGCATTTCTTCACAGATCTCCTCACAAACTTCCAGCTCCAAACACCTCCTCTCCCAGCTCACTCCCTGCTTTGCTTTTTTCAACTAACCTCAGCTTCCATGCTCTTTGTTCCCTCTCTCTCCTAACCACCCAAAACCACGAACAAGAAACAGAAAACACCAAGATGCCCATTAAAAACCTATCACATCTGACTTATCACATTCCATACTGTGAACATCGAAATTCAAATAAACCACAACAGCTGGACTCACCTAAGTAAGAGAATCTTAACTTCTGCAAGTTATTTTACATTCTCATCTATCCATCAAAAATAAAATGCTCTGACAAAGTGAAATCAAAGTCAGTGTGTACAGTGAGTTGGAAGAGGGAGCTGTTTAGGGTAGCTGGTTTCAGAGGGCCACAAAGCTGGAGGGGTTTTTGGTAGCTAGCTGTTATTATTTATATTGAAAACCTTTTCACACACAAGAGTCTTTCCAGCTGAGCATGGCTTATAAATACAATTTTGCCTTCCATTCCCTCTAAACTGAACTGTGACAGGTGTCTCTCCAACTTTGCTGTCCGGGTTAGACTCACACCCAGCCTGCAGAGCTCAACAAGCACCATCCTGCCAAGGCAAGCACCTGAGGCTTCTCTGTTCTTTTCTGTTCAGCTCCAGTGCAGTCCACCAGAAGCAGCTGCAGGATTTGGAGCCCCCTCCCATATTCCTCCCTTTGCTTCCCTCCCATGAAACAGCTGAAAACAGGTTTGGAATTTCTTAGCTGTGTTTGAAAGGCTCATCTCAGTAAGAAGTGAATTCAAAGCTTCATAAAGCAGTATTGTCCATGCATCAACTTCATAACAGGTGATGTATGAATTGTGTTGGTCCAGTAGCTAAAACAGGAAATCATGTTAAATTCACATTTCTCCTTATTACCCAAACTCTGATTTTTCAGCATTAATGCAATATTCTTTATGATGAGAATATTTAGCTAATAAAATCCCAGCATCCTGTTATTACTGTTATGGTTCATTTTTCTTTATTAGATGGGTTAAAGAGAAATAAGAGTCAGATGTAAACAGGAGACCTGAGATCACCATTTAACTTGAATATGATTTGCTGTGCCAGCCTATACCTGCATCCCCAGGGGAACTCTGGACACAGGCAGGCCCTGTACTATACTTTCAAAACAGCAACAAATTTTGAGGCTGCTTCTTTTAATAAGGAGAGGTTTAACAAGATAAAATCCCTGGTAAGGCCCTGCTTCTCAACAGAAGAATTACAGGAAGAAATTTCCCTTTCTTGGTATAATCAATGTTTTAAAAATTATTTTATATAATGTTGTTATTTTCATTTCACTTTTAAAACCAAGCTGTTTAATGGATCTCAATCTTCTTAAACAAAGGAAAACCACTTTAAAATTTAAGAAGCTGTTCATAATGGTAGAAGTATATTTTTATTATAATCCCATCACCAAAATTACTTCAGTAAATTTTGTGTTTCCTGAAGGTAGTAGTTTAATAGCCTGAGAGCCAAAGGCTTCTCTTAACACAAATGCTACAGAACTGGAGGCAAGAGAGAAAATTGTTTTCTTCTCAGCTCTGCTGAAGCAAATCAAGGAACTCTGCTTTTAATGGAGTCACAGTAAATTATCTTTAAGGCCAGTCAGCCTTAAATGTACGAGTCCCAGAAAGAATCTCCTCCTGACAGGATCAGCAGGTCTCAAAACCTGAGGCAATACAAGCAGGCAATTCCAAACAGGAATAAACTCCAATTTTTGATCCAGCATTTTGCACATACTAAATAATAAGAAATCTGACAAAGCTTGTAAATCTCACTGCATTTACATTAGCACAGAACAAGGACATTAACAGAGGAGAAATAAAGTAAAAACTGCAGAAGATTTCTCTTTTTAAAAAAAGAGAAGGCTAATTGCTTAGTGAGATCCAGTTGTTCAAGGCCAAAAACATATGGAAGAACCCAATGCTACCTTCATTAATTTCTGAAATGAACTGTTACAATGGGTAGATTTGGATTCAACTTCCTAAAATGTGTTTGAAACAGTGCTTAGGGCATGTTTAGCAACAAAAAAGCAAAGGTAAAAACAACAAATCAATTTCTCTACTCTCAATACCCCCTGAAATGCAAGGAAGACATCGCTCCTACCTCAGCTAGCAGAACGTGTCACATTGTACATTACAGTGGAATCAACCAGGAGATTTATTTGCTTAGATTATCCCTAACTTCAAGAAATTTAAAATAAAAAGTTGTATACCTTAAAGAAAGCAGCAAACTATTATTTCCAGTAAGGTTGAGCTATTTTGCAAGAAAATTACATTTCATTTGTGCTCATGTACAAAGAAGCAGCAACACCACAACACAGTGTCTTTATGGAAGTGCTAACATCTGTGTTACACCATTGCTAGGAATGTGAAACCTTCTCTACACAGATATTAAAATTACCAGCTCAGCCCCTATCTGCTCAGAGAGACCCTCCAGTATCCTCAGAATCCACAGGGTAACTTTTTAACAAAGCACGAGGTGGGGCTGGGCAGAGACTGCAGTGCTGCCTTTGAAGTCAGAAGACAATTTCCAATACATCCTACAAATCAGAAGCTCTAAGAATGTAGGCAACAGACAATCTGCACCAGTGGGAAGCCACTGGTGGACCCACAGTCTCCAATAAATCAGCGGAGTTAGGAAAAGCACTGGCTCCTTACTGCAGGCTGAGATGGCTCAACTGAAGCGTGACTGCCAGGCAGAGCACTGCAGCACACAACAAATAAAATATACCTGCTCAAACAAACTTCCTGCTCTCTGTTCCAAGGAGCTTATGGATTAAAAGGAACAAAGAGTAAACTCCATAATACAAAACAACATCAGAAGTGCCAGTGCATGGCACTTGAATAAGCAAACACGACTCAAACTGTTTGCTGGATGACGTCTGACCTACTTCACAGTGAAGTCCTAAATTATCTTTTCCCTACAGCATCAGAACATGAAAAATTTTCAGAAGAAAATAATTTAGGAGAAATCTACAGATATCAATCACATCTACTGGTCTGGCTGTTGTATTTAAAGAATAACTGCAGCATGCAGCTCGTGCCTGAAAGAACAGGAGGATGCAGCTGTTTAATGAAACACCTGCAAGTATTGTGGCAATTCAGTGTAACTGAACACTTTGTATTCCTAAAACAGCATTAGGTCACAGTGATACAGAAAAACTAAATGGAAATCACTGCTCATTTTATTGAGTAACATCTGGTTAATTTTTAAAAAATATTTATTTTAAACTACCATCTTTAAATTTTTTTTTTTGTACAAGCAGTGTCTGTATGAGGTCTCAATGGAGTGAGTGATCATCAGGACATTATCAAATGATCATAAATATGTATCATGAAGAAGTTGGAAATGCCACTGGAACACAGAAATAGTACATTACATTAACTTATTTGCACTTTACAAAGACAGACCCATTAGTAGGTAAACTGTCCCTTTCCAATTGCTGCTCCTATCAATCCACCTTCAAAATGAACTTGCAAAGAAAAGAGAAACATGAAAGGAAGTCTGCATTTCACTGAAAGTCTGTCTATTCAAATGAGTGCTGCAGGGCTAATTTAATGGTTTATTTGCCAGCTTACTCTGAGTGAGAAAAGACACATACTAAAGCCTCAGAACAACTATGAAGCAATGGGGAATGACTCTTTTCATGTTAATGCTGGTTTTGGTATGCTCTGGCACACCGTAAATTGAAAGTTCTCCTCTGTCTTCCCCACCTTTACTATATTTACTTTCCATTCAGGGAGTCAAATACAGAGGAATAGCTGTCAAATTCACCTCACAGAAAGAGCATAATGAGAATTTCTGCAGATACTTAAAAAAAATTAAAATACTCTTCCCTCTCATGGAGGAAGCAGACTTGCATCTTTTCCCCTACAAAAAGAAGCTCAGATTCTAGCAGCCATTTCACAACTGAAAAATAATCTTTTGGCTTCCAAAGTGTCACGGAGGTACAGACACTGGTTAGAAGCACAAAACACTGCTTGGCATTTTAAGAGAATGCTTTAGAGTAGAAACGACTGCCCATGCACTCACTACAGAGATCATTATCTGTTTCAATTATGAAGGTAATTACTTGCCCAGAACCAGAATTACCACATTTAAAGGAAGATTGTCCTACCTCCCACCGGTTTTAAAGATTAGATCTGCATTAGGTGCTCCCTTCGGATGCTGGTAACGAGGCCGCCGCTCACGATTAGTATTTGCTGGAGCTGGACGCTGTGCCAGAGACTGCAACATTTCTGGGATTTCAGGCAGAAGAAAAATAAATAGAAGAAAGTTAAAGACATTTTCTATGCGTCATTTTACACAGGAATTTACACATGCACATTTCACTGCCATTTACACTTACACTTTGCTGTAGAGTCAACACTCAAGTTATTCCACAACGGTTAATTACAGAAAGTTACAAATTGCATCCACAGCTTTGAAAAACCCAAGCTTCCCCACAATATGAACTTGCATTTCCAGATGTTCCTGCAGAAGGAACTGCCAGCAGTGGTTTTCATCACATGTCCAAGAAAAGGCCTGAGACCTTTTCTTTCTAAACACATCAGGCACCACTTTCTTCATCAGTGATCAGGAACAAAGACTCACAGCAGCGCGAGTGGCCTCAACATTAAACCTCCCTGGAATAGCAACAACTGGACAATGCTGCTGCCAATTTAAAGTCTCAGCTAGAAACCTGTCCTAAAATTAGGCACTGGCAGTCAGGCATTTAAGTCTAAGCTTGGTGTAATTGGATCCTTTTCCAGGGAAGACAGGCACCTGAAGAAGGTGACTCAGCTGACCTACATTGCACCAGCTGTCCCACGGATGGAGCTTTTCACTTTATCATCAGTGGGAATAACCTGGGTGCAGGGAGCAGCCCACACTACCCACTTTAGCCCTGGACAGCCAACTTTTGGGCAATTTAAACTAGGATAGTATTGTATTTTGACGTTTCATTTTTTAATTATAAAAAAATGTTTCTTTACCAAGCTAAATTAATGCTTATTAAGTAGTCAATACAATTACAGATACATCACAGGAGGTAACCTCTGCCAATCTGTTAATACATCTAATGGAAAGTATTCCTACAGTCCACCTGAGCAGGGATCTACATTAGTCAGTGAACAGACAGATGGGATAAATGAAGGTGAAAAGTGGAATAAGCTGTTAAACAGATTATGTTTGAAAGTCTGCTCTGTCTGGTTCTCTAGTCTCTGGTAATCTCATTGGAGACACACACCCATCACCTGCTGCACACACACTGCTCTGTGGGACCAAACTAGAGACTCTAATGAGGTTCTCTCACCATTTACAGAATGCAGGTGAAGCTTTCAGTGAAGTTATCCACCCAGTCCTGGAGAAACTGGGAAACTGTGACTGACTGAATACACAATATCTGTGTCAACAGTCAGTGACCCTAGCATTCATGTTCTGTACACTGAATTCAGCACCTGGCAAAGGCAGGCCCCTGAACACCCTGACAGCCCATGTTTGTAAACATGAAACATCAGCCTTCCCAACAACCCCTGTGCCAGGAGAGAGCTCTGTGGGCACTGAGGAGACTCAGGAGGAAAAGCAGATCCGGGTACCCTGCCAGCCAGGTGTGAGCAGCCAGCACTGAATGAACAAGTACAGACACATCTGCCTCTTCTGTTCTCCACACAGCAGGTGAAAGGAAATATGGGACTGGGAAGTTCCTGCTGGAGAAGGTAACAGGAGGCAGAGATGGCAGGGGAGCACAGAGGGTTTTCTAGGCTGAAGGCACATCATCAAACCTCCTTGGTTTTTTAGTGAAGAAAATAATAATCTGCACAGAAAAGTAGCAGTCTAAACTAGAGAACCACCCAAGTTCCTACTAGTTCTTTAAATTAAAAAACGTTTGTAATACACTAAGCTTTGCTGAAACATTAAATCTTTATCTGATACTACTTTGAAGTACATTGGTGAATTTCCATCTATTAGCTACCCTGTGCAGATGAAAACAACAACAAGAACATGTGCAAAAGTTGGGACAACCCTGAGGCATTCTTCTAGAAATTGAGAATTCCTCCTCCCTCGGTAACTTCAAAGCTTGAAACAGAAATTTAAACCCAACACTTTCATTCAATGGGTAGGTACCAACTTGTCATAGACAGGATGACTCTTCAAAAGTAACAATCAACTGCACAAAATCTAAATAAAAAAATGTTCCAAAGGCAAATGTAATTTGGCCTATTTAATTTAGTCTGATTAAAAGGTCCTTCTTAGTTTGGTTTTACTTTGTATATTAGTCAGGTTAATAAGACACATCAACAGCTGTTTTAAAAAGGGATGTCAATTATGGAAAAACCTTTTCCTTTTGTGCTGACTTCCTCTCTGTATTGTTTTATACACAGCAACTAAATAAAAATCTATGAGAAAATAAAAAAAAAAGCCCATTTCCAGTTACCAATTTGTATCAGTTGTCTGGTTTTGTCCACCAGAAATAAATTAGTGTGATCCTTTTTTGGATAAAAAGCACAATTGCTCACAATAAAATCCTAGATTAAACAGGTTCATTTTAGATATCAACAAAGTCATACAGCAGGATATAAAACCCAAATGTCTTGCCCAGCAGAAATATCAGAAGTATCTAATGAGAAAAAACCTGCAAGAAGTCGTAGAGAAGCACTAAAATGTCTAATTCTAGAGTCTCTCTTCCTTTTTCACAAGTGGGTTTTATAAGAGCAGAGTGTCTCAGGGGAGTTTCTGAGCTAATTACCATGTTTAACACTAAGAATATTTGTGTACCACTTCAGAGCTCTGCAGACACTCACTTTGGAAGATATTCCTTTTTACAATTACAAGTTTAGTTCTGGTACTATCAAAGTTCTGCAAGAAGTACTGGTTTCCAGAGTGTTTTAAAATGAGAACTGCTTCAATTTCCCACTTCTTGATGAACAATGACCTTTCACTAAATACCTTAAATGAGATTTCCTGCTAATTAACTGCTTACACCGTGATTACCACCCGACTACATCTTTCCCAAAAAAAAGCAGAGCAAAAACTTTTGAGATGTTAAATGGAAACAGTAGCACAACACATCAGTTTTATTGGTCTGGCTTTGTTTTCTGAGTAAGCCAAGGGAAGTTGAATGTGAAAAAAACCACAACCCAAACCAAACCACCCAACAAGTAAACACATCAAGTGCACCTGTTTGGGGGCTGTATGATCTGCTGTATTAACTGTTTGCTTCACTCTTTCCAGGTTCCAAAACACCTGACTTGCACGTCTTCAAAAAACAAATTAATCATGTAATCTGTATGAAACCTTCATTTTGTTAATATATGCTATGCTCCAGATTTGAGAACTCCTAGAACCTTTACAATATCAAGCTGAGGTAACATTTTGTATTTCTCTGGAGAAGGTTACCTCAGGACTTGCAAGTCTCAGCAAGACTAAGGACTCTAAATATTATTAATATCTAACACACCTATTAATAGGTTAAATTGCACAGAATTCATCTTGTATCCAACTCTACTGTATTGCAGTAAACATCACATTGATTTTGCATTACCTTAGTTTTAAAAGGACAATCTCAGTTCTTCCCCTTGCCCAAAACAAATGGAAGTGCTGAAATTTGAGACCCACTTGAAAATTCCTTTTCATGGAACAGCTACAAAAACAACTTCAAGCATAAAGACCAGGGAGGAAACAATGAAAGACTAAAACCAAAACACAGGTTTCCCATAAGTACTGCAAATCAGTATTTTGAACTTCAGCTGCTAATCATCACAAATAATGCTTTCTGCAGATCTACAAAGGCTCCCCCAAAAATACAAACTCAATACTTGTTGGTTTTCTTACCCTGATAGTCCTCTTGTTCCTGCCGTTCATTGATATCCAAAGTGAGCTTTTTCATCCTCATTCTCTCCTCCTGCTCTGCTTGCTGCTGGTTCCAGTGGTTTGCAGCAAGTTGGGAAGACATTGGCACATTCAGGATCTTAAACTACAAATAAAAAAAAGTTTTCAAGTGTCCATCAGAGAAAAAACCCAACCAATAGAAAACAATCCAAAATACAGAAATGCTATGGTCATTTCTAGGTTATTTCAATGAGGTACTTTCTACAGAAGTTTCCACTGTGAAGTGTGTTGTTGGTTTGTTTTGAACCTCTATTTCACATAAAGCAGCATGAGAAAGTGCAAGACCTGCTAAAGACACAGAGAACACAAAAAAAGGCTGAGTCCAAAACCTATTACACACAGCATTCATGTGAACAAAACTGACAGTCTTCCCCTAGGAAGGCATGGCCTTCCATGTGCTTTATTTCTTATTTTCATACTAGCTGATTTGCCCACAGGGAATTGCCCTGGTCTTGAGATAAAAGCACCACAGCTGGCTCAGGAAGCTGCATCTCCCTCTCCAGGTCTCTTCCTTCCAAAGAGATGAAGTCTCCTGAGCAGAATTGCTACTACTATCCCTTGTGGTGACAGAGGAAACACATTCCAAGCATTTCAGACATTACCTGGGATTCCTTGGCCAGTACTTTTCTTTTTAAGAATAATTCTGGCTCCCCAGTGCTTCTGCTTAGTCTAGAGACAACCATGGTGTCAGACTGATCTTCTCCTCCTCTCCCATACCCCAATGTGCCCACCACACGCTCTGATTTAAACACCCATTATCTGATTTGCCATAAGGCACACCAGGTAAGCTTGGCACTCCCACAGAAGTACCCTCCATCTGGAAATCCATCTGATATTTTCAGGAAGGTGTAGGGAAGGTGATTTCTTTTTCCCCAGACTCAGAAAATCCAATTTGTTCCTTCTACATATCTCTTTTTTTTTTACAATTGTTCCAGAACAGCGAAATAATTCTTAATCTTACCCACAACTGAAACAACAGTTCTCAGAAAATCCTTAATGCTAAAGTTTGCAAACATTTAGAATAATCTCACTTCCTCCTTCAACTCTATGTCCATTAGAAATAAGTATTTCTGTGCCCTAAGAAGGGTAATGCATTTAAGGATAATCACTCTCAATATTCCATGAACTACTCTGAATCCTGCTCCTTGTTACTCCTCATGGGAGATCTATTTCCACAGAAACAGAAGTAAATTCCTAAGTGTTCTTTTCTGTTACACTGTCAAAAGCTGCAGAGAGAGATAAATTATCATAACCTCTGCTGAGAAGGTTGAGAGTAAAAGCAAAATCCTCACCACCTGCACTTAGTATTTAATGCAATAATCACTAAACAGTCTCAAGGTATCTCAGAGAGTAATGCCCCACTAGCAGCAGAGTGTGAGAAGACTCAGATGAAGCACTTGAAAATAAACTGTGCTTGGAACAGTTAAGACAGACTCTTGCAAAGAGAAAAACTTGGGTACAGTAAATCCCTAAACCCTACCAACTACAAGATGTATTTAGATGAGATTTTTTTTGGGGGGTGGGGGCAAGGGTAATAGCATATTATATTAAACATAAATATAAGCTTGCTATTACTGTGTGCAGGGAAGAATAGAAATGAAATTTGAAATTCCAAGAGCAAAGTAAGCTCTGGTTACTTATTGCTGAGCAGGCTGTGCAGGTTCCCAGATATCATCAAATGAACTTTATGTAAACTACACAAATAACTAATCCATTAGAAGCATTTCATGATAAAAATCACTCCTCAGCCTCACCATTAAGCTCCTCATCCATTTTAATATGTCCTTTATATTTTCTCTGTCCCGTGGATTTATCAGCTAAATGGGATTGGTGTTTTCAGACAGGATGCTTAAAGCAGAAAAAGAAAACTGAACTATAGAAGAGTGTAAATGAGAGAAACAGATACAGAAAAACAACAGCCTGGCAATTAACAAAACACCACTGAGTCACTACCTCAAGGCAATCAGCTGCCACCTGAAATCAAGTCACTGATGACAATTACTACAGGATATGATGACTACTGAGCAACTGAAACATTTCCGATTTGCACAAGTGAAGAGGTGTATGAAAACCCTCTCATCAAATCTGTGAGATGGGGGCAGGATGGAGGATTTCACTTTGAAGACCTCAAACTGAAGGAAGAGCAAAAATCATTATTCAGAAGACTAGACTACAGATTTTATAAAAATGTCATGAGATAAACACATGAAGATATAAATGAGATGAAACATTTCACATTCAGGGAGAGATTTGACCATTCCATGGAAATTATCGTTCTTCTGTGGAGCCTTGCTAAAAATCTTTCAAAGGGAAGGAAATCTTTTGTCTTAGTAGTAACCAAATTTCTTGTCTTTCTTTTTACTGTCTACATCTCATTTTAGTTCATACCTACCTGGCATAAAACTCTTTGATTCAGAAACACCAAATGGTATTACATACAGTTCAGCTCTGATCCCTTATGATATCAACATTTCCCCTTGCTCTCTCATGGCTTACAGATAAATCACAACGTTATCTTATTCTCAAATAACCATATTAGGTTCTACTGCTACTAGTTTTCTAAGTTTTGAGGATAAAATCTGTGTCCTTGTCACTACCAGCCTGCAATGACCATTAATTTGGATATAAGCAGCTGGTAAATACCAGTCAGTTGCTCTTGTACTACTTCAAAAAAACTGCTTGTCAATGCTGCACTAAAATCTGGGTGGACAGTGTCATGTGAACTGAGTACTTGGCAACTGGGCCCCCACTACCAAATGTTACCCTTGGGAAGGAAGCACAGCACAATCCATTTTTCTAACATTTCTTGTTTCAGGAGCACCACTGACAAGGAGCACAGAGACTGAAACCATTACTAGCAGAGCAAGCAAGTAGGCTGACGTCATTTATCGCTCTGGTGACTGTGCAGATGAAGTTACTCACAGCCTCCCAGGTTGCTGCAAACCACTTTTGACTGTTTTTAAAAGCTGAAAGTTTACAGCTATAACTCAACATTGAATAATGCATCCATCACTTCAAAACTCATTGCACATTCTGCTCATGCAGATTTAAAATAAAGCACCGTAAAAAGGAATAACTATTTTCTTTTCAACTCCACCTCTTCTTTCCTGCTTATTTTTCTATTAAAACTCTGTACTAAAACACATTTTTTTCCTGAATTCAGAACTATGGACAAAGAAGCCTTTCATTAATTCAAGAGCTGAAGTAGTCTATAAAGTAACTGTTTTCTACATTTCTAGAAACACTGAGAGGAGTTTTGGCAGGAAGAGCCTACTCCCAAAACCAAATACTGGGGGAGGAGCAGGGAAAACTCTTGAACAAGTTCTGCTTTCTTTCTAAGTCACATTTCTGCAATATTTTCCCCTTTACATGGAATATGAAGATCCCAAAATTCCTTGTAACTACAGATACTCCTAGTAAATTATCCTGAAAAAGCTAAACAACATTTAAAAAAAAACCCGAGTTCTCTTAAATGCCTTCTCAGACCAATGAGAACAGTTAAAAATCTCCCACTCAGAGCTTTTGCAGAACTTTGTATACCACATTCAAGTTCCAGGAAAACAGAATAACCACTTGTTACATGGATTTTTGAAATGTGTTTGATATGAGGGCAGAGAAGGAGCCTACTTCAGGTTTATACATCCCAACAGCTACACTACTGTCACAATTTAGGTAACAAATGTAAAAACCAAGTAATGACATGGATCTAAACAGTTGAAAGGCTCACATACATGGCATGAAACAATTCCTTGGGTATGCTTCCTATATAAGTTCAGAGTAATTTATTTTCATCATCAAATTATACAACCGGAATGAAAAGGTTTCTTTAAAAGCCCTAAACCATGACAAGAAATACATGTGGAATGTGTTAGGTAGAGATTTGTGTCCTGTGCATTTGCTGAGCTAGGAAAATTCAAACATACACTGGAGAAAAAAGCCAAGACTAACATACAGCTTAGCTGCATGAAGCAAGGAGTTAGTTTGTTTTATCAACCTGATTTCCTTTTAAGTTCCTCCAAGAGATTCACTCCGTGCATTCTGGAATAGTCCCCTAACAGTGACTTCAGGGATAATGACTTTTTTTCTTTTTGGAAGTTGAATAAATTCAGCCCAGTGGCAGTTACTTAGCAAATGGAATTTAGCAATGACCATATGTCTTGATTTGAAGCTGAAAGTGTTTTCAGGAAAAGATATAGAACCTTAAAGATTCTGGAATATTCCTTTTTCTTTCTACTCCTTTCAATGTTCAGTGGCAGCCCAGCAAGCACATCTCTTCATCTTCCACAACTAAATCTAAAATACATGCAAGGCATACCACTGACCTACTGGTAGAAGCACCAAATGTAAATAGTAATGGTATCATCTGACCATAGTATTTATCTATTTATCATTTCTATTAACAACCAAGAATTCCAAGAAATTATACGTGGTATTTTCCATGTGTCAAAATGAATTTGTCTGTATCTGATTTTGAGAAAAGAAAGAAGAAATAAAAAATTCTGTGTTCAGTTTTCTGAAGTGAAAGGCCTTTATTTATTCAAACAGTATCTATACCTTACCTGCTGTTTGTTGCCTTTTCTTGTTAACATGACAAATGGCATCGTGTCCCCAGACTCTGACTCTCCTTCCCCACCTCCAAGTGGGGGGCCCTTCTTCAGCTGACTTTTGAGATGCAGAGGAATAGCAACATCCAACTGATGCACTTTAACTGACTCACCACTCCGTTGCTATGAAAAAAAATTAATTCTATAAATGATCAGATGCTGACACAGTCAGTCAGGCTGGCAACATTCAGATTTTTACAACTGAGAAAAGGTTTAACCTTCCAGGAAAATAAAGTAACATATAAATACATTTATTAGGCTTACTATGTTTTCCTTTTGTTTTCCTTGCTTGTGAAAAAGAAATTCTTCACAAGAGAGCAATCTCTTAGGGAAAGAAATCTAGAGACCTGATGGAACACACTGTAGAATGCACATTCTTAAATCAAGATTTTTTTGGTCCACCTTATTAATATATTTATTATATAGGGCTTGCCAAACTCAATACTGAAATATTTCCCAGATGTGACTAGGAAAACAAAGTACTAAAAGCTCATGTAAATTTAAATGTATCTGCATTTTAAGCCTATTAAAACCTAAGATAAAGTCACAAGTGTTGCACAGCTGCATTCATTATTCATTTTGTAAAATATATGTCAGTATGTCATGTATTCACTGGGCAAACAATACAATTAACAGCTATTTTACTACAAGCCAAACAAGTCAGCTGCAGAGAAGAGGCCAAAACAAAGAAAAAAAATCTTCATTCCATTAGTATGGTAACCTAAGCATTAATCACTTATTTAGTTTAAGAAAAAAAATCAACAAGTAAGCGGTACATTAAATTAAGAAAAAACTATTTATACCTGAAGATTTTCCAGCATCATTTTATCCAAGGCCTGAATGAAGTCTTCATCCTCTGCACAAGGGACATGCTTCAGTCCTCCTCCTTTAATCATTACTTCCTATTGCAATGGGAAAAAACCATCCATCAGGTTTGTTTCAGAACTATCAATATTCAGTCTAGAAATAAGTGGAAAATATCTTTATTGCTTCTATATCATACACAATCGAAAGGTTTGTAGAGTCAAACTGTTCAAGGAAGAAGTTTTTAGCCTTGATTATTTTCTTGAAAGGCATATTTCCTGAATTATTATGGACAATCATAACATTCTGACAGATTTTTGTGTGTGTGTGCAGGTGCATGGACACATTCAAGATGTGGCAACAGTAAAAAAAAAAAAGATAGATTCTATCCTTAACACACCTATTTTAATTCAATTTTCCATTAAATCCATAAAGTAGATGGTATTTTCAAGACAAAGGCTACCCTTTAATTATTTGGGAAGTACAACATGAGAACAAAAATGTCAGAAAATGTCATCACCCCAAGACATTGTTCCATAATGTTCATCATTTCCTTACTATGTAACTGCAATGCAGGCTCAACCAGATGGGTGCTTTAGCTGCAAATGTTATAATGTGGCAATCCTAAATCTGTATTGTAGGAATTTCACACTTCTTGGCTTGTCTCCTTCTCTGTTTTGAGATCTAGTGGAGTGTGATTGGTTTACTTAGTTGTATCCTATCAGTTTGCTACTATTGGTGGCACTGCAAAACCATCATTTACACAGGATTTTCCAGTCTAGCTACCTGGGAAAGCTCACAGTCTTGTGAAAACATGCTGTAGTAAATTGGGCAGCATAAACATTTTCAAACATGAAAATAAGCTATAAAATCTATTTGGAAGAATAACAGTAAATGTCCTTGCTGTATTTTCCCAGCTATGATACGAGCAGCACTGGCAAAAAGCACTGAGTAAAGAAAACCAAAGATGCAAATTCAATTCACTTATCTCCAGCTCAGTACATACTGTATTCTCCTCATCAGTTTCATTTTCCTTATTGGAGTCTGTGAGATAATCTGTGTTCTCTTCCTCCTCTTCTTCACCCTCTTCTTCCTCATTGTCAGAGCCCTCCTGAAATATTCAATTTTAACTGCTGATTATTTTAAAACAAGGACAGCTGGTTCCTCAAACATTTTCCTAAACTCTTCAAGTTGCTTAGTTAAGTCTTTGTAAATTTGTTTGGTTTGTTTTTTACTTAATGTTTCAGTCTGAACTCACTCAGCTTTACTACTAATTTCAGAAATGCACAGCAAAAAACTGGGAGTAGTGGCTGATACACACTGCCACTCAGAGGGAACTCCACAAGCTGGAGGAATGGATTGGCAAGAACTCATGAAGTTCAAAGAAGGGAAATAGAAAAATCTCCAGAGGTGCCTTCCCTACCCTGCAACTGTTTCTGATTCTAATGATACTAATTTATGGGTAAAGGCACAAACCCAGCCAAACTTCAGGACCTTTAATGCTGAGAGACATCTACTGAAAGAAAGCTTATTAGTAAATCAACCACCCCAAGCATAGGGAGAAAAACTGTTCTCTATTTCCTTGATGAACTCATTTTCTTGTAACAATACCATTAGCAAGTCAACTTTGCTGTGTCATAGTGACAAGCCAGAATTTCTATGTACTTGTGGGTTTTTTTATTGGCTCCACTATTTTTGACTGAAAATATTATTAGCACAGTAAACAAGGAAGATTTCTATGCTCCATAAATCTTTTATTTATTCATATTGCATAGGCATACCCTGAATACCTGTTATTTTTCCTAATGACTGCTCTGACATTTAGTCAATACATTTACTTTTACAACAGATAAAGTTATCTGAAAGTGATTTTTTTTTCATGCCAAAAGCTGAAGGTATCTTCTTGTTGAGAAGCAGCACACACCCTGAGCAAAGCTGTCAGGTTCAAGTTTCTGCCAAAATAAGGAATAAACCTCAGACATTCAGTTTTCCACATACACAGAAGTGGGATGGGAATATCCTGACTGGGCTGTGCACAGCCAGATTCCACCTGCTAACTCTGACTCTGATGGGCTTCAGAAAGTAACAAGCATTTAAGATCACTTCTTGTACATGGCAAGGTAAATGATTAAGTTCACCTCTTCTTCTGGCTCATTTACTTCACTTTCATTTCCAGATTGTTCCTCTGTCTCTGCTCCACCTTCCTCCTCTTCTTCATCCTCTTCCAGATTCTCGCCTTCTGTAATGGAATCCTTGGAATCTTTGTCATTCACAATTCCTGAAATTTGGAAGAAGAGGAAGATTTAGAACATTAGAACACATATAACCACTCAAGTTATATGTGGAAGATCATTTCAAAAGTCCACTGTTAGTGAGCACTAAAACTTCTCATTGGTCATAATATTTGACTTCTGAATTAAACATTTCCTATACAGTTAACTTAGACAAAGGGTAATAATGTCCTGTCAGAAAGGGAGGAAAACATTAGAGACAATGTTTAAAATCTCCCAGAGAACAGAAGAAGCTGTGCAAACTGCCTCAAAAACTCAAGGCCTCAAACTAAATGTGGGCCCTACTGAAACACACAACAGAATCTGAGCACCAAACTACAGAGACTGGCAAAACCAGCAGAACCCAGAGACATGAAGCCCTTGCACTATTTGCTGCAGTACTTCCCTCTATTGTCAATTAACAGTTTTGAAACAACAATTTTCTCAGCCTGTAATAAACCTTTATGACTCTGTCCTAATGCTCTGAGGCTGTACTTGAACCTAAGAGGTGCCTCTATGAAATCTGCTGGGAAAGCAGAGTCTCTTCCCCAAGTATTGTCTGGTGTGCTCATCCTCCCTGCAGACAGGTCTGACAATTCTTACACTCTGTGTTTAATTCATCCTGCAGTTTCTCTTGCTGACCTGCTCGCCTTCTGTCCTTCAAGATGTTTTAGTTTACTCTGTGTGTAAAATACCAAATAGAAGTATCTCCTTTCTTTCAGGAAGGCATCCTTCAATCTAATACCATTATCTGTACCATTTCCACGGAAGTGAAAATTTAGTTTTAGCTCTTTCCAGTGTTTCAGTGTCCAGTTTAGTTTTAGACATAGATTTCAATCAGAATGTTTTTAAGAATTGAGCATGGTTCTGATTCAGGAAAAAATTAAGATCTGTTTTTAGAGAGTGACTATTGCAATATTTAAGTCGCCCGATGCAAAACCCCCAAACTTCCAGCATACACTATTGCTCTCATACATTCTTTTTTTTTTTCTTTTCTTGTCTTAATTTACAAAGCCACTTAATCCTCCAGAGGACTGCTGATGTCAGACTTCTAGGCCACCAGTCTTCCTAGGAATTCACTGGGGAGTCAACACAGTCACTGTTCAGGCTGTCACTCCTTTTTTGTCATTAGCCCAACTGCACTTGGGGTCAGCCATTAGTGTAAAGTTTTGTGAAGCTCCTGTTACTTGCAGAGAGGAAGTGCTGAGCACCTTCCAGAAGAATATTACAGTTTATATAACTCACTGTATATTTCTTCTTGGTTATCATTTTGAGAGCGTGAAAACCACGAGTTTAGATCACACCATAGGGGAATTCTAACCTGCTTTTCGGTTACTACACAGGGAATTTCAAGGCACAGCAATTAAATAAACAGCATATTAAAAAAAATGTTCCTCCTAAAACAGAAGTTGCAACCTTTTATGTGGCTATTAGAAATATTCATCCCACTGAATTAAAGGATTTTTCTTAAAAACTGAACATGTCCAAGTAGGTAAAGTGCTCTAATTAACACCTAAAGAGTGTAAAATTTACACATAAAATCTTTTAATGAACAAGCTTGTTTTCAAATAGAAATGGAAGATTAGAAAACAACTCCATTTAACAAGTAATGAGCCAAGTAGTATCCAACATTTTCTAAGAATGGATATGTACAAGAGGTTTAAAGGTTAATATGATGGTAACAGTTTTAGATCCTCACTGATCAGTATATTTTCAACTGAGCTGTGCTGCCAACCCAACTTTTTTCCCTTGAAATTAGTGCAATTCCTACTTTTTTTTGATTTAATAACTTTCTTCCTCATTTGCACCATGTGACTCCATAAATTAATACAAACACATACAATTCTGCTCTCCAAATACTATTATATTAAGAGTATTCATATTGACTATTTTTTACAACACCTATTACTTCAGGGTTATGGAGATTCTGTACGGTATCTATGATGATTAGAAAGAAACATACAAAAAAGTTACAAAAATATTTCTATCACGAGAATAAATGATCATAACAATAACAACAGTTACCTATTACCATCACAAAGAGGCAATTTTAAGAACTACAGGAATTGTCAAAAATACCTAACTTCCCTTGCACATTTTCTTACCCAATTTTATTAAGAATTCTCGTTCCAAGTCTTGCACCTGTCTGACAGCTTCTTCCAGAGAGTTGCAGAGCTTTATCTTTGGTCTCAGCAGTTCCAGTGTATCACTGATCATATAGTCAATGTCTATAGGAAAAGGGTGGTCTTTTGTCCAAACATCCAGACTTTTTTTCCACCACACATAGCGCTAGAATACCAAATATTGAAATCAATTATATGCACACCGATGTTTATAAAACATTTAAGTTATGAAGTTTAAAATGCCACGTTTGTACAGTAAAAAATGCAAGAGTTTTCATGCCACTACTCTCCTATTTCATACAACTACTAGATATTTTGTTATCACTAAAACTTGTTTGATAACACTGGATATCACAAACATTAAGAATCATAACACTGTTATAAGTATGAAGACTGAACAAAAAAGCCCTGACAAGAAAGTGCCTTCTCAAGGTAAAACACTTTCTACAAGAGATGACCACATAACAACCAGTCAATTTTCGATTAGATTCCTTTCCCCAAATATTTTTAAGAAAATTAATTTCTCCAAAGGCATATTATGGGGAAAGGGAGGGAAACATCATTAAAAAAATCTTTAGACTGCAGCCAGCTTCAAGTGCCTTCTCCAGTTTGCTTTACAACAAATTCACATATACCTCTTACTGAGGTTTTTTTTGTAAAAAAACAAACGCTCATTTTAAGAGAACCTAACAGCAGAACTTGAGAACTAAGGTGCTGCAAAAACTGCATCTGAAAATTAAGTATGAGTAACAGAATCTTACTTAAAAAATAACATGCTCAAGAGGAAGGCTTGCTGAAATTGTTAGGTGTAACAGAAATATAACGATGCCTTCCCCAAAACATTTATTTTTGCATTTAAAAATCAGACCATATCATACTGTGAGCAGCCTGGTCTAGTGGGAGGTGTCCCTGCCCATGGGGAGGGTTTGATCAAGGTGATCCCTGAGTTCTCTTCCATCCCAAACCATTCTGAGCTTCTATACTTCAAAACATCATTTTACACCTTGCATGCAGGTGAGTGATTTGTATCCTCAAGGTTTGAAATAAGTTATCACCTTAATTTTAATTTTTTAATACCTTTCTTTTAGTATAAATTACAAAGAAAAGTAGAAAGAAAGAGAAATTAAATCCAGCAAGTTTAGGCATGAATTCCATGGTCTGGAATTCCTCATTTCAGTGTTTAAACACTCATTATGAAATCTTTTCCCCACTTCATTACATTTAGTGAGTCAGAACTTTCTTTGCTGCAACTTGTGCCCATTACCTCTCATCCTTTCACCGTGCACGCCTGAGAAGTATCTGAGTCCTCTTTCTCTACAAAAACCATTGGCTAAGGACAGCAGCCTAAATAATCTTCTCTTCTCCAAGTTCAGCAAACCCCAGTGTGAGCAGTGAGTGCCTCCTGATCATCTTGGCATAAATGAGCATAACATAACACTTGAAACTAGAACTACTACCAGACTGACAAGATACTACAAACTACAGTGCTAGAGAACAGTGAGATAAATATGTACCAGACTGACTTGTATTAGCTTGCTAAAGAACTCTACAGATCTGCACAGCAATTCAGAATACCTGAAAATACACAAGGAAGCAATCAAGTTTCCGCTTGCTGGATCCTCTGTCAAAATACTGCCCACAGGTATCGAGGATAGTACAGACGAGTCTGATTCTGAAAAGATGTTCTGGAGGGTCCAGTGGACTAGGACTGCCATCAGGGTTCACACCAAACGAGGTGAAGGAATACAGAGTTCTAAATATCACAGCTGACTCCACCATTCGATAATTGTAAAGCTCCCCCAAAAACTTGGCACTGCTGATCCGCCGTTGGTTGAACTTTGGTTGATTAACCTTTATCAAAAAAGAACAAGGAAATTCACTCTATCATGCAGACACACCAGAACATTAGAGAACCCAAACCCAACCAAGCTTTTACAAAGGAACAAAGTGTATAAAAACGTTGACAGAATTTCTTATACTAAAAGATGGTTATTTATGGCTACATACATTACACGCAGGTAAACATTAAAAAGTAGTTATGAAAGCTGGTCAGCTAATATTTAAGTTCCAATACATTTAGCATACACTCCATCTTAAATCTATGATGACTTTTCAGCATCCAGAGAATTCTTTTAATTACAACAGCTTTTAAAATATGGGCCGGTCTCCAAAGTTACTTGAAGTTGTGTAAATCTGTTTACACTGTCAAAGAATAAATTCTATGGTCTTACTATGATAAAAGAGGTAAAACAATTGTCTTAAGTAATGTTGTTAGTTTGGTTTTGTTGGGGTTTTTTTTTGGTACAGTTATTCTATTAATTTAAATAAACCTATACAAACAGATAACTGAGGTAGAAAAGTCATCAGACAAAAACAAAAGGAGAATCCAAGGATTCCTTTCTTTAAGCACAATTATTTTAGTTTTCCTTTCAACATAAGTAGATGAGTACAGCTTAGCAAGAATTCTGATTATTTACCTCCATTCCTAGTCGAATATCCTCTAGCACTCCATCCACAACATGAATTCCAACATCTTCCTGGTAAAGGACCAACCCTGCTAAGAGGTTGGCTACACAGTGAATACTATTATATTTCACATTCCAGATGTTGATCATACAGCATATAACATAGTCTTTAACTTCTGCATCCTGCCAAGGCAGCTTGCGCATCTGTCTCAGGACCTAAACCAAATTTTAAGACAAGCTTCACATTTTAGCAGGTAAAATATCAAGACGCTCCCTGCCATCCCCCCTCGCTCCTGGTTGGGATGAAATCCTGCAAACAACCTCCTTCTCCCTTCCAGGCCTCCTCCAGACCTGCAGTGGCTATGGCAGACTTCATGTACATAACCCAGCTGCTGTCTTTGAGCTGCTGATCAAGCTGCCCAAGGCTGTCCCATAATTTCCTTGCTCTTACAGTCTCTATTGAACTGAACCCTTCTGCTCCTTACTCTCCCAACACAATGTACAGAACACCATGATTCTCATCTCACTCTCCCTTTGTTCAGCATTTGATGCTGTTGAGAACACAGGTCCACAAGTGGAGCTTCTACGTGTTCCAGTAAAAGAAATTAAACCTCTTTATTCACAAATACAAGAATGATCCCTCTTCTTCGCAACTGAAAAAAAACACAGCCCTCCTCCAAACCTTTTCCAAAGTTACTACACCACCACTTTCAGTCAAAACTGCAATAATACAGATTTTGAAAGGATTTACCTTCTCTGTGGTGACCTTGGAGAGATCCTTGTAAAGAAGCTTACGGATATATTCCTGCAAAGGAGGACGTTTTTTCTTCACAGTTTTTTCAGCTGGAGGGGGATTACAGTAGTAATAGGCATTTTCTACCATTGTAACATAGCGTGCATCAAGATGCATTGCTTGTTTTTTCCTCATCATTTGTTCCTGGAAACAAATGCAAATGACCACTTAGAGATGCTGACGTATCACATTTTCAAGCCAAAGGCTTTTAGAGTTACATTTGGGATACAGTAAATATGAAAGGTTGCAGAAAAGTAAGTTAAAGCTTGAGGAGAGAGAAAAAAAGACAAAGTACATATATATGGTTCTGTGTCGCTCTTTCCATGGTCATTTTTCTTTATGATCCCTATTTTTTATAATGGTTCACCCGTGATAAAAAAGGTTTTGGAAAAGTATTTAAGATTTAACTCAGAACCTTAATGCTACTGTTCAGATAAATGGTTCTTAAGACTACCAGGAACTCTGTTTAAAACATTATTTAACTAGATTTTATTTAACTAAAGTAGCTGAAATACTGATGTCTTGGCACAAACACAGTGAATCATCATAAGACTGGCAATCTACTTTTCACATCAGCATGTAACTCCAGAGAGTTTTTGATGGTTTCATACAAATTTCCAAAGGTTTAGACAACAGAATTTTCCTTATTCCATGCTCCATTGCTGCTGTTTACTCAAGAAGAATCAACTGTAAGAAAAACAGCATCTACTATAAAGTAATGTTTCAGGAAAAATCAGATAAGTAAGAGTCAACACTAATAACTATGCTTAATTGTCAGGACTGTCCTGATTTTCCTCACTCAATACCATCTTTTCTCCATATTTCATTTTAGATATGTAAATCAAAGTTTATTTTGTGGGGTTTAAAAATTTCTTTTATCTACAAATTCTGTACAAGAACTAAACCAGCAGATCTAATTGGCTGATTTTTACAGCTGAGGATGAGCTTAATTCCATTATTAAATACTTTTTAGTATGTATTTATATCTATATAGGTGTAATTCTGTAAATTGCATTAAATTTTTATGTACACTATATGATCCTATATTTTGTAAATCACTCTATGGTGGTTCATCAGGAAACTGCACTTGTTTAATCTTTATTATTTACTAGAGGTCAGCTACTCAGCAACTTAAAACTTGAAATAGATAAACAAAATTAATATATAAGTATTGTTTTGTCCCCACACAAATGTTAGTACATCCATCCACCCAGTCCAGTAAACCAACCAAGAATTTAGACCTCCTTTGATTATTGGTGAGAATGCACTATTTTTCATGCTGGTGGCCTTTCCACTAAGTCTGAATAATTTAAAATTTCTGTTATAAGGCAGACATTTAAATTCAACTGAAATGTCAATGTACTCAAACAGCTCCTTAACCCTGAGTTTGAGCTGCTAATTCA
The DNA here is from genome assembly GCA_013400175.1 of Phainopepla nitens. NCBI lineage: Eukaryota > Metazoa > Chordata > Aves > Passeriformes > Bombycillidae > Phainopepla > Phainopepla nitens. The sequence goes on along the minus strand of VXBQ01017686.1, from coordinate 25,611 downwards.
ATGAGGAAGAGTAGCTTTGTGTAACATAGTAACTCAACAAACAATGTAAGTTTCCTCCTGGATTTTAGTCATCTATCACCAGGAAGGTCTCCATCTGACACCAGCTCTAAGGCATTTCATTCTTAACCTTTTCCCTGACACAAATGGTCTTTCCTTTGATTCCCTGTGAGCCTGATCCTTTCCAAATGGGAAATTTCTGTCAGTAGCAGCACATTTTCCTACAGGCACCTAACAGATGCTCAGAACTTAACAACTGACTACATAAATTGTTTCTGTGGGGAAAAAACACTTAGTAGAAAATTCCCAAACTTTACCATGTCATATATGTTAATGTTACCTTCGAAAATTTTTCCCCTTTTCTAGACAGATCAAGAGAAAATACATGTTTGCTGCCTTAAAGGCATTTATCATGCTATACTATATACTGAAAAATGAAGTGGGTCAAAGTGAAGCTGAACAGAGAAAATGGCAGAAGGGCTTACAAATAATATTTTAAAAGCCCTAAACCTATGTAATTTGTCTACTTTCCAACTATAAAAAGTTGTACATTATACTGTAAATAATAGTTCATGATTAAAATGTTTCTTCCCAGAAGACTTGTAGTCTCAACATCACTGTAATTTATTGGGCTTTGAGCAGTCCTGAGTGTGTGTTCTAACTCTAAGTGGATTGTATTAGTCTTAATCTCTACTTATTAAAAATCTTCAGCATTTCAAGAAACTGTTTCAGTCCTTTTTCAGCTAAGGCATCAGACAGGCAGGAAAGAGAAATCATAACACTGCACTGTTTGTAGTAACAAAAACCTCGATGTAATTCATAAGAAAAAAGCAAGACCTGCAGTCCTAAGTGCTTTAAACTCATCAACTACTTTGGGTCCTCCTTTTCCTAGGCTAAAATAAACTACACAGGTAAAGCATTACATTTGGAGATTAGGTTTCTGTTTCTCCTTTGATAAAAACAGACCACAAACAACATTAAAGTATCCATGTTAAAATATTAGAACTGGTAGGGTTTTTCTCCTTGGGGAGCAGCAAGAAGGGAACTAAACATTTAGCATATATTACATAAGCATTTCAAAAGAAAATCTGGTGACCATTATGAAAAAAAAAAAAAAAAGAAAGAAGTAACTAGTCAAAACCTAAGCATCATGAAAATTCCAATTTCAGAAAGCATTTCAGCATGACTGACATTTAAACATCAGATTATAGGAAGATACTGAAACTGTTCAGCTCCTCCTTCCCTTTAATACCTGCACAGCTCTGTCCTGCTACTCATTGCAACAGTTCAAAATGGAAATTTTTAATTTCCTGGAAGCACATTGTTGTTATAGTGAATTAACACATGAACTGCATTTACTTTGCCACAGCCCTTGCCTGTTCAAACAACGTCTCCCACAGTTTCAACACCACCAGTAAAAGCAGCCACACCAAGAAGGAAGCCACTGAGCAGCCTAAGTTCTGTATATTTATCAACACAAGTGATCTGGCCCTAAAGCTTAAGTCAATTGTCTAAGTCAAATGATTAAAAATGCATCAGGAAGCTTTTAATACCAGAATTTTGAATCTTCTTTCAGCAAGACCACAACAGTAGAATACAAGAATTCAATAATTTAACTTGATTATAGTACAGAAACATAGATCAAGATGAAGCTGATCTTCCTTTCAAAGCTCCAATTCAAATAATCCAATTCAAATAATTCATTTATCAACTGATCAATCCTAAATCAAATCTAGTTTTACATTAGTATTTTAAAATTACATAAAGGACACTGAATTTGAAAGATTTGCCAAGAAGACCATTACTAGAAATAAACATTGTCCTACTAAAAGAAGAATCTCTAAATAATTTGGAAAACATGAAGTAGTTCCACAAAACCATCACTAAATGTTTCTCTAGAATAAGTAACTCAGTGCCACTAAATTTGTGATGCTCTTACAGAACACTTTACTTCTCAGTAAGTAATTTTTCTTTAATTACTTTTAAAATCCATTCTTCACTATGACTTTCTTCCACACCAGGACAAAGCAACTTTGTCTTTAATAGGAAACACGCAGCCTGTTTGAAATCTTACTACAAAATACATCATCAGCACTAAAGATTAGGACCAATAATTATTTAGAGGATCAACAGGCCTTAATTCTATCCATAAGAGTGGATCAGCTTTACAATTGCTTAGATTTTTACCACAAGATTGTTATCAGCTTGCTTTGGGAGAAATCTTTTCCTCAGTTCCCACTAACTTGTACCATAAGACTGTGATTCAATTTGTATAAAACTACTTAAGCCAAAATTAATCTCTGTAGGTTTTTTAGGGGAATGTTAGAAGATGCAGCTATTAAGATGAATGCAGAATATAAATCTATTTAGCCTATTTTACATCTTAGTAAATAGATATTCCAAACTTATTTGCCATCTTCTACCTTCTCCTGGTTCCTCAGTGCATAAGAAAAGACTACTTATCCAAAACCTTGTGAGGCTTTAAGCCTCAGTAATTCAAATAGTGTTTGTGGTTTGTCTTTGCACTTCACAGTTTAGCCATGTTTAGCATTCACCCAGCAAATTCCAGCAATCTAGCTAACAGTCAGCATTTTTGTAGTGCATAACACTAAAAGCACTCAGTTACAAAAACCAGCTCTGGTGTAAGTATTTAATTTTTCCTGACTTCTAAAATTTTTATTAACTACCAAAAAATTATAGCAACAAGTAAAATGTCTTTTAAAGGCAATGGAACGGGGTTTTCAGGGGAAAAATACTTAATTATGGAAAGGAATATATTTCACAATACAACCCATTAGCTGACAAACCTTCAGAAAATTGAGATTCGAACCTTTCAACATACTAAGTACATTGCTACAAAAAGTCAAAGAACTGGCAGTTAATTTGCCCATCTCTTCCTCTCATGACTGTACCACCTCAACAGATGTTCTGACATTCAAAGAGATTCAGAAAAAACCAGTATTTTATGGGAAAGAAATTGTACAACAATATCCCCAAGGAAGCAACTGCATCTCCATTAACTAGAGCACAAGAAGAGTTTAAAAGAAAGTGAATCTGTCTTTGAAAGTCTTCAACTCAGTCTCTTGCCTTGGACACAGAGTTTCAGGATTGTCTCCCAGGTCAGTAGATATATTATTCCGGTCTTATTATTCTTTATTCAGTTCTTGTTATTTTTTTTCCAGTACTTGTTTGACAGTATTCTCCAGACTAACAGATCCCAATTCTAATCTTATTTTAATTCCCAATCTCTATTTCTAAAAATGCTTCCCTTAGTGTCTTCATGAATTTTTTTTTCCAGATTTAGAATCCCAGATCATTACACAGGGCATAAAAACCACCTCTTGCACAAATGTCTTGACTTCCAGTTGAAATCATGTCTGGTTCCAGTCATTACTATTCTTCCCCTCAAACACTATTTCAGGCATGTTCAGGGACAGCTACAATATTCTTTCAACCTCATCCTCTGGGTTTGCCCTGTCTCTGAATTACTAGTAGTTAAAAAACAATAGCTTTTTACTTCAGAAATTGAATTCTATTTTTTACATTTTCTTTCCAGTCATGAAGAGGTTTTTAATCAACTGGAGTTCTTGAGAACAGTTTCAAAAAGTAGGTAATTGCTAAGGGAAGTCAGGACATGACACCCTTTGCCAGAAGACAAGTTTGCTCTTACCAAAAGAACGCTGGTTCTTAAGTGAGATTCTGGTGATCTGAAGAGGAATCTTCCACAGGTTTCCAGCAAGGTACATGCCATTTCAATGTGGTGATGAGAGAAGTCTGACAGGAGCATCTGGTATGTATTTATATAAAAGCACAGTTTGTTAAACATCTTTCTCAGCTGCAGAAAACATTCAGTTCTATCTACCAGACTGGACACTATGCTGGTGTTCTGAATTCATTATGGAATAAATGCAAATGGATGTCACTGATCCAGTTGGCAAGGCCCTGGCACAGGCTGCCCAAAGAAGTTGTGGATGCCCCATCCCTGGAAGTGCTCAAGGCCAGGTTGGATGAAGCTCTGAGCAATCTGGTCTAGGAGGAAGGTGCCCCTGTCCAGGACAGGGGGCTGGAATCAGAGGATCTTGAAGGTTCCATCCAACCCAAACCATTCTATGAATATTCAAAAAATTCATCTCATTTTAAAATTCTTATAAGAACAGTCTATGGACCCCAAATTTAGATTTCAGAAGAACAGGATGTTTTGGAAGACCAGCATGAAAACCCCACCCAAACTACCCAGTAATACTGCATAAAGGCACAGTAACCTCAGAGCACACCTAACTGTGCTGTTTAAACTTAAGCAATAACTATAATTAATATAACTTTGCATTTTACAGCATTTTATAGACAAGAGAAGTGAAATTATGAGTAATTAAGATTTCTTTAGGAATTCAGCTTTGATATCTAGCAAGTCAATGAATAGCAACTATTCACATAAAAAGCAATATTAAGCTGTGAGTCTCAAGCATCTTTTAATAAAGGTACTTTTATTTTTAACACCTATCTTTAATCAAGGTTTGAATGTTTATCAGCATGTAAAGTGAGATGATGTGCCTAGAGATTAATGCTTTCCAGAGAAGTTTTGTTCCTCAACAAACAAAAGCACCTGCTAAATGGCAGAAAAGCCTCTCCTTGCATCACTGAAATGTTTTTTGCCTCCAGTCCCTCTCCGTTATTGTTATTTTCTCCACAAAAACATTAATTAAAACCAACATTATGGAAATTTTGTGATGCACAGCGGATTAATAAGTAGCAATGTCTGCCATACTTACAAAGAAAATGATGAGCAGCTTGGTTATGTCCAAATGTATAAGTTTATTTTAATACATTCCTCCCATTAGAAGAGGTAAAACATTCTAACTTCTACAGCAGCTTTAAAAGTCTCCTCATACACAGCAGCCACAGACACCAGGGTTTAAAACATCCCATGTAATGAATTCAGGTAACATCAGCAGCAGGTAAGTGAAGGGGAACAGGATGGGGAGGCATTACCAGCATACCCAGGAGTACAGGACTATCACAACACCAACCTTTAAACAGTGGAGAGTATCGTTTTTGGAGAACATCTTAAACTTGGTAAGCTCACCAATAAATCTCACAGTTTTATTCTTTGTTTCAATGTTGATCTGGTCCTTTTTTCTTACCTAAAAAACAACCAAAAATTGACTGCAAGTCCTCAAAAATACCCACTTCTTCTAAATGACTTTGATCTGAACATGCACAAAATACACTTGGGAATTCAGCAGTGCTTGGTATCGGTTTGGCTCCTCAAGCTCCACCTTTACTTCTCACTGGGTTTCCAAAAACTCTCCCTACAACTTTATTTCTTCAGAAGATTTTCAATTCTTTTCCCCATCTCCCCACTCCCCAAAACAAATAATTCCTCTAACATACCTACAGCCATAGATCCTCCTCCTTTGACACAGTGAAGTAGTGATGAAGTATTTTAGATTCTGTATTTTCAGAATCAGAAAGAAGTCTCTATGTGAACAGGGCCACTTGCACTATCCTCAAGGAAATATTGAACACTTTTGAAGGCTTTTTCAAGTCAGATTTAGTTTTGTGCAGACTTTTAAAATTACTGACATTTAGCATAAATTTAGGAACAAAACAAATATATATCTAAACATGATCTGAAAAACAGAAAATTGTATTTCTCCTATAGAAAGGGGATATTCTGAGAAAGTTAACTCAAGATTCAGTTAAGTCTGAGCAATTTATACACATTTTTAATGACACTAGAAAAAAACTGAAATCTGTGCCACAAAACCCAGAAAATGGAGAAGGAATCATCACTGAGCACCATAACAAGTTTGATTACAACGCTTCAAAGAAAGTGAAGGAAACAACACTGAAAAACCACATTTGTGTGGAAAATTTTGATAGATGAAAACTGTAAAATCTAATTTAATAAAATACTATATGATAATAGTGATCACTACAATGGTAGCCTTGCAGTGGAAAATGTTAGAATAGGTCAGGTCTCATTTTAAAGCAAGTTATGAATTTACAGAAAACTCTTAACATGGGGCAGTTTCTGATTTTTCTAACTTCTGTTGTAACTTCTGTACAGTTCATTTATATAAATATGCAAGCATATACAGAAAGTTGCAAAAACTTCTCTTTTGCAAGGACTTAAAGTTACAAAAACTTCTTTTTTCTAGAACTGCTGAGCTGACTGAAAAATATTCACTGAATTTCAGAAGTAGTATCTACACAACACAAACTGGGTTTCTTGCCCAAAGGACGACTTATGAGATTGGTTAATCTGGTTTTAGTAAAAAACTAAATCACCAAAACATACATGGAACCTGAAATCCCCTTTCAGCATGGAACAGAGATCCTCTGCTACATCAGACATACAGGGATGCAGTGTGGCAACCAGTCTTGCATAAAATGGTAGCAAATCCAATCTGCAAACAAAGGAGAGGATAAAATAGACAATTTATAGACAAAAATGTAATTTATGTGTACAAATATGGATACCATTTTACATGTGAAAAGAATGAATGCACTGACAGAACTACATACATGCCCACTTCACAATGCAGTATCATTTAAAAATAATACAAGAAAGTAAACCACCATATCCTGTTGGAATACTTCAGTTAATTTCCTTTTTAACTCCTGCCATAGGCAGAATGCTGAATACCATCAACTACAAAATTTGATCTTCAATAAATTACTAAACAGAAAGAAAATTCAGATCCATCTCAACATGTAAAAAAAGGCTCTTATGGACAAGGCCATGGATTATGGCAAGGTATTAATATTTTTTCTGCAAAGCATCAGAAATAACCAGAAAGGCAGAGAATATCCTTACTTTTTTAAGGTGGGAAACTTCTAAATGAATAGCAGTTATTACATAAAACAAAGCTGAGCAGATGTGATGTGGCCACCCTTTTCCCAAAAACTCTGCTAGTACTCCCACAAATGGTAATATTTCCAAGTTTTCTATAGAATTTCCTTATTTCCTTCTCTCTTGCTTTAATTACCAGTCTTCACACCCATTTCCTTTGCACATTTATGCAAACCAGCTGTGTATGTATCAGTTTTAAATGCAGGGAAACCAACTGCACTCTGAGGCCTCATAATATCGTTTAACAAGCTAAAGGAAGTATTTTCAGTTTATTTTCAGAATGTTAAGCTAATGCAGTAAACAGATGAAGTCTAGAACAAGCCAAAGTAAGTGGAGAGGAACATCCTAAATCTGCATGCTTCTAGTGAGAAATTGCCTGTAAGGGAAAAATGCATCTTGAGTTTACACTCTATGAAGGATTAAGGTTTTCCCTACTGCTCAGGAAAGGAAACGAAAAAGAAAAAATATGCTGACAAAAAAAATCCAAAAGCACAGTTGATACACAGAGCTTGTCCTGGCACAGAGCATCAAGACAAAAACCCCAAAACAAAGCCATCACAACTGCCTCCTTTCTTGCTTCTATGTCACTGGAGCCCATTTCCAAGACATTTAATATCCACTTACAGAAAAAGAGACAATTATGTATTGAAATTGTGGGTTAGAAGCATCAGAATATACTCCACTCAAAAAGCATAACCAGGCAGCCTCCTGGTGAAACATTGTGGGTATCTCAGTCACCTATTTACCAGTTTTTACCTCTTTTGTTAATCAATAACTGAAGCAGTATTTACATTTGTCAAGCTTGCTGGAACACACAGTCAAGGCTGATTACTCACATCAAATTACTACCATGTTATGAAGCATTTAGGCATTAACTTTGAGAGAAGTGAAAGTCTCACTACCCACAAAAGCTAAACTAAGAGAGGACTATGGCTGAACTAAGAGGGTGTATTTAATTGAGGGGATTCCTGTATGGCAACTCTTTTAAGACAAAAAGCAGAAAGTTTTATTCTGGTCTCAACAAGTACCTGCCTGCTGGGAGCTAATAATTTCATCTCTGTAAACTGAGTATACCTGGGGAAAAAATTCAAGTCTTAGACACATTGTTGTTATTGCCTTGCAGAACACAAAAGGTTTCTTCATGGGGAAGCATACTAAGACTGGACATTTTTAAATAGGTGAAATATAATAAGGAAAAGCCTTGGGTTAATTATTCTGAAACTGGCAATCAGAGATTGAGTTAGTTCCCTCTCAGGGGAGAGAAATTCACGTTCAGCAGTGGAGACATTCCAATATCAGTGGCACCATCTACTGGTTTCTGCAGTGCTTTGCTCCCTCCAAAAGCATTTCTTTCTCGTGAGGAGGGGGGGGAGAACTTAACTAAACCCCCACAAACCCCCCAGTATTGCTTCCTCTTCCTGCTCTTCTGATTATGAAGCAAGATCTGGCATCAGGGACGAGTCAGGCACTCTCTGAAGTCCACAAGCACCTGGAATATTCACCACCACAGTAAAAGGCACCACTCTGACCACAGTCACTGAGAACACCTGCCAGGGACTGAAATCTAGTCAATTCTGGATCTCAGGCTCACGTGAGCTGCACGTCAGTAAAATATCTAAGACCAGATCTTTCTTCTACCATTTCAGATGTCAATTTATTAAAACACTCCAAACAAACAAAACCAACCAAAGAACAACCCACACAAAAACTTTACTCCAAGTCCTAATTGCAATCTCTCTAAAATGGATGCACCAAAACTTTTATACCCAGGAAAAGTGAAGGGGGCATTTTGCACATTTCCTAATTTCTGTGATTCTACAAGACAGCTTAAAGAATGAAGCCATGGAGCCAGAACTCCTGCCTCACCAGCATAACCATAATGGATAAAAGCAGTGCATTCACAGGGCCTGAACAGGTACTAAGTGCCACCCACACTGCTCACTGGGAAGAGGAGGATGATGTGGAATTGGAATGTTACCAGGGAACCACTTCTGGCTTTTATTTCTTCGCCAGGACATAAAACTCCTTGATCTCAAGCACATCCCTCAATTTTGTGCCCATCTGAAACAGGTCACAGAAACACTGGTAAGTCAAGTTCAACTGAACAAAAAGAACCTGGCTACAGAGAAGTCTCACGATGAAAAGCTGATGGAAAATACACAGGAGGCTCACAGCTTTTGAATTAAAATGTGCACAAGTATTTAACACTTAAGAAGTAGCTAACTTCTGAAATAAGAACAACCAATAATAACACTAAAAATCTCCACATGAACAACTGAGCTCTTACTGCAGATAAACTTGCAACTTCACAGCTCACCATAGATGGGAACATCAAAAAATATCATAAGCCACAACAGCCCCTATATACTGCTTAACATTTATCAAGAATTGTTTAGAATTTAAAGCCTAAGAAGAGATTTCAGACTTCTGATGTTGAAGTAAAAAAAAAAATTAACAGAATTTCAGTATTCTGGTAAACCTAAATAATTCTGTGTACAGGAAGACAATTCAGTGAGACAGCAAAGAGCCAAAAGTCCTAAAGCTGTGAGCAGTGTGGGTTAAATCACTGTCTGCAGTCCTGGACTAAAAGGCTAAAATTCAGTTTTAAATCAATCCTCCAATGAAAAAGTGAAAGCCACTCGTATACTGGCATTGAAAAAATCTTTTTAAAAGGCCTTCTGTTCTGTTGGGTTGGAGGTTCAAATCACAGCTGAAAATGTAAATGTGATCCATTCATCAGTATTCAACAGAGCAGGGCAAAGATGTATTCTAACACTGATTTACAGTGAGTTGAGGAAGAAATGGCCTTTTTTGTCAAACTGAATTTTGTGTCCTGAAGAATCCAGATTTGTCCCAATCTATCCAACCCTAGTGATAGCAAAAAAAGCTCCCTGGCAACACTACATAATGACTTTGATTTCACAGTGTCTGTTTTACACCTCAAACAAAAAACCAGTTTTACACAAGAAACTGTTGTGCGTGCCCATTTCCCAAAAGTGATCTCAGGAGAAGAAAAAGAACTTATTCTGTCATTGAAATACCTCATTATGGCTGCAAATAAAGCAGCTGAACTTAAAACAGCATTAACTGATATGCTTGGAAACTAAATGCTTTTGGAAAACATACTGCTTTATCTGCATCCTCAAGGATACTGCTGCTCTGAAGCTTTCACAAAAAACCCTCCTCAAAAACATTAGCATAACAGGCACTTTTCTCTCACAGTATCCCAGACAGATATTGCAAAAAATTCCTGGACTAGTAAAAAAAAGTATGGAACAATAATGGAAGGTAAAGCCACATCATCATGGCTCAGTGAAGAGATACACAGAGCAAAAGCATTGTTAATGCACAGTACACAAAGCCTCGAAGCAGTGTGTTACAGAATATACAGAATTTTCTACATCAGAAAGGATTATGAATGTTGATTTGAAGACACACAGCAGAACTCTTTTACCAACTGCAGCAATACAGTTTACTCAAATATTGGGATAGGTTACCCTTTAAAATTGTCTGCATCTATGGGCAGTTCAGGTGGTATTTACATTCCAACTGCTTGTGTTCAGAACAAGCAGCTCAGTCAACATCCTGTTTCTCCAGCTGAGATGGGGTCACCAATGCAGGCACATAAACACAACTGAACTTAAGATCTTTAAAGAATCAAGGTAACTTTAGTATTCATTAGTCAAGTAGGTCCCAGAGCAGACAGCAGGAAAAGGAATTAAAAAAGAATTGTACATCAAATGTTAATACTTTTTAATATTAGGAATAATTCATATTTATAATCAAAGACCAACAGTGAGAAGATCAGCTGAGCCATTCACTTCAGTGTTAGCTCCAACTGCTGGAGACCAGAACCATCACAAAAGTAGCAGCTCCTCCAGGCTATCCCACCATCTATCCTGCTCTGTTGAGGTCTATGAGAAAAGTTATATTTTTAAAATTATTATTACTTTTAATAGAAATCTGTAGGGCAGTGGAATTACCACTGGGAATACAATAAATCAATGGCAATGTGGAAACCATGCATGTTTTTAGGAGTTTCTTAACTGTGTTCATAGTATAGTCTGATCACAGACACATTTTTAACAGTGCAATATATCAGGAATTTAACTTTCATGTCATCTGTGAAATCACACTGCTGAATTTACAAGCCTTATCATCCTGTTCCTGTTTGAAAGTACCTCCTTTCCCTGTGCACATCTGCAGGTTCCTCCAGATCACTGTCACCTAGCACAATTCAGCTGATTATGCAAAGAGAATAAAGGATTTTCAAGGAGGTTCCAAGAGTTAATAATCAATTTCAGCAATCTGGAACCTACAGCACCAGGAAACAATACAAGGCAGTGGTACAAACATTACTGTATGGTCACAGACCAGCCAAAAAGCCACTTCCATTTTACAAGTATGGAAAATTCTCTATTATGGCAGAGTTGAAGACAAAAGTCTAAGTGCTCCTGCTGATTTACACTGCTGTAGAAAAGCTGTGAAAAAAGAAATTCTTCTCACATTGTGTTTTGATTTCATCATTACCAGCAGGCTGATAAACAGCAGTGTTACTTCCTCTGCAATCTACCTTTGGGCTGAAGAGCACCTTGTTAAGTCAAACACAAGATCAGTGGTCACCTGCCTCCTCTGTCATTAATTCATGTTAGGCACAATCAGGCCTCTAGCAAAGTCTCCAAACACTGAGGTCAAATCTGTAGTTTTAGAGGCAAGAATTCACAAGAGAATGAAAGATTATGTGCACTGTTTCACCACAGAGTCAGGTTAATGCCTCAGTCAGCACACAAACCATTGGTTTGCACACAGCAAGAGAACAGGGTTATCAGCACAGCAGATGCTTATTACAGATGGGATGCAGAAATAGGCTGAATTAAGGCTGAAAACATACTGCAAACAGGGATTAAACTTAAGGAAAACTAAGGACCAAAGTCTGTTTATTCAAAGCCAATCTACACATGTTGAGACAAAACAGATACCCAAGCTATGTTTTTCCCCCCAGTGTCAAAAGGTAATGGAATCAAACCAGAGTAAACTCTTCACAAGAATTCCAAGATGATCATGTTCACTTTAAATTAAATTCAGCATCAAAACAACTTGTCATGAGAAACAGGACAAGGTGAAGCAAGCAAAGTGACTTCTTCATAATTTCACCTATTTAAGGCTCAACTTTACCAGAGAACTGAGAAATACATTATTCCTCCAATGAATTCAGTGTTTTTATTTGAATATTTGCAACCAATTTTGGAAGCAGGGCTCTTCCTGTAAGTGCAGAAAATCTGCTTACACAGAGACAAGGAGAAACAGCCAGAGCTTTATCCAGGCAGATGTACAGACAAAAGAGGCCAGGCTCAAAGTGGCTGGCCTAGAACTGGCTGTTGCAGAAGACACAAGGCTGTTACAATGGCCATGTACTGCATCAGAATTAACACATCACAAGAAATCCTCCTTCCAGACTATAGTGTGCTCTAACTATCCACAGACTCTAACACAAAAGAAGTGCAAGTTGTCCTGAGTGGAATAAATCCTCCCTTTTTGGTATCAGGTAGGTTTTGCTGTTATTTTCACAGTTAAAAAAAAAAGTAATGAAAAGAGATCAGCTGTAAACACCAGAAAAAAAAAATTCCTTATTAAAAATCTTAATTTTTGACAAAATATTGTGGTGTGGGCCACTGATTCTAAATATTTCTTTGGTGCTTCAGCATAAGCCATTCCAAAAGTGCACATCAGGAATAAATAAATGGAATATACACTGGTTTTAAAAAATACATGCACATGCTAAATTAAATAATAAATGGGTGGACCCAGCTTGGTCCCCTTCCATTCTTACCTTTGTCTAGGAACTATGAAAAGTGCTCGTACCAGTTTTCTTCTGTTGGCTTTTGTATTCATATTCATGCAAAAATCCATTGCTGCCTATAAAGAGGAAAGTTAATTCAATACTTCCCTTTAATGCAGTGGGTTTTCAAGAAAGCAAGAGAAAATGGTGTTTAAACATGGCTTTTTCAGAGCCATTCCTACTACATGCAACTGCTTTAAAAATGAACATGGAAAAAGCTTCAGTTTTGGCTAGAACTGGCATAGTTATGTCTACCATGAGAGGAATACAGACTGAATAAAAATTAATTCAGCTACTGTCAGACTCCAAAGTTTGAAACCATCTGATCTACTATTATGGCTTTGAAGAGTGCAAAAAACTGAAACTATGACTGTACCTTGTCTATGAGGTCTCTGTTGACACAATTTGGAAGCTGCTGAAGAAAAGCATCTACTATGAGTTTTAAATGAGATCCAGTACTTGCTTCTTCATCCTCTTGCTCTAACAGAGGGAAATAAACAAGCAGCAGACATCTTTAAGCTATGAAATATAATCATTTACAAACACATTCCCCAAACAGTGCATTTGCAATGTTTAGTTGTTAAGTATTCACTCCTTTTTGCAGTCACTTTTTAGGCAATTGCCTTTACATTTGCTTACTTTCAAAAGCTGTACAAAGGAATTGGTAACTTTCACTACACAAACATCTTTAAAATAATTTTCACTTGTACCTGAATGACTTGCTACAAACACATTTATAACTATCCTAACAGTTTCTAGCTACTAGTTTCATTAACAAAAAAATAAACAGCCCTGAATGCACTCCACAAATCCACAAACTAAAACAATCAAGTTGTTTTTTTTTTAAATCAAACCAGGAAGAAAAAGAATTCTTAAAACAAATTCTTTTTACCTTGCTCATCAAGAAGCTTCTTTGTAAGATCTTCTGCCTCATCTCCACAGTCCAACTCCAGTGCATCATCATTAATATCCAGGTTCTCCAGCTCCAATTCCAGATCCTCATTCCCAGCTGCTTCCTTATTATCTTTGGCATCTTTTGAATCTATTTACAAGTTAAGTAGAAATATCAAATAAATACTAACAAATTGTTAAATATATACAGCCACTATTAGAATACAGGAAGATTAATGCTTCTAAATCTACATCTCTTTAGTGTCTTCACAGAAAATCCTTTACACAGATGAAGAAAAAAAAGGAAAAAGCAGAACAGGAGGAAGGTATTGATGAAATAACATGCTATATAAAAGGTCAAATAAAGATTATTCCTTTCCTTGACCATGATATCTGAATCTGATAAAGATTCAGAAAAGAATAGTTAATATTTTTCTCAGACCACAACACTGGTCCAATACTGAGCATTTTTCCAAGAGATGACTACCTACAGAATTTTACTGTTTTTTCAGGCCTCCTTCCAATTGCATTTGCAGACTACACTTCATTAAAAAAAATAATTTTCAAGGCAGATAATCTTATTAAAATTCTAAATTTTTTCAAGGCCAAGTGTGACAACTTCTAAACAGCACACACATATGGAAATATAGACTCACAAACAAGTAACATGTTTAGAATCACAGACAAAATTAGTCTGAAATGGACTTTGGTGATAGCTCCAGTTCAACCTGTTGGCCAAAGTAGATGAACACTATTAACACCAGATTTCTCAGGTATTTTTCCAGTTGTTTTAAAATAGTAAGACATAGATTGCAGTCCCCATGGGCAAGCTGCTCCAACATCTAAAGATCCTTACAGGGAAATGTCAAAAGTCTCCAAACATGCTTCTTCTGTTACACTCTGAGCCAGGGATGGTGACTCTTTATCCCATTGTACCTGAAGTCTGGCTGTGAACTGAGAGCTGTGTCAGAAGTGAGGCTCCACCCAGGCCTTCTAATCCAGAGAAATTTTATGCTGACAAAGTCACCTAACATTACAAAAAAACCCCCAAACACTAACATCTGCAAAAAAGGCAAAGCTCTTTCCACTTCTCACAGAAAAGTTGCTATTTACTCACAGTGATTCGCCTAATTACTTTAAATTTACAATTCTAACAATATTAAAATGCACTTACTTTTTTTCTTCCTTAATAGCCAGACATAATCCCTACCCCACCTAGGTTATTCCCTAAAAACTCATTCAAACTGTTGTACTGTCCTGATTACCACAAATTGTTTCATTAGAGACTCATTACTTCCATCAAGCTGATCTGTTGGACAAGGTAAGTTGAAGAAAATAATCATCTAAGCATCCTACCTCTTGATTCATCTTTGCTGGAATCCTTGTTCTGGGAATATTTTTCATTATCTTTAAACAAAATTGCTGGCACAAAAGCCTTCAAGTCAATGAGATTCTCATAGAAGTTTCTAGCATCTTCATCTTCCCAGATACCCCCCTCTAGGTCATATTCTCCAGGCTTTCCTGGTGTGAAAATATCAATACCAGGTCCATGTTCTGCAAAAACAGTGAAACCATAAGAAAGTTATTCACACAAATGTACCATCTTCTATGGGGAAGCACCTTAGAGAGTAAGAGTCCTTTTAGGGAAGTGTTAAACTATTTATTACTACCTCTGTTTTCACCTAAATAATTCAAGTGTTTTTAACAATTCAATCTTAGTGTTAGACACATCAAGAAATTATTATCTTAAAATCGGAAATTTCATTTTGATTGAAAATACAGACAGAATCAGAGGAAGTCAAATCAAGAAAAACTAAGCAGCACATTATATGGTATTATAAGGTTATAATAGACTTTAATAACATTAGTTGTAAAAATAATCACTTTGAGTATGATGAATATGATAAAACTCATGAGTATGATTTATCAATATGAGTATGATGAGTATGATTAAACTCAGTACCTCACTGAGTTTTAAGAATGAAGTTTAAAAAGAACAATTTAATATTTGGAGGCATTCAAGAAATACAGCTTTTTTAAGTTCCAAATAATTTAAGGCAAAAAGATACTCATGATTTCAAGAACATCTCAAGGAATCTCAAAGTTTAGACTAAAAGGCATTGAAAGCTGCACTTCTGCTCAGGAGGCAAGGCAGCCACACCCAGTGACTTATCTGGCTTAAAAATATGGTCCTGCCCATAACACCATGACCCAAAATAGACTTCAAATGTATTTCTTAACAGTATCAGCTTTTAAAACTCTAACAGTTTTTAAATACTAAAAACTGCATAATATTAAAGGATCAGGTTAAAACATTTTTCATTTTCCATTTATTACTCTATCCCCAGAAACAAACCTAAAGAGATATTACTTAGATTTCCATAATTACACAGGATATACAATAGTAATGGTCACATATGAGGTTACATAATTAATTTTAAAAATGGATGTATTATTCATTAGCTGATATCCTTCAGGGGGAAAGACTGAATGGAATGAAATCAGCAGAAAGAACCCACTGGGAAGAGGGTTTGGTGATTTTTTCCACCACATCCAAGCGAGTCCAGGGTTCTGTTGACCTGCTTTAGGATCTGGCTTACCCTCGGGCGTTGGCTTCTCTTGGGGGAGGTCAGGCATGTTCTCATCCAAAAGATCAGCCAGAGACTGAGAATTTGCCAACAGCTTCTGATAGGACATTGCAAATTCCTCATATTGCTTGTGGCGATCTTCACTCAGCTCTCCCTTGGAGTGCAGAATGCGTCTACAAAAACCAAACTTACAGTAAGACTACCTCTTTCCTTAAAATGTATTTGAGCTGTGCTGAACCATTAGGGATGTCTCTGAGCAAAGCTAACCTGCCCTCTTTGAGGAAACTGTAACAATTCTAGCTCAGACTGCAATAGCAAGCACTGAAGTGACACTACTATTTTTCCAAACCACACTGAATTTCCAGCTTTGATCCCACTGAGGACAGTACAGTCACAGAAGCTCCAGCTTCCATGTCCAAAGAGACAGGCCCACTTACTCTTTGCCAAGATGAGGCTGTCATAGTCCTCAAAAGACTTACATAGTAAAATAAAACATTCAGCTTTATGCACAAGCTAGATACAAGTTGCTTTGCACCTGTAACAATCCATTTCCATATCGTTTAAATGATTACATGAGCTATTATCACCAGCAGGGTCAAAAAATTTGCAAGCAGCCCACTGATTTTCCAACCAACCAAGTTATTTCAAGGCTTTCGTTCCAAATCATGAGCAGTTACATTTTCTTCTTCAGCTGCTCATTATTTTCTTTTACAAAACTATTCATACTAGTTTAAAAGAATATTTTTTAAAATTGAAATCTGTTGTCAGAAGTAACTTGCATTTGAAGGAACCTAATCACTGCCTACAAGGGCTGGAACCACTGACTTTCATCCTACACTGAGATGAAAGCATCAGAAGTGTGAAAAAAGGTGCAAATGCCACAATTCCCAAAGCAGGTCTTATCATTACATTATCATCTGCAGGATTCCATTACCATTAGGCTTGTACTATGCAATAGGCAAACAGTCACAGTCTTGCCAAAGACACAAGCATTTTGTGGCATAAGAATTCTGAAACAGTTAAGACAATGTAAGTTGAGGGGTATCAGTCTTCTTGTTCCAGGTTAATTGCAAAATAAAAGTCTTCTTTGTACACATTCACAGGGTGAGCAACAAAATCCCTTATCCCTGCTCAGAACCAGAAGTGGACACAGGTGTCTGGCTAGAGAGCAAGAAGCATTAATGCTGGCAAAAGTTCTATTTCTCTGACAAAACACACTTATTTAACATGTATTGCCTGCTCCTGCAAAGAAAAACGAACAAATTAAATAACCACTGCCTATTTGTGCAGTGCAGTAGTTCAGTTTGGATTCAGGAAACACATTAAGTGGCAATTCACAGCTTTTCCATGGAGACTGCTGTCCACTGCATACATATTTTAAACCAGCAGCTTTATAAACACGAGCACTGAAGCTCTGTGCTATTATTAAAAAGCAATAACATAAAAGTGCTGTAACAATAGTACAAGACTTCCAGTTCCCAGCTTCAGTTCCAAGAAGACAAGTGTTAACAAATTCAAAGAAGCTAAAGCAAATGAAGCAAACTTTAAAAAGCACAGTTCACCTCTGAATACCATTTCAAGTACAGCACACAGTACTTGTCTTGCTTTGTGTCTCTTCAAAGCACAAAGCAAGTTCAGCACACCTTAAAAACACCCTTAATTTAGACAAAAGAAGTTTCTTCCATAGCTAACACTTATTTTTGAGAACTCTCTCCAGAATTTGGGAATCAAGGTGTTTCCTTCCAATGACACAGCCTGACAAGGTTTGTTGTGCCCCCAGCTGTGTGACCAGCAGGTTCTGTGCTAGGTCTGTGTTCAAGTCAAAGCATAACTCAAGGAACTTTTCCTAACTATCCACTTCATCAGCAATGCTTGAGTCTGCTTTAATGCTACCTAAATGATTCCACAGGTAACACAGCACTAAAGCACTGTTAATTCAGCATACTAATTTTCAACTAATTCAACCAAATTGTACAGCTTGAATTATTCCACAGTCATCCTTCTGACAGAGATAAATTGATGAGTTATTTACCTGACAAAATATCACAACCTAAGCTTGTGATGCAGGTGATGCACAAAAGGGAACAGTTCACTCCCTGTTTACTTCACTGACTGTGGATTAACACTATGAATAAAAACTACAGCAAAATGGATCAGATTTTTAATATACAGAGAACTGCTTAATCCAATAGGATTACTGTTTGTTTTTTTTTTTTAAATTGAAACGAACCCAGCCAAAAAAACTACCACCCACAAAAAAAAAAAAAAAAAAAAAAAAAAAAATCAAAGGCAAGTAAGGAATCAACTGCACAATCACTTTTCCAAAATCCACAGTTTAGGAAGATTTCTGTAATACTTATAGACTTCCTCCTGGCAAATCTCTGTCTTGCCCTCCTCGTGCCTTGCACTTCCACAGCAAGCAAATGCCACAAATCTGTTACAGATGTTGTAAACAAATAAAATCTGGTAGGAAAGTTTGTTGATGTGTTATTCAACAAAACTTATCCCTCAACTTTTAAGGTGTTTATTTTAACTCCTTATTAAAATTCAGAGAAAGAAATAACAGTTCTCTTAATCCAGTGATAAATGACAGCTCCTCAGATTCCTTCCCCAAAACAAACTTTGCACCCAAGTTCAGACAGATAATTCAGAGGACAAGGTGCTCCAGGGGGTCCCTCATCTGCCCTTGTCTGATCTAAAAGCAGGCTCCCTGATGAGGTCAGACCAGGCTGCTCAGGCTCTCTCTGGTCACTTTTATCCATTTGTATAAATAAATATTAAAGTATATTTCTCTCTCCCAGATCATTTACGTTCTTTCTGCTTCTTGGTTTCTTAACATATTTTAAACCTCTCAGAAACTTTTTTCACTCTATTTTCTATCATACAGACTTTGTAACACCCATTCATTGAAATGCCAGCCAGAACCAATGATAATTGTGAAAGTACAAAGGTTCATATTCATGCACTTTGAAAACATTACACCTAAGTCAGTAACACACTTTGAACCAGTAAGGTACTTGTAGAAACAACAGCATCCCTAAAGTCAGTTTATGATCCTGTGAAATTCAACACTTGGTGAGATCAGATAATACTGCAGCCCAAAACCCATCAGTACAATGGATTCTGCTTTGGAAACATAAAAATTTAATGCATTCCAAGCATGCATTTGGTTCTGGATGGAGGTCCAGCCTTTTAGCTGAAATATGTGTCTATACACAGTAACGTGTTCATTTCTATCTGACTAGAATGGTTCCAGAAGAAATTAAGAATTACTGTTTTAAGAAGAGCATTTGGGTTTAGGCTGGCTCCAATAATGAGAATTTAGAATGCTTTAAAGCTAACAGTTATTAAACAATGTGAACATGGCAGAAATAAAATATTCAGATCTCAAGATATGCATATCATACCCTGAAATATTAGTACTACATATAAATATTTAGGAGGACTTTCAGCAAATTGTCTATGCCCTCCAACATTTTAATACATTTATTTAATACATATTTGTCCACCTTGGAGAGTAACAGATACCTTCTTAATTTAACCTATTTTTTCCTTCATCCTGGTACACTAAAAAAAGTAAACAAGCCAAGGCAATTTTGGCATATGCTTTGTTAGATGTGGGTGGAAAGGGAGAAATCAGATTGTGCCAACTGGAAAAGGACAGTACCAGCTGGGAAAGCAGCACTGCTCTCATGCTGATAAGGAAACAGCACCAAATAGAGTGAAGAGAGTTACAGCTAAAGGTCAACCTCCCTTTCCTTTAAAAGATATTCAAAGAGTCTGTTTTGTCTCTGCTTTTTAACTATTCAGAACAAATTCAGAACTTTTTTTAGAAACACTGCAGAACACACTTATCTTCCACACGCTGCTAACAGACTTTGTTCATAAATACTGCAACAAATCTAAGCATTTCATAAAGAAACTAATTTTTATTCATAAGTAAAAAGCAACATTCAATTGTCACCTGTTTTGTCTTTCAATATTTTGTAGCTCCCTGTGGTCCCTTTTCAGGTGTTTGGTCAAAGACGTAAAGTATTCCTTCAACAAATTCTGGAAGGGCTGTTGTTTCTCTGGGCTAATTATCTCACTAGGAGGAAAGCTCAAGTTAAACTTCTCTGCAACAGTTTTTACTTTCCTTGGTACCAAACCAGCAATGTCATCTCCACAGTGCCGACAAAAGCTGATAACCACAGAAACGTGAGTGTGGGATTCTCGATCAGCATTAATAATATTTTTAAGCTGCTCATAGATTAAAGACAAACCTTCCTTGTCAGTGAAAATCCCAACTATTGTCAATTCTGCAATGAAACGCAAGTCAGTTCTGAGCTTGGTGATGTTGGGAGTCTTCTCTTCTTTCCTTGCTTCAAAATGTTTTTTCCAAGCCTGAAGTAACGAAGGAGCAAAGTCAGCGTACCGCTGGTGAAAGAGGGAGCACAAGTGCACGGCGCAGTTCACGTCTGATATTTTCAGTTTGGCCTCCACAATAGAAGCTACCGCTTCTGCAATGTACTTGCTTAAATTCAGGCTATTAAAGTCATGGGACAAGGAGTCCCTTTGTTGCTCTGTGATGGTTTTTAGCTTCTTAACAAAAGCTGTGTTCTTCTTCAGACTGGAGTCCAGCCTGCTGAAGAAGTTTTCCTCCGGCCGGCTCTCCGGCGCGTTCTGGTTTCTGCTGCGGAGCTCCTTCCTCGCCTGATGGCGCTCCCAAGCCTCCTGATGGAGCTGATGTGCTTCCTCCTTCTCCCTGTGTGACACAAAAATTAGTCTTTTTTGTTGTGGAGCCTCAACCTCAGAGTACCAAAGGAAAAAAGGTCACAGTTGGAAACCTTCAGGAGTTTGAACACAATTTCACCTTACTCTATTCTTAAATATTTACTCAGCTAATCCTAGAAAGCTAAAGCATCTGCTTCAGAAACTGTCTAATTTTTGTGTTGCAAAGGGCAAGTACTACTTGCTACAAAACAAAATTTCTCAAATATTTCTATGCAGAACATATTAATCCCAACAGACTTCGAAAATATAAACATGAAACTCCATTTACTACAGATGAAGTTCTGACAGAAGAAGAAACAGCCTTTCAGGTTACTGTGTTACACACTTAAGGAAAATCTTTTATTGCCAGACTACTGAAATCACACAGAAAATTTAGAAAAGGTGAAATACATCTGTCCCAGCTAGAATTTGGCTATGACATTGCCTCAATCTTAAAAGTAAGATATTTCAGACCTCAGAATGGCCAGAATCTCAGCTGTACTGCTCTAAAGAAGCCACCTCCAACACTGTACTGCTGCTGGACAACACACTAAGAAATGTGGTCTTGGTCATGTCCCACACTGAACTGCCAGGTTACATTCTGACTTTGCCATTTGGATATCAGTTGCCTGTGACTGATTGAAAGAAATGACAGCCCTTTCTCACATCAGATTTGCAGGTCTGTTAAAGAGTGTGTACTCCAAATTTTTGGACAATAACATTTCATCTTAAATGCATCTGTGCTTCTGTATTGTTCTGGTTTGGGCTGGGACAGAGTTAGTTTTTTCAGAGTATCCTGCATGGGGCTGTGTTTTGGATTTGTGTTGGATCTGTGCTGGAATCAGTGCTGATAACACAGGGATGCTCTCACTGTTGCTGGGATGGGCTTAGACACAGTCAAGGCCTTCTCTGCTCCTCACCCCACCCCAAGGAGGAGCCTGGGGCTGCACAAGGAGCTGGGAGGGAACAGGGCCAGGACAGCAGATCCCAGCTGACCCAGGGGATATCCCAGACCATGTGACACCACAGTCAACAGGTAAATCTGGGGGAAGGATGACAGGAGTGATGGCATTTATGTTCCCAAAGTCACTGCTCCATTTGACAGAGCCCTGCTGTCCTGGGGATTGCTGGGGAAGTGGGGAATGAATTCCTTGGTTTGGTTTGCTTGCCTGCACAGCTTCTGCTTTACCCAGTGAACTGTCTTTATGTCAGCCCACAAGACTTCTCACTTTTACTCTTCTGATTCCCTCCCTCATCCTGTTGAGGGGAGGGAGTGGCTGTGTGGGGCTAATGCCAGCTGGGGTTAAATCAGTTTACTCAAGCACAATTGTGCTCTCCATGGTCATCATGTGCAGAACACTAATAAACCCCCAGAACAGAGACCAAAGTAACAGAGGTTACAACTACATGCAACTTATTAAAAGTAACTCCAACACTTCATCTTTTATAACTCTGACCAAAATCCTGATAACAGAACTCCAGCATCTGGCACAAGTAAACCTTTAAAAGACAACTTACTTCAGTTGAGCAGCTTCTTCTTCTTGTTTCTTTTTCTCTTCCTCCTCTTGTTTCTTTTTCTCCTCTTCTTCAAGTTTCTTTTTTTCTTCTTCTTCTTTCTTCTTTTGTTCCTCTTCTGCCTTTACTTTATCCTCTTCTTTTTTCTTCCGCTCCTTGTCTTCCTTCTTTCTTTTATCCTCTTCCATTTTTTTCTTTTTATCGTCAGGAACCTTTAAAGTCTCTCTCTTCATGCCAACCTTCACATCTTCTTTTGGCTTCTCCCTGGTGCTCACCGGTCGCCTTTCACCAAATTCTTTTTCTTTATTATTTAGCTGAGATTCTTTTTCTTCCATATTTGCTGGCTTTTTGCGCTCAGCTGGCATTGTGTTACCCAGGCAAACCTGCAGAACCACAGGAAAACAAATACTTTGAAATCACTGTTGATATTTTAGTCATTTTTCACAGCCCACCCATATTCACTTAACTCACAAATGCATGACTCATCAGAATAAAGGCTTATGTTTTCTTGAACTAAGGAATGCACCTGACAGGTAAAAACTAATCATTTTGTAAGCATGCTGTTCTGCAAAGTTGTCTTCAAGCATGAATTGTGAAATAAAAGCATCTTAAAGTTTCTACAACCCAAGGAATGTGAGATCTTGAACATAAGTCCATCTGAAAAAAAAGTAATTCAAGACTGATGAAAACAAAGGTCCCCCAACTTAAAATAAGTACATGCTTGATATATCAGCATGCACCTGCACCTCACTCACCTTTCCAGACATCTCCTAAGTACACTCCCCCTTCCACCAGCACTACTGAGGATCACAGGACAATGCAGGTTAGATGGGACCTCAAGCAATTCAACCTCCTGCCCACAGCAGGGTCAGTAATGAGCTCAGACAAGACTGGAACAGTCTGGGAAAGTGTCAAGGAAAGAAACTGCACCACCCCTCTGGCCAACCTGCTCCAGTGCTTGCTCATCCTCACTGTGAAAAGGCACCAACTCGCTTCCCTTCCCTTCCCCACCCCTCCCCAGATTTCCCCAGATCTCCAGCCCTCAGCACAAGCAGCAGCTGAAGAGCAAGCAGTGCTGACTAAGCTGTAGCACAAACCTTCCCGCCAGCAGAGCAAACTGAAATAACATCAGAAAAACTGCAATTATCATGACTTATCAAAGGCTACAATTTCTCTCTCCTTCTACTCAACCGACATTTTTGTAAGAGCTTTAGCCTCTTTGGGGTTTCCAGTCTGCTAAGCTTTGGTTTCATTTGGCTAAGGACACAAAAGGTAACACATACTGAACACAAAAGGCTAAAATCACAGGACAATTTTGATTAGGAGGAAACTGAGATGAGCACCTAGTTCAGACCCCTGCTCCAAGCAGCCCCAAGCAGATCAGAGGCTTGGCTAAGGCTTTAGTATCTCCAGGAAGACAGAAGCAATGGTCCCCTCTGGGCACACAGAGGAAAGTTTTTCCTAATACCAATCTGGAAATTGCCATGCCCCACACTGTGTGTGTTTCATTTCATCCTATCCCTGCACAGCTTTGAGGAGAAGCCAGCCAGCTCCATCTTCACTGTGCTCTCCCATTAGGCTCTTTTCAGACAGTCATAACATTTCCCCCTCTCTTCTTACAAACCAAGAACTCAGCTCTCTGTTTCTCCTCAGCTATCATGTCCTCCAGCCTCCCTGTGCTCTTGGTGATCTTCCAACAGACTTATTTCAGTGTGTCAGTGGCTCTCTTGGGAACAGGGAGCCCCACCTGGATGTGCTAAGCACTGAGCAGAGGGGGAAGGCTCAGCCTCCTCAGCCTCAGGTGAAGTGCTGGTACTGCAGCCTGGAGTGCAAGGGCATTCTGCTGACTCCTGCCAGGCTCAGGTGGGCCAGGCAGGACCACAAGAGGCACTTAAAACCACCTGGGCTTTTACTCCAGGCTAAATTAATTTCTTAAAACCGAAAATAATTTTCACATATTTACATGCTTCAAATTAAATGCATGTATAGGTGGGGCTGACAGGACACCACTGCATGTGATGCCTTCTGAAGAGCCATAACCTTGGTTTTATTACTAACACCAGCTTGATTCTCAATGGCCACCCCTACTTTTGCCTTTCTAACATTTTACTCTGGATTATGAAAACACGCTAGATTCACCAATTCTCTGCATCTACTCAGAGTGGTTAAGGAGACACTTGTATTCCAATCTAATGTAGAGTGCTTCTGGTATTCATTTTAACTATTTTGAAATATGTATGTAAATAAGACTTCACAATAAAAAAAGGAGATGTTTCTTAAATAAGCATTGCACATTGCCTCTGCCATCTCCCCAACAATAAAATGATGGATTCATATACTGTCTATCCCACCCAGATGAAACTCTGCATTACAATATCCAGGGCTTCTGAAGAAAAAAATGGTCTGTAAAAATTTACAGTATCAGTATTCACATCTGGGCAGTGACAACTTACCAGTGGGGAACTTATTCATGACTTGGCCTCAGGCAGCAACTGGCATGAGCCCCAAGGGAGAAATGTCTCTGACACTGATTTATGGAAATCAAATCAGCATTGCTTAAACAAGCAGTAGCACATGTGGCTCCCTAAAGCATGTCTACAACTACAAAATTTCAGATCTCAAGATCTCAGAACTACTTGAATTCCAAAACCACTGATCTCAAAACAGTATTATTATGAAATCAGTGTTTAACCAAAGAGGGAAGGGGTTTCCTGTATTTAAAGAAATGCTGGAACAGCATATCACAATTCCAATACTCTGAAAAAATATCCAGCTACACATGTAACTTTCAACAACACTGTAATTTACCACAATCATTATGGTGCTTGAGCTCCAACTAAACTTAGGAACTCAGAATTCTGCTTTAAAGATGTATCTGATGTTTGCTTGTATAAAAACAGACCAGAGAAGATAGGATAAAAAGGGATGGAGCAAAATTGGGCACATTATGGTTTTGACCACAAGGCAGTATTATCCACTTTTTCCCAATGAGCACCGGAGTCCAGAAAAACCCCAAAAATCTCCTTTTACAGAAGGTTTCTGTGCTGTATCCCAGAACAGTCATGTTGCAATACTCCTCACTACCTGCTACGTGGACCGCTCCTTATCTCCCAAACCTTTCCGATGGCTCTGCCAGCTCCTTCGTGCCGACACCAAACCCCCGCGGGCAGGAG
>VXBQ01017684.1:5635-22574 GCA_013400175.1 Phainopepla nitens | reverse complement strand
CCCATTTTGTAATGAGCTGTCACACTGTGTGAGTTCTGGAGGCTGGGGAAAACTGACCTGGGGGAGTGGAACCAGACTTCTCATTGTCCCAGGTGAGTTTTGTCCCCTCAGAGCCCAGGAGGGCTCCCCAGGGACAATGCTGAGCTGCAGCTGCAGCAAGAGCAGTGCAGGGGCTTTGTGGAGGAATTTGGGCTGGTTTTAGTATTCTGAGGAAAGAATTTGGAGAGGTTTTGCTTAACCATTGCATACTAGAAATGTGTCCATGCTGGGGGAAAAAATATCAGAAATGTGACAACAAGTGAAATGCATGAGCAGGGATGTGTAAGACTAAATAAGGTTTCTGAGATTTGGGGCTCTGAACCCAGTGGAAAACTTCAATCCACTCAAACCCAGGGTTAATGTTTGCAAAGGAGGAGCAAAATGCAGTTCAAGCTGTTGGGAAGAAGCAATAGCAGTGATCTCTGGGTTACTGCTGGGAACTGTAGAACTGGAGCTACGACCCAGGGAGCAGAACTGGGAATGACACAAGCTGTGGATCCTTCCTGTTAGCTGTGGGGATTTGGGAGGATGTGTTTGGACTCTCCCTGCTAAATTATATGGGTTAGGGGTGAACGTGGCACTGCTGGGGTATGGGTTGGATTTAAAAGTCTTAGAGGGCTTTTCCAACCTGAGTAGTTCTATGTTGCTGTGGTTCCAAGTGTGAATCATTACAAGATGAAGTGCAGCCTGCAGAGGAGGGTGGACATTGCAAGAGAAGAGAGCAGAAAGGTGACACAGGCTGGTGAGACTCAACAGCAGCAGTCAGGAGG
This sequence comes from Phainopepla nitens, assembly GCA_013400175.1. Taxonomy (NCBI): domain Eukaryota; kingdom Metazoa; phylum Chordata; class Aves; order Passeriformes; family Bombycillidae; genus Phainopepla; species Phainopepla nitens. The sequence goes on along the minus strand of VXBQ01017684.1, from coordinate 21,765 downwards.
CTCCAAACACAGCCTGGGAGGTTGTGTGGCACACAGTGAGGGACAGATGCTGCTGCTGTGTGGAGAGAGAGGACAGAATACACAGATGATGAATTAACCTGGCAGAGCAATGTGGCTGCAGAAGTGCTTATTTATGCTGAGGTGATAGCCAGTAATGTTGGTGAGCATGTGTGGATCTCCTGGAGGGTAGAGGGGCTTTGCACAGGGCCCTGGACAGGCTGGACCCATGGGATGGATCCAACACTGTGAGGTTTAACAAGTCCTGGTGCTGAGTCCTGCACTTTGGCCACAGCAACCCCTGCAGCGCTCCAGGCTGGGGACAGAGTGGCTGGACAGCAGCCAGGCAGAAAGGGACCTGGGGACACTGATGGACAGCAGGCTGGACATGAGCCAGCAGTGTGCCCATGAGGCCAAGAAGGCCAATGGCACCTGGCCTGGATCAGGAACAGTGTAGCAGGAGCAGGGCAGGGATTCTTCCCCTGTGCTGGGCACAGGTGAGGCCTCACCTCGAGTGCTGTGTCCAGTTCTGGGCTCCCCAATTTGGGAAGGACATGGAGGGGCTGGAGCGTGTCCAGAGAAGGGCAGCGAGGCTGGGGAGAGGTCTGGAGCTCAAGTCCTGTGAGGAACAGCTGAGGGAGCTGGGAGTGTTTATCCTGGAGAAGAGGAGGCTCAGGGGAGACCTCATCACTCCCCACAACGCCCTGAGGGGTGGCTGTGCTCAGCTGGGGTCAGGCTCTGCTCCCAGGTCACCACTGACAGAACGAGAGGACACAGCCTCAAGCTGTGCCAGAGGAAGTTCAGGTTGGACATCAGGAAAAAAATCTTCACTGAAAGAGTAACTGGGCACTGGAAGCATCTGTCCAGGGATCTGGTGGAGCCACCATCCCTGGAGGGTTTAACAAAGCCTGGATGTGGCACTCAGTGCCATGCTTGAGTTCATGAGGAGGTGTTAGGTCATGGGTTGAACTTGATGATCTCAAAGGTCTTTTCCAACCCAGTTCATTCTATGATTCTGTGAGCTGCTTCCAACAAAACCTTGCACTGCCATGTTCTCCAGCCTTCACCCAGCAAACACATCCCAGGGCACCATTTTGCAAAGCACTGTGTCACAGTGCAATTCTGGCACTTATGGCAAGCTTACATTTGGAGCTGGAACCAAACTCCTGATTTCTCCAGGTATGTCTGAATTCCCAGGGGGAAGTTCTTTCAGTTCACAAGTTGTTTTGCCTATTTTGCCACCCCACAATATTTTAGCAACAGGACTCTGAATTTTCAATTGGTATTAAGAGCAGGTGATTTCCATGGCTGCAAATATATTCTCCCCTCCCTGTTCCTGAGAATGAATAGCAGAGGCTTTACATGTGCAAGAGGATTTGTCTTGGAAAGTCAACAGGGATGGGCTCCTACATCAAGCTCCTCAAGCAGAGGAGAAGCAAAGAGAAATGGTGAAAGGCAGCACAGAGCAGCAAAATGCAGAGAAGTGAAACTGGTTTCATAAAGCTGTAGTAGGTAAAAAGGGGTTTTCTTGTTTGTGGATAGGAATAGTTGGAGATAACCAGCCTCATAATTGTATGTGAACACAAAAAATGCACATAGTGGGTCTGAGCTGTAACTGCAGGGAGTGGGTTTCTGTTATTTTATATTGACACAAGTCAGGAAGCTCAGGGAGCTTGACCTCCAGAATGACACCAAGTTCATGTCACAGGCAGCTGGTGTTGAGTCCTGGGGGTTTACCTTGCCCTGCAATACCCAGGTGAAGCTTGGAGCACTTTAGAGGATCTGGAGCTGGTGGAGAACAGTGTGACCAGCCTTCAAACTGAGGGTGGGATAGAAATTTAGATAGAGGGGAAATAGGGCAAGAAGCAAAGTTAATTACTGAATGACTTTGGTAGAAGGATGGAAAGGTGACCCTTACCACAAAATGTTTTTTCTGAACACAAAAGAATGGATAAAAAAATTGTGCCTTGACTGTTGCTGCCACAAATGTATGAGAAAAAATCCCCCCAAACCCCTAACACCTTGTTTGAAAACAAGATTTTCAAAACAAGGTTTTCTTCTCTCGTTTGAAACCCTTTGTAAATGGGGAAGGAAGCAACACATACCAAGATATCAATATTTGTGGTAAATGTATCAAATTTTTTCCAAATTTCTTTAAAAAATATTTAGGATTCTTTAATATCTAATTGAGTGAGTTCACTGTTGAAAAATTATGTTTCCATTTCTTAAAATAGTAGTGATTCTTGGGATAATTCCAACGTGATTTTATTCTGAAAGGTAAAAACCAACAGCACAGGGAAAGAATTCCTTCTGGAAACCTCTGAGGAAAATTCTCTTATTTTAAATCAACCCCCTCGACCCTCTTCAAAAACATCTGAGAGAAATGAGTGTCTCCAGATTTACCATTATGGCCCTATCTGTGTGCAGATCTTGCTCTGGTCCTACCATGGGAGCATCCCTAATGCATCCTGAAACCTCAGGGTTTAGTGGCAGAATGAGCAATGATCTCCCTGCCCCAAAGAAATAGCACACCAAAAAGAGCTTTCTACTGAAAAACTAAATGGCAGCTTTGTTCTGGAATCACTCTTGAATAATTCAGATGGCAAATCCAAGAGAATGGGCTGATGGAGGTTTCACTGCACCATCAGTCCCTAGGGGAGCTGTGCAGTCACAGTAAATAAATTGATTTTTGAGAGAGGAATCTGACTGGCAGAATAAATAAATGAGGAATAAGATGAAAGATAGAAGCTGTGGTGCAGGCAGCTTTCTGGAAACAGTGGGACAAATATGATTGAGGGGAATATTAAGGAGAGTGTGCTATATTGATATAAAATATATATTATTATATATATATATATTAAATATAAATGTATTATATAAATATATTATATTTTATATATACATATTGTAAATATATTGTAAAATTATATATTATGCATTGATATGTTATATTTTATATAATATAATGTATATATTATATATACATATATATTAATATATTAATAGTATTAAGGGAGTGCAAAATGCAAAATACCACATGAAAAGAAAGTCAATAGGTGGAAAAGTCCTAGGTAAATGGATCTGTCTGTTCATAGAGATAAACAGGATTTCTTTTGGTGGAGCATTTAATTTCTGAAGGCTCCATTCAGTGCTGCTCTGGATATTGTAGAGGCCTGTGCTGTTGTGTAGCTATGGAAANAGAGCTTTCTACTGAAAAACTAAATGGCAGCTTTGTTCTGGAATCACTCTTGAATAATTCAGATGGCAAATCCAAGAGAATGGGCTGATGGAGGTTTCACTGCACCATCAGTCCCTAGGGGAGCTGTGCAGTCACAGTAAATAAATTGATTTTTGAGAGAGGAATCTGACTGGCAGAATAAATAAATGAGGAATAAGATGAAAGATAGAAGCTGTGGTGCAGGCAGCTTTCTGGAAACAGTGGGACAAATATGATTGAGGGGAATATTAAGGAGAGTGTGCTATATTGATATAAAATATATATTATTATATATATATATATTAAATATAAATGTATTATATAAATATATTATATGTTATATATACATATTGTAAATATATTGTAAAATTATATATTATGCATTGATATGTTATATTTTATATAATATAATGTATATATTATATATACATATATATTAATATATTAATAGTATTAAGGGAGTGCAAAATGCAAAATACCACATGAAAAGAAAGTCAATAGGTGGAAAAGTCCTAGGTAAATGGATCTGTCTGTTCATAGAGATAAACAGGATTTCTTTTGGTGGAGCATTTAATTTCTGAAGGCTCCATTCAGTGCTGCTCTGGATATTGTAGAGGCCTGTGCTGTTGTGTAGCTATGGAAATTACAGATTCACATTTGGATCTGGGACAAGACTTCAGGTTTTGCCAGGTACATTTACCCTGATTTTTTTTACTCATTTGCAAGTCTGTTAATACCCACCTCAGCCCACCCCAGGCAGTTTAGCTCAGGGCAGCTGTCCAGGCTGCAGGCACAGCTTTCCTCCTCCAACTGCTCTCCTGGCAGCAGCAGGACAAAGCCTGCTTCTGCTCTTCTGCAAAGCCAGCCCTGTGGATTTGTTCTCTCCTGAAGGGCCTGTCTATGCCACTTCCATTGGCCTCGAGAAAAGTCATAGATTCTGTAAGTCAGGTGGAAATGCAGTGACAAGCGAGGATGTTGGTAATATTTACCTTGCTGGCCAAGAGCCAGGGATGTGCACCCACAGCCCAGAAAGCCAACTCCATCCTGGGCTGCATCCCCAGCAGTGCCCAGGAGGCTGAGGGATTGATTCTCCCCCTCTGCTCTGCTCTGCTGTGCCCTGGTGAGACCCCTCTGCAGAGCTGTGCCCACCCCTGGGCTCCCAGGAAACACAAAGACCTGCTGGGGTGGATTAACAGGAGTGCCACAAAACTGCTCAGAGGGATGGAGCAGCCCTCCTGTGGGGACAGGCTGAGAGGGATGGCGTGGTTTAGCCTGGACAAGGCTCCAGAGAGAACTTATTTCAGCCTTTCATTGCTTAAATGTACTTCCAGACTTATAAGAAAGATGGAGAATAAGTTTTAAGAACAGCCTGTAGTGACAGGACAGAGTGATGGTTTTAAACCAGAAGAGAGTGGAGTCAAACTGGAGTTAAAGAAGAAATTTTTTTATTATGAGAGTGGTAAAACAGCAGCCCAGGTTCCCCAGAGGGGTGGTACTTGCCCCATTCCTGGAAACATTCAAGGTCAGGGTGGATGGGGCTCTGAGCAATCCTGGTTGAACTTGTCCCTGGTCATTGCAGGAGAGTTGACTTAGATGACCTTTAAATTTCTCTCCAATCCAAACCATTCTGTAGTTCTATGATTTAGAAAATATCCACTTGAGGTGATTATCTCCATTTTAGCTGGTCTTTGCTTGTAGCTGAATACCACCAAGGAGCATTGCACCACAACATTTTTAATATCAAAATAATAATATCACAAAATCATTCATATATTTTTTAATGTCAGTGTTGGAATAGGGATTGACTTCTTTTAGCTGGGCTATCTGATGTATGGACACTGTGTTATCCACAAATATTGCAGGGGGATTCTGTTTGTGGCTGGGACTTGCACAGCTGCAGGACCATTTGTAACGCTCCAGGCACACAGAGCTGAGAGCAGAGTGGGAATTGCCAGGAAATGGAATTATCAGACAGTGATCAGGCTGCAGGACCTAGAGAGGGGCACAGTGTGCCACTGAAACCTGGGAGGACATAACTGTAATCAAGGCCAGCGGGGTCCTCACAGAGGTTTCCTGTCTCATGTGAGTTATGGGGATGGAGAGGGATAAAACTGACATTAGGAAAAAGAACCTTGTTGGTGATTGAGGCCCGTGGGTACTAAATACCCAGGAGAAAAGCTGGGCTGAAAGGCTGTGGCCCCAACTGCAAGGCTCAGTGAACTGGAATTTTAGGTGATATTACAGGTGGAAAAGCAGATCATTCCTTGTAGTGCCCCAAAATATGAAACACACAACTGTAACCAGTGAATGAATGAACATTTTTTTAATTTGATCTCTGTGTTTCTGATCCTGATCATTTTCTAGTGGATTTATTTGGTACTTTGATAGTGTCCTAAGTCAGCATGTTTCATCATTGCTCTGGACTGGCTGCTGACCTGGCAAAAACCTGCCCACATTTTTGTAGAGGCTGGCACCAGTGTGCCAACCAGGGATACACCAAACCCACATTTGGAACTGGGACCCAGCTTGTTGTTACCCCGAGTAAGTTTGAGCTTTCTGTTCCATATTACTGCCAGGATTGGTACAGAATTTGTTTATTGGGTTGATGTGATGCCTTTTTCTCTGGTCCTAGAATGAAGAACCAGACACAGTTAAGAGATAAAAGGGTTTTTATCTCGGTATTTAAATGGATCCTGAGGTGTAACAATTCCTCAGCTGAAATGCACACACACAGTAGATTGCCTATTCAATTTTATAGACCTTGCAAATCAGCATATGGGACAAAATTCCCTAATGAGAAGCTTAAATGAATGGTGTGACATTTCCCTGTTCTAATGCATTCCCCCCAGATGGGTTTAGTCTTGGTTTACAGAATGTGTCTGCAGAGAACCTTAGTTTCCCAAGACAGTGTAGGGTTTTCCAGCCTCCAGCTACGAGGCCTTTAGGTGTTGTAATGCAGGTAGATAAATTATACAGAAATTATAAAATCAGCCCTTGCTATGCTAAGTTAATAGCTTGCTTATCGCTTCTAAGTGCAAGCTCAGCTGGCTTACAAATTCCCATATAAAAACAATCTTGGGAATGAAGGTTTCTTAAACAACTATTTCTAGATAAAACCTGCCATAAACAAGAAATCTGTCTCATGAGAACCAATAAAAAAAATATATAAACTAACCAAAAATAGAAAAATTTGATAGACAAATAAAATACCTGTTACAAATCAATAAAATAATCAGCAAAAAATTAATTAACCAATTAGAGCTACACATAAAGGCTGTAAAAACTGTATAAAAAATAAGTTGTATAAACAATAAAATAGCTTCAATGTAATTATATTAATTCATTGTTCTAAAGTCCTGAGCTTCCACATTTAGGATGTTTGGTCTTCTGGCCTAGCAGAATACCAGGACTATGCTAAGATATCAAGCTTAAGGAATTACAAGTATGAATGCTAAGAGTACTGAGAATACATAAAATGTGTATAAAAAGAAAAGACAAAAAAATCATCATGGCATCAGATGGACATGGGATTTCATGGAAGCATATTCCAACTTCTTTTCCACTTCCCTTGGCAAAAGCCAGTTGGACTAGATTAAAATCCAGAACTATTGTATGATTCTAAGAATTTTTTTTTCTGGAAACAGAATCTCTGCTGTAATAATTAAAAACTTGATCTGGCAATTGAAAACCTGAATGATTTTGGAAGAAAAAACGTGGGAAAGCATTTTGTGAAAATGACAGAGGTTCTCAGGAGGTTCATGAGCAGCCACTTCAAGTCTTTTTGTTTCCAGGAAATTGTCACACAGCTGGGTTAATCCATCTCAGTCAGCTGTGGGAGAGTGGATTAGATAAGCAGAGTTGATCCTTCTGACCCCCAAAAATCTTTTCTTAAGATTGTTGAAAGGAGCAGCAGAGGAGATCATAGCAATTCTCTCCTGTGGTTTAGATGGTGTCTGAGTATTTCCATACCTGAGCACAAACAGGGTATTGCTTCCCAATAAGAAAAAACTCAGAAAAAATTCATTTCAATTTTTTTTGAATGTGAACACATGCTAAAAGCCCAGGATTTGTCCTGGTTTGGTACTAGAGAACTATTTATTCCACTGAGCACTTGATTTCTCCTCATATACTGGGTGCCTTCCTCTATTAATTCACTGTTACTTTTGGTTCAGTGGGAAATCTTTCCCTTAAAAGGTTTGTGAGAAAGACTTTGGATGGTTTTGGTAGTTTGACTTCCCCAAGTACAATTACAGAGAAAATAACAAAGACATTTTTCGGAAGGAGACCAGAATTAGGCCTGCAGTCTGTCAGTAAAGCAGCATATTCATATTTGCAAACACTGAATCTCTCCTCAGAGTTCTCTGCACTTTGGATGACATGGGCTAATGCTGGATTTCTGCTACCTGAGTGTCCCCAGACAGAGTCTATGAATTCTAGCAAGGGTTCCAGTCCTAAATGTGTTCATCTAGTCTTGTTGTAGCCACCCCGAACAGAACAGATGAAGAACATTTATTTCTGTGATGAAGAAGATTTTGAGGGCTTTTCTAGACTTTCCCCATGGAAAGAAATTAAAATTTCTTCATCTGGGAGCTAAGCTGTACTTCAGTATTTCTACAATCTGACAGGTTTCACAGAGGACCTCTGGCAGCCCTTTTGGAACAGGCATTGGAAGACAGACAGGAAATATCACTAAAGTCCTTGTTAATTCATTGAGTTGCTGCTCTGGGGGCAAGATTGGCCTGTGTGAGTGGGCAGGGGTGTTCCTGCAGAGGGGCAGCACCCCAGGCTGACTCCAGGGGAATATCATGTCTCAGGCTGAGGAGTGGTAAGAGCACCAAAAATTCTGTCACACCAATTCCAGTCTGAGCAGAGATGCAGATAGTCTGCTTTGGAAGGAATGGAGAATGTGATCATTTTCTGCATGACACCACCTGGGAATTAGACCAGTTCAGGATTTCAACTACAGCTTGTTTGGAGGGGAAAAAAGAAAGGGCACAGGTCTGAGTCTGATGCTGGAACAGGGTTTGACTGCTCTCTCCCTGAAATCAGCCTGTGTAGACTGGGCAGGAACAGCATTTCAACAGCTCCTGCCCTTCCACCTGGAAGACATCTTCCATCATTTTATAAAGATAAAATTAGGCAGCATGGAAAGCTCAGAGCATCCTTATTTACTTCTCCCTCTTTCCTGTGAATAGAGGTCGTAAATACACAGCATCTCCAGCACAGGCACTACTCATTAAGACAGAATAACAGGGCTGTGGTTAGAGTAGATGTTATTTACCAGAACTATCTCAAACCCTCACAGCAGTGGGCAAATACAGCGAGGAACTTACAGGAACTGAACTGCAGCGCCAGAACAGAGGCCGCTGCCTCTCTGAGTAAGAACAGGAAACTAATATTTTGTAAAACTGCTGAAGCTTACTGTGAAAAACAGACTTTATTGTTTTATGTGTTCAAGATCAAAGCATTGCACGGATTGAAAATGAGAAAAACACCCTAATTTGGAGAGAGGTAGATATTTATCTCTTCAGAAAGCACAGCACTCATAATGAGAGAGGAGAGCAGCTTGACAAATTCCTCCTCTTTCATGTCCATGTACCCCATGGCCATGGTCTACCCTGGCTCACCTGTATTTCATACAGGGATCTATCATCAAGCTTTTAACCAGCTCCTGCCTTCCTCTCCCTAACAAACAGGCACTATTTCCAAAACACTTAATGGGGTTTGTGGGAGGTAAGGGAGTCCCAACAAACATTAGCTGTATTTCTGCATTGTTTGCAGAGTCTCATCAGGTTCTTCAAAGCCAGGCAAAGCTAGAATGGGTGAATCACAATTCAGGAGGTGGGCCAGAGAATGAGCCCTTGGGCTTTGTGGATTATTTTTTTCTGAGATGATACTAGTAGAGAAGTGTGGCTATTTCTCTGAGGTGGCAACTGCTGTGAGTGGAACAGACAAAAAAAACCCATTTATTTCAGTGATAAAGAAGATTTTGAGACACTTTCTAGACTTTCCCCATGGGAGGAAATGAAAGTTTCTTCATCTGGGAGCTAAGCTGTCTTCAGTATTTCTAGAATATTTTTCAGTGAGGCATGTGAAGAGGGAGAAAGTAAAGATTAAACTCAGCTCTCAATGCTACAAGTAACACTTCATCAGTTTATAAATGTGAACTGAAGCTCTCATTGAAATCTGTGAAGACCAATGTAAAATGCAGCCACGGGGCTGCTGAGAGCCCCAAACCTGCACTGTGGCTCCAGTATGTCTGTAATATTTCATTTAGTCATCATGAGAGCACTGCAGTGCCTGGAACACTTTACTGTTAGCCATGAACAAGGATTTAGGAACGCACCTTCTCACAGAATCAGATGAAATGTATGCTTAGAGCCCAAGTTTATAAAGCTGAATATGCAAAAAAGGGTTTAACCACAGGTTGTGTTTTGATACGTGTGGAAAATCCCAGTCTGACTGACTCACAGGCTGAGTTTGAAGCAAGGAAACAGTAATGAGCCCCAGGTGTCATATCTGCAGCCTTGAATGCCTCTAACTCCTCTCTGCAGGGGAAAATTTTGTAAAAAAATGTGGTACTAGAGGTGGAACATGATAAAACATTTGTTTGCTTCCCCCTTTTGTCTCTGAATGCAGCCCTGTGTTCCTACTTTGCAGAGGCTTCTCAAGTTTTCTGCTGCAGGATTACCAGCAGTAGGCTGCTGGTAAATGTGGACACCCTAAAGGTTTAATGTTTTATCCACTGCCCTCAGGACACAGGGAGGCAGGATTCTGCATTTGGTGGATTTGACCAAGCATCTGCAGAAAAGCAGAATGGCCCTGGGCTGTGCCAAGAATCACAAAATCACAGAATGGTTTGGGTTGGCAGGGACCTGAGAGATGTTCCAGCGTGGCAGGGACACCTTCTGCTGGGCCAAGGCTGCTGGTGCCAGAGCCCAGCGAGCTGTCCCCGAGGGGAGTGGCCAGGTTGGGTGAGGACATCCAGGTGTGGATGTCCAGGAGCCTTTTCAGATGCTCCAGGATTCTGCCTGGCCACTCTGTGTCTCCCACACAACATAAATCAGCTGAAGTAGCTTCTGCATCATCTGCTGTAGATGCTTTGGTCTCTAAAGGTGCCCTGGCAAAAGATCCCAATGATCAGGCAGCATCCCACTGGAATGATGGAGAAACCTGCATTTCCAAGTGGCTGTGTGTTTAGACTGAAGGAACTACGAATGTGTAATCTGACCCAAGGAATTATGAATGTGTAATCTGACCTAATGCCTCTTCTTTTCTCCCCTCGCAGAAGTTACTCCATCTCCCTCAGTCTACAGGCTGACCTCTAAAGATGACCAGGGTCTGGAAATGTGCCTTATCACAGATTACTCCCCTGAAAAGCTCACTCTTAACTCTGCTGAGCAGCACACCTCTGCCGTGGTGGAGGTGGCAGCTGCTGGGAGCAGCGAGGAATCCAGCTACCTGTCCACCTACTGGGCCAGGAGGGACGAGCTGCAGTGCACTGCCACTCACGAGGGCTTTGGAGAGCTGGAGGGCGAGGACCCTGAGAGTGGTAATGGCATTTCTGGGGCTGTGAGCAGGGTTGGAGGGGCTCTGGGTGCTGTTGGTGTGAGCAGGACTGGGCTGCAGCTCCCAGCCCTGCAGCCAGTGCTGCACTAGGGTCCCCATGACAGAGGAATGTTGCCTCGCTGCCTCTGTTTTCTCTCTCCTTCTTCCTTGGTGGAACAGGATTCAGGGTCAGTACAAGGGTATAGTCATAGCAGAGATCTTAAAAACACATTGTGGAGGGATAGAAAGCTTGAAATTCTTCTGTCCAATGGGACATAAGTTTAACTAGATCATATTTTATGCTTGCCCTGAAAAAAGGAGAAAAGAGTGTTTATGGGAGGACTTGTTGGCCAGAAACTGATTTGATCCTTCTAGGCAGAGATATCTTTATGGACCTCTGAAGAAGTACATTGTTGTTACTAATCACATTTATTGTTACTCTCTGCAGGTGCCAGCGCTGTCTGTGTCACAGGGCTGTCCTCACACTTCAGGACAGGTATGCAACACAGCATTTTAGGAGAAAAGTTTGGCTTGATAAAGTAAATGTCTTCCCAAGTTTTTGTCGGTTTTCCCTGCTTGCAAAATTCTTTTTGAAGCAGCAAAAAAGTCAGACAGAAAATTTCCAAAAGGGGTCCCACAGGCTTTAAACATCAAGGCTGATAATCGTGGTGTTAATGCAGCCAAGCTGATAATTTGATGCAGTAGCCAGTGCCCACATGCTCTTGCTCTGACTCCCACAGAGCTGACTCTGTCAGTCTCTCTGCTCCCCAGAGTGACTCCGGTGCTGCTGTGAGTGAGAACTGCCACACACCAGCCCTCAGAGGAGCTGGGTTATTTCGGGTGCACAAATGGAACAGTAGCTAAGCTAACAACAATAGCAGGCGGTTTCTGTGCTGGGGTTGTGAAAAACAGAGTTCACTCTCCTGGTAAAATTTAAAAGGTTTAATAAAAAGACAATAGGAGACAGAAATAAAGCAAAGGGTTAATACAGCCAGGTGCCTTGGGTTCATACCAAGGAGCACGACACTAACTCAGAAAACACTTCTTTAAATGCACAGACATGTTGGATATTCATAAACCCACATGTATTATTCAAAACGTGCTTTTGGGTCTCCCTACTTCCCATGCACCTTCCCCTTGTAAATCTTGCATTCCTTATTGCAGTCACTCTCCTGGTGTCCATGATCAGGTTTTACTGATTCTGATAAAGGACAATGGAAACCCCTTCCTTGAGGCTCGGCTGCTTCTCCTCCAAGAATGCATGGAATTTTTCTGTTTAGCCTTCACCACTCCTTGAATGAGTTACATGAACAAAAATCTCCCTTGTCCCTTTATTTATATTACCCTTTTATCCAACATTATACATATAGCATTCATTTTAATACCTGTGAAAAGCCAATTATACAATATGCATTTATAACAGGGTTCACTAAAGCTGGGGTGCACCCAAAGCAGCTCTGCCCAGCTCACTGGGGAGGGGTCAGGGCAGTGCTGCAGCCCAAGGATCTGCTGCAGATCCTTTGTGGCACTCCAAAGAGCAGAACCTGTGCCTGCCCTGCTCACTGAGCAGCTGTGCTCTTGCAGATCTTTCCAAAACACCGTTTCAGGAAAACCCTCATCAGTAAACACAGCTGATTCCATCAGCCTTGCAGCTCTCTGAAAGGTTCTCAGTGATAAACGTGCAGTCAGTTTTTGCTGACAGCTCCCTCAGATCAAAGTATTTTCAAACCCAAATGGCTTTATAGCTTCAGATTAATATAAAATTCAAATACAATTGTGTTTTATGATTAAAATCAATATTGCTTTCTGCCTGCCCATCTTCAAAAAACATTTAGAGAGAGGAAGGAAGGCTGCCTCCAGCATCCTGGGTTCACAATGCACAGTATTTAAAACCACTTAGGTGGCTGGCAGACTGGCATATTGGATAATTAAGTGGTTATTGAATGGAAGACATTGTCAGGAAAATGAAGCCACAAACACCAGAGGTTTCTGTCCAGAAAGGAGACAGAGGAGTCCTGGAACTTTATTCCAATCAAGGCAGAGGCCATGGGGCATTCCCCTGGGCTCTCTCGGATTTTGGAGGACACAGCCTCCCTTTTTATCCCAATTTCCCAGCCCCGGTTCCCTCTCTCTTTCCCCATGGGCTGAGGCACTTGAGAGGTGCAGACCTCCCAGAACACCTGACACCTGAGATTGCCCTCTAATGTAGAACCCTCCTTTAATTTTTAATTCTCGTGGAATTGGGTTTTCCCCATTGTTTCTTTCATCTTTCAATATCCAATTTCATTTCTCAGCAGCCCTGCAGTTTATTTGTAAAGGCAAATCCCTCATTCCTCTCAACATTAAAGTCTCCTTTCCTGTTCCAGCTGGCTCCATCACACAAGGGAGCTGCTTTGTTAGGAAGGGCTTTTCAGTCTGTCTGGAACACAAGGACGTCTCTTGTGACTCTCATTTTCTGTTTTTCACAGATGAACACTTGAACACACTGTCTTTATCTCAGTTGGGCCTCAAAATCGTTTTAATGAAAGTAGTAATTTTTAATGTGCTGATGACGATGCTTACGTGGAAGAAAAAAAAGGTGAGTATGCTTGAGGGAGTCAGAAAACATCTGTCAGAAAACATCTGGATTGCTTCTTCAGCTATGAATGCTTCTTCTGTCTGGAATTAGTCTAGCTGCTTATGCAGTGTATCCAGGCTTCTTTTGTCTGCCAGCAGTAAAATCCCTCCATTCCTCTGGCCATACCATTTCCACCCACCCCTCAAGTGCTCTTTCTGGTCCATAAGAATTTTTTTTTTCCTTTCAAGATATTTCTCCCTTCTATTTCTACACCCATCCCTTCCCTTGCCTGCATTCATCCCTCAGATTTCTCCCCTCACCTGTGTGCAGCTGGGAAAGTTTGATGTTTATGGACTTTAATATAAGTCCTACCATATTAGTTTTTGCCCAGTATCTCTTTCTTCTCTTTCTCCTGCCCGGACACTTCAGCTCTAAAATTGTGCAGCTGTGACTGTAACCCAAATAATGATTTAACACTCCTTTGGTTTTGTTACAGGACTGAGAGTAACCAGGTGGTGCAGCCCTGAAGTACCAAATCCATCTGCTTTGAGAGAGCATCGTGAGCAAGAGGGAGCACAGGGATATTCCTTGTGCCAGGGACATCGCCCATCAATCACACCAGCCATTATATTCTAAATTGCTTTATTTGCATTGCTTTAAAACTACTCAAAACAAAACATTTCCAGCATTCTGCCCTCCAGATGCCTGGGTCATTCAGCATACAGTGCCTCTTTTGCATGAAGCAGACTTTGCTATAATTATGCATTGCCAAGCATCATAATGCAAGTTGTTACTTGCATTAAAATGACAGTTCTGCCTGGAGCGGTGCTGTTTGTTAAAAACTGCAAGCTAAATATCACCTGAATGGGAATTTTTCCTATTTCAGTAGCTTTAGGGTATTCATGTCTCTTAGATTGCACCCCCAGAAACCTTTTCAGGTGCAAATGAAACACTGAAAAGCGAAGGGAGACAAATTCAGGATGCAATGTTCTGCCATCCTTTGCTAGATCAAAACAAGATATCCCTTTTTTTCCCTAAAGGATGAGCTGCAGGTCTCCCAGAAGTCCCAAATTCAGTGAAATTGTCACTTCAATATCACAGGAAAAAAAAAAGGAAAAATAATATTTGTTATTATTTTTTAAAGTCTATCTGACCATAACATCTTAATTTAAACTAGTTTAAGATTTGGCTTTGTGTTTAGTGAAAATACAAACCATTTTTGTTCCTTTTTGTTTACTTCCAACAACCTGAGATCTCCCAAGTTCTTTTTGTAACAATTGCATAAAAATATACTGAAGTGTTTACCTGTCCATGTGTGCCCATCTTGGAACAGTGCTTGCCTGTGGCATCTGCATGCTGCTAATTCATGAACTATACTGGCACCCACGAGATGTCTTGTCACTAGGCTGTTATCAAACAATTCTTACAAAAAATGAGAAACTTGTTTGTCTCTTTGTATTTGGTGTTTGAGGCATTGCTTCACCCTTTCAGCTGAGCTTTGGGGTGCAGGGGGAAGGGGTTGGATGCACCATGGAGGGTGGGAACAAAGTCCTTGTGCAGGACATCTGTGCTGTGTGAGTGAGGACAGGGGGGAGAGAAGGGGGAGAGCCCCTGTGCCCCGAGGGCAGCCTGAGCTGGGTGGAGACACAAAACCATGGCTTGGCCACCCTGAGGGCAAGCTGCACCAAGGGAAATACAGGATGGATATTAGGAAGGAGTTTTTCACAGAAAGGGGGATAAAGTGCTGGAATGGCTGCCCGGGGAGGTGCTGGAGTCACCATCCCTGGGTGTGTTTAGAAAAGCCTGGATGTGGCACTGGGTGCCAGGGTTCTGGTGAGGAGCTGGGCACAGCTTGGACTCGATGATCTTGGAGATCTCTTCCCACCTGGGGATTCTGGGACTGTGTGAGGGGACTGGTCACAGGCCCAGGGTCCTGGAGGCAGATTGCTGCTGCTGTGGGGACACAGGACCCTGAGGTGCCCTGTCCCCAAGTCCCCCACTGCTGAGAGTCACAGCAGCACAGGGCACCTGCTCTGCAGTGAGGACACCAATGGACCCCCTTTGCCTCCAGGCTCTGTCTGTCCCTGGCAAGTCTGGAAGGGAAATGTTCTCCTTTCGTGACATCAGTTTCTCCAACATCTTCTGATGCCCCAGTGATGCCTTTCTGGGACTACCTAAAAACAGGCCAGACAAAATTAAGAGAATAAAAAGCAGTTGTATTTATTGAACACAGTTATTTATTGAAGGGCCTTCAGGTACATTTCAGACAGACAAANACAAATAGATGAAAAATAGAAAAGCCTAAGGCATCAGCAGAGTTTCCTCTGTGGGGAGAAATGAGGAGTATGCTCTGACAGAAACTCTCCCTGCAAAGCCTGAACCTTGCCTAAACCATATATGAACTATAAAGCAAGTCATAAGTCATTGCATTTCACAGACTACCAACTGATTAACCTCATTCCAGAAACTTTCAGGATGTGGAAGACAGCTTTCCATACTCATTTAGTTTTAGCATCACTTTTTAAAATTAATAATGATCATAAATTTTTCATGTTGCACTTCAAACTCATTCCCAGATGAAAGGGTGAGAGTTAAGGACTGTGCTGCCTGTTTCCACATCTGAGTCTTTCTTCTTCCAGATTAAACTGACCCCAGGGACAGGATTTGCCAAGTGGGAGATCAGTTAAATGTTTTAACTAAAATGGCTCCTGGCATGTGACCTGCAAAGCACTGAATTTGCAAGGTCTACTTCAAAGAGGCTTTCAGATATCAGGCTGCAAATCTCCCACCATCACAACGAGCCCCCCCCCC
>VXBQ01017682.1:0-19184 GCA_013400175.1 Phainopepla nitens | reverse complement strand
AGTTCTTTCAGCCTTTCCTCACATGAGAAGTTCTCCATCCCTCTGGTCATCTCAGTGTCCCTCTTCTGGACTCGCTCCCACAGGTCCCTGTCCTCCCTGTGCTGGGAGCCCAGAGCTGATGCAGCTCTGCAGGTGGGGTCTCACCAGAGCAGAGCAGAGGGGCAGAATCCCCTCCCTGGCCCTGCTGCCCACGCTGCTCTGGATGCAGCCCAGGGCACGTTTGGCTTTCTGGGCTGTGAGTGCACACTGACAGCTCATGGCCAGACTCTCGTCCACCAGCACCCTCATGTGCTTCTTGGCAGGGCTGCTCTCAGTGAGTTCTTCTCCCAGGCAGTAATGCTTGGGATCGCCCCAGTCCAAATACAGCATCTTCCCTTTGGACTTGTTGGAGCAAAGGTATTCTTTGCCCTCAGCTGGGTGAGGTTTTGGAGGAATGCACATGAAAGATGTACATGGACACCTCAGGACAAGGTCCTGCTGTGGCATTGATAGGGTTTCTAAGGGAACTCTAGTAATGGAGCAATTGACCGTGCAAAGACTAACCAGCAGATTTGGAAGCTAGTTTATCATTATCTATATTTAGGAGCCTTTCTAGTTCTTGAGAAACCCATATCCTAGCTCTTCTCATAGTGTAGTACAAGTATTTCCTTTGTATTTTTACTAAAAAGAGCCAGTCTCTTCCATCTTGAGAACAAGGATTCAGAGCACGTTAGAAACAGAAGGACACAGGGATGTCCCTCCTGGCATTGTCCTCTACACGATCAAGTGTATCTGCTCCACCCTTAGCACATTTGCTCAAATTCTCAGGAAAACCTCTGTGACAAAGGTTCTCAGTTTTCCTCAGTAACCTCTTGGTTCTGCATAACTGCTAGGCAGCATTCCTCATTTGCAAGGGCCGTATAAGGCATTACCTGTGGCACCGTTGAACCTCCTGCTTCTGAATGTTTTCAAAGGATGGACAGACAAGTGTGGGGTATGTTACACACCCCCTCAATCCCTCAATGCAAGCCATTGTGCTGTCTCCAGCTACATTTCATCAGATCACAAAGTTCCAAAGTGCTGTTCTGTGCAGCTCCCTAATTTAGAAGATGTAGTGTGTTCATCAAACACCTGTAAAAAGCCCATTAAATTAAAATAAATGTAAGTCTGACTTTGTTATTAGGCTACAGTGTTTGGTCTAGTATAAAATAAAATTAATTAGTTTGTTTTTTCATCAGCATAAAATTAGAATACAGCATAACAACAGGAAAAAAAGACATAACTCTTTCCTCCTAACAAAACTGACCTATGTATTCACAAATTAACCTATGATCAGTAAGAAAAGCAGTGCAGTAGAAAAAAATCTATTCTGCTGTTCACATTTCAAGACACACTGTAGGAATTACAAAACCACCCAATTAAGAACACTGATATGTTATAAAGATATTTATTAGTTCCTTGTTAATCACACTCTTGTATCTGCCAAAACATCTTAACTGAATTGCTACATTAAACTTTTTTTTACTGTGCCATTGAAGTACGTGAGATTTTAGCAGAAATCAAAACAAAGACATTATAAAAGTACTTTACAACGTACAAAAAACCAGAAATTAGCATAAAAAATTAAATATTAAGGTATTTTTAACAGTTTCAGGTAAGTAAAATATGACATATATGTAAAAACAACACTTACTAACTGTAAGACCCTTTGCTTCCATACCTTAAGGTGACTGTGAAAGTTATTATTTAGTAACAATATAAGATCAAATGTCCTCAATTTAAACATTGTATGTAAAACTGCAAGGAAAGCTGTTATTACCTTAAAGAATGCTGTCATTAAATATTTTATGCAGAAAGAAAATTCATGTTAGATAAACTTGATACCCAATATCTTTTTGGTAGCAGAACCCCAGTCTTTCCCAAGTTCAGCTTGATAGCAAATAGATGGAAATTGCCTTCTTACCTGCTCTATTGCTTTCTTCATCAGCACAAAAGCCCAATGAACACCACTGTGAGTAGAAATGAAATTTCACTATAATAAAATCTTGTAGGTCCACCAAAGGAGCAGGAAAAAAATAATTTCTTCTAATGATAATTATTTTAAAGAATTTAAAAATTTTCTATAGTATGAAGATCTAGCTTGTATAAAATATCATCTGATGCAGAAGGAGTAATATAATTCCTCAAAAGAGGAAGCAAGATTTCCAGGGCTCTCCTGACTGCTTCTGTATCCTTTTCCTTCATGCCCTGTAAAGTATGAAGTGTGTACATCTTCCCCTTTTGGCACAAGGAATCTATTAAATATTGGTTATAATATTCTTTAATATAGCCATTGAATCTCAATAGTGATATTAGTCTTTGTATGTCGAGAGGATTTATATATAAGATTTTTTTTTTAAAAGCACACCTTCAATTAGATGAATCTTCTCATTTCACTAGTGTTTTGAAAACTATCCCTTTCAATTCCTTTGTGCATCGTATGAACTGTAGCACAAGAACAGTAGCAATCAATGGCACTAGCTTTTCTTTTCCATTTGGAACCAAGGAAGAAGAAAAGGGAAGCAACATGACTATTTAAATGATTTCTTGACAACAGAAATGGTACTTTCTGCAAAGGCCTTTAACCTAGCATTTGCCTAATGCCAGTTAATCGTTTCACCATGCAATCACTGCTAGGGAGAGAATTCACATTAGTGGTTAGTCAAACATGCTCCTGGGTTTCACACTTAAACTTGGAAATGGGTTGTTGGGAATTTTGCAGTTTGTGTTTGCTTAGGTTCTAATCTACTTCTGGCACTGACAAAATACAGCACTGACCAAAACCTCCCACCCTAAGTAGTCTACATCTCATCCTTTGGTGGCAAAAGAATTTTCCTTTTCACTGAATGTTCTTTAGTCTAAGTGCAGCCTTCACTTATTAATTACAGATTTCCAGAAAGAAGGAAGTAATTTCTGCTATGAGCAAGCAATGAGAGGTATGAGACTCCAAAAGTATAGTTAGCAGGAAATAATATTCAGATGTGGCTGTGCTTGTTATTAGGACAAATCTACTTCAAATGGACTAAATTACAGAAAAATCTTAAAAGCTGGCCTGAAGAAGGAAAAAAAAAATATGAAAAGTTGCATGTTAGAGTTTTGCAGTGATAAGCTTTCCATACGAAAATGCATTCTTTGGAATACAACCAAAGTGATTTACTTACTGTAGTAAATCCCTTCAGTGATGCCAAATCATGTATGATATTCACTGAAAATGAAGACAATTCTGTGAAATCTGTGAGTAAAGACTGATTTTAAGACCATTAAAATATTAAGCATGGAGCAACAATATGGGAACACAAGGTTAAGATTTATGACTGGAATATCAGAATAGAAGTATTACAAACTGCCACACATTCCTGGTCGTGGTTCAGTGTGCTTTGCTGGTTTGATAATAACAATAAAATTGCATAAAAGTGCAAAAAACTGCATAAAATTAGGCCATGACAAGAAAGTAGCAGCTGGCTCTGGGGTAAAAAGGAAATAGAGGAACTCATCTGTGCCAAATTTGACTGTATTCATTCTTTCTCTGAAAAAAATTTTCCAAAACAGGTAAAGCAATTGGCTTTGCTTGGTATAGAACTGAGCCTGCCATAGAATTTGAGCAATATATTAAAATAATAATTTCATTGAACAGCTGCTCTTCAAATGTTTTTTCAAACTCTGGTTGAAAGAGAAGCATGCAAGCTTACAGGAGGAGAAGCCAAATCATCAGGGCAGTGGACAAATACTATTTCATTAAAGTGTACCCAAATATCTTCATTATTTTTATTTTGGAATAAGATCAGAATACAGCCATATTTTAGAGTTTTAACAAATATATATGCCATTTACTTCTAATGCCTGAAAAGTGAAAATTCCCTGTCCTTTACCTATATCCCAGGTATCACATGAAAAACTGAAAAAGGAATTTTATGGTTTCATGTTCTTATCCAATTTCCTCTTCTGCAAACAGCACTGATTCTAAATATTGGGAAAAAAAATCACAGCTATAATATTTTAGTCATCACTGCCACCATCAGTTTTTGAGAAGTACTAGAATTAAAAAGAATATGTTAACCAGAAGTGCATACTGTCCTTGCTAAGAACAGAGATGCTATAAAAAACAAAGGTTTTCAAAAATGGAACAATGAAATGCCTGAAGAAGTGAAAATGTTTCCACTAGGGGAGGAAAGCTTTGCATAAATAGGAATCACTTTCCTTCTCCTTTCCTTGAGGGAGATGCAGGGTTATTGCAGTCATCAGAAAGAAAACCCAAAATGAATACATTTAAACTAAGCAACACTGATGAAAAGGAAGAATAAGAAAAGACATCATTGTTGGAAAGAAAATATTATCTGTCAACTTTCTTATTTTAATCAGTTTCAACAGTGGATGGACAGATTAGTCATGTGAAGACTTAGCCTTTCGCCTCTGCAGCATTTTATCTTATGTAGGAAAAAAAAATATAAAAAAGAGCTGAAAATAACTTTAAGTGCCAGGGACTTCATAAAATGTGGAGTAAAACAATAACCTGGAATCACATATTTTAAGATATTGTCTTGAGTTTTAAGTGTATTTCTCAAGCAAGGAGTTTCTGTGAATGAAAGTGAGAGGGGTTGAATTGATCTTTCCTTTCCTATTTAAACTTTTATTAACATTTTCCAGTGGTGATAATGAGCTTTTCTGTGACACAGCCATACCTGGATTGTGTTTGTGGGTGCTTTGGAGGTCTAGAAGTGTCAGCTATGTCTTTTTCCCTTTTTAGTGAAAAAGATGAAAATTTTTTTTTCAGCAACAACTACAGCAGAATGCAAAATCTAGGAAGGCCACATGCCTTAGAATCAAATGCTGACAGATTCTATAAATATTTGTATGTAAATTGTAAATACAGTCCTAAAAATGTAAGGGTTTAATAATTTGTTTATATTTAATTAGTATAGCAATTACATGACTCATAGATGCCACTTAGCTCCAGCCTCAGCTGTGACTTGTTTGTTCACATCCACTGCTCCAAATGCAACATCTGTATCAAGGAGTGTAGTCTCATTTCTAAGAAATACAAACAGCAGCAGAACATTTGGGAAAAAACCTGTGATTTACCAGAAATGATTGGACACTGTGTTGAAACATTTTACTCGTATGAGGCAAAGGATAAAAAAAATTCCAAACGATTCTGTGTGACTGAAAAGAAAATTAATTTCTGGAGAATGCTCAGCTTAAGAAAACAGATCAAAATGAATTCCCTTCCATGGTGTGAAATACTCATCAAAACTAAGCTCTTCTATTTATGATGTTTTAGCATATTCATTATTACATCATGAACAGTACAAGTTATGCATTATATCTCTCATTTTGTTGGGATGCTTCTCTACCCATTTTTGAGGTAGGTACACCTGATAAATCTAGATATTTAGAACAAAGCCTCATTAACTAATTTAATTACAGCCTGGCAGGTTGTTTTTTTTTTCTAGAAGAGGAAAAAAAAGGCACTTATATATTTATTTAATAACAATATAGTGAATATTAATTATTTTGTAAGGACAGAGAATGTCAACAGGAGATTTAATAGAGGTAGTCCCAAGGCCTATTCCCAAAGAGGTTATAGAAAGTATATATACAAGGTACAGTTTCCATTTACATTTTATGTTCTTTAAAATATTCACTTGACCCAATGCATTTTTAGATAAGAAGGCAAACCAGAAAGGCTTCAAGCACAACAGAAATTTTCATCTGAGAAGAACAAAGAACCAATGAACAGTAAAGCCAAAGAGATGAGACACAAGTGTTTTCTAGGATAAAACTTCCATTTTAAGTACACAACAGAACTGTCAAGGCAGAAGCATGGCTACAGTGAAATTAATTTACCTTTATCTGTACAACTATGTATGTGTTTAATATTAAAAGGTATCTCAATACCCATATCCGTGGAAAATCCACTAAATAAGGAGAAAAAAAGCCTTAATGGCACTCCAGGGAAGTTGATGTTTAATCTGTATGCCATGACATAGCCATGAGAAGGAGCTATGTTTTCTGTCCTTTTTAACTCTTTAGATGAAAGTGGGGAATACCAAAGTGGTTAGACAAATTTGTGTTCCTTGGCTACCCAAAGAATAACCACATTGATTCATTATGAGTATTCATAGCTTAAAAGGTTAGCAAGGATCAAGAGGTCATTTGGCATCATCTCCTCTGTGATACATTACATTTATTTACAAAGCAAAGATTTATAACAGCCAGGCAGTGGATTTCAGAGAAGGCGAGTTGGTCATTTTCCCTGGCTAACTGTTCCAAACCTCAAAGGTAAAACTGCATATCTTTTTTTTTTTTTTTTTTTCATTTTTAGCTTTAATTTGCAGACCTTGCTTCTTAGTTTACTTCCTCAATAGCATTAAAAAAACCAATTTGCTGGGTCTAATAATACAATCAAGATATAAAAAAGACCCAAGATACCCCATGATGCTGTAGAATCACCTCCCATTTTGCAGACAGAGGTCAACATGTGCAAGCCAAAGGAGAAACAGTAGCACAGACACAGCAGATAACTCAAAAAGGAGATGTGCCAATGCAAGTCAATTTTCCAAGTCCTACAGGAGCAAATCCATCCTCAGGGATAGTTACAAGGCCTTCTACCAATCACAGCAAGCCTAAGTTTATGGTTTAGTTGCTTTATGACTAGAATGACTACAAACCATTATCCCCTAACAAAAGAAGGGCAATTAAAAGGAAAACAACCATAAGCTTATTTAAGTCTCTTGCGTAACTACATTCCTCCAGGCATGGAACTTTTGCTTCTACAAGATGATATTTTAAGACTGTGTTTTAACAAACCTGCGTGTTTTCATACAATGTTTTGTCCTGTTGCCATAGTGACACAGAAGCTGGCACATGAAAGGAGCTGCAGCCATTCTGAAAACTCAGTGCAGTGACATAGGTGCTTAGATCACAACTGTAGAACATGAAGATTAATTTCCAACACTTATTACAAAAGTACCCTAAGAAAACCCCAAAACAAAAACCAGAAACAAGATTTAATGATCTCATTAAAGCCCATGTTTTCCAAAACAATAATTTAATTAGTGTTTAGAGGCACTGAAACTAAAAGCTAAAACAGAAACTACTATTTGTTTTTGATGAAGCGTTGAATTGATGATAATAATCATACGAAATATCAAATATTTCATAATTCCTTCATTTCTGGCAAAACCTGATGAAGGGTATCAAATGTATGGTCTAAATAAGTTCTAGTAAAAAGATGTTTCCCAACACAGACATGACTCAGCAAGGAGTCTGTAACTATACAATTGTAAATTTTCTGGTAGGCACTAAGCCACGATATTCAACATACTGGTGCACCTTGGTCCATTTGCTAAGGTCCATCACCCTGACTGATAGCTTTTTCATATTACCTATGCTTTTGATTCACCACTCTTTTCTTTAGCCTATGAAAGATTATTCCAAAATAAGTCACTTAATCTCTATAGACAGAAAACTTAGCCAATATTCTCTTAAGTGACATGATTAAATTGAAATACTGCTAAGTGGCAACAACAAAAGACATGAGAGAAACTAAGATTAGCATTGTACATCTTCATTACTAATTAAGTGGTTTCAGATCTTGAGATTGAAGGAACGACATCAGAGGCAAGGTACAATAATATTTTATCTCTCCAGTCATGAGTTTTCTATTAATAGAAGCTTCAAATCCATGAAGAGCAGCTTTATCATCCAAAGAAAAGATATATTTAGCTTCAATTGATTTACTGCTTTAATTGGTGTAAGGCTGTAACATCACTACCTGAAATGAGTATTTTTTGTGCAATATTTAAATTGTAATTAAAACACCAACACTTTCAGTGTAATACTGCTTTTCACTACAAAATGTCAATCAGCATTCCACAATTAGAACTTCTATTTATACTTTAGAAATGGAGGTATAATAGTCATCAGTGCTTGACAAATAGACATCTCCAGAAATATATAAGGAGCTGTAGAATTTTAATGTCTAAATCATTAATCAAATCTCTTCCAGGAGAAGAGGAAAACATGGCCTTCTAAAGGTTATTTGATACACTGGCAGACCTGGAAGTGTCAAGCTATTGCCCACAAAAGAAGTCACCACTGCAGTATGTCTACGATAGTACAGAAACCATTATGTGCTTTTATGAGGCTGCTTTGCCACTGACACCCCTTGAAAACAGATCCTTGTGCAGAGACACACGTGACAGATTTGGTGAAGCCACAGCTCCAGCATGATTGAGACTGCTTGGGGCAGGATGTAGTTGAAAGGGGAGGAAATTGTGGAATTATATCACAGGATTGGAAAGGACTTGTGACTTAACAGAATGTGTTCTTAGGGAACATGTACTAAAAACCGAGTTAGCCTGCTTGGCTAACTTTTGTTAGCTTATTTTCAGGTTAGAATAGCAACTTCCTCTGGAGTGATTGGTGTTTTACTTGTAACAGCTAACTTAGGCTGTCTAACAAAAGCCAAAACCGAAACACTAATACATTTCCAGAAACCTTTTATCATCCCAGCTATTCCTCATGGTTTACACTTCAGCCAAGGAGGTCTTTTAAAGAGGACAGAATGCATATTCTACTGCAGAAAGCTTCTCGAGAATAGTCACTTGACTACACACAGGCAGAAAACAGACTTAAAACCAGAGCCAAACCTTTCACTGACCAAAGACTTTTCGATATTTGTTTGACTATACATCTCTAAGAACAACTAAACTACTCAGTTTCAGGACTTGCCTTCATTTAGAGATTGAATTGCCCTCCCCCCCCTTTTCTAGTTTATTTTTTATTTAACTAAATACTAAGTAGCATTTTTACCAAAAAATAGCTTAACAAATAGATTATTTTTCAGGGCTGAGTTATGGAAAAGGACAATAAATAGCATATTCTACCTGGTCTACAAAGCCTATTACCCTTGCCATAATATAAACACCTTCCAAAGGGAATGCATTTCCCAATCTGTCCTGAAGACCAGTTTTTACAGGATTTGAAAGATTTGCATTTGGTAATGCATAGGCTAAATAGAGTTTATGAAAGATTAAAAAGCTATTTTTTGAAATATAAAAAAAATATAAAAAAACTTGGGAAGAATGATTGAAAGTAATCCTATATCAATGGCCCATATTCATTTATGAGGTTCAGAACACAAAAGTTACACTTGGTTTCTGTAATGAAAACCTGTGTTGTGCACTGCTGAGCTGTAGGCTCTCTAGCTGAGGGATCATGAGTTCAGGATAGTTCTTTAAGCTTTACAAGGTCTTTGTTTAGAACCTTGCATTTGAATTATTTAAATACCATCTGATGATTTATGTAGAAGTACTTCCTTTGCTTCTCTTGAAACACACTGAGGCAGGAGTTGCAACTGCTGTTGGTAATTATGCCTGTAGGAAATCTGTTAAACAGATGCTACACAGATGTCACATGGTAACCACTAGTTTGGTAACAGCCCCAAACAAATTACTTCTTATTATGTTAGCTTTGAGCAAGTACTCGAAAAGAGAGTTCTGATAAGCATTTATGAAACTCAAGGAACAAGTCAATATATGAATAGAAAAAAATTCTTACTTGCATACTGTAAATGACATTGTAAATGTAAAATGACAATGACTGTCATTGCTCTCTTGCACTAGCTCCATTCCAATTGCAGGCTGAAATAGTTTTAGATTTTTAGCAAGGCAAGACTTCTGGATATCCTTTGCCAAAAAAAAGAGGTATCTCTGGTAGGATCTATGGAATTTGTATTATAATTGCATTAAAAGAGGGAAATTTGTGTTTGCTCCACATTTACAAGAATGATGTAGCTGTCAGAGTTCTGACTATCATCTCTCCAGAGGGCCTGGCAGCTGGGGCTCAGTGCCAGCCTTGTCAGCACAGCTGTGGAGCCTTGAAAGATTGCTGTGAGGAGACTGCAAATTCCTGCCTCTCCTTTGCTCACGTGCCTTTGAGCTTAGGCTCTTACCCGTGGTCTCTCGGCTGAACTATGTTACCAGTAAGTCTGCATCCAGCCTTGCACCTCCTGCTTCTGTCCCAGGTCCTCACGGCCTCAAGTTCCTCGTTTGAGGTGGACCTGCAGATGGGCCACCGCGAGGAGGTCACACACACTGACCCTGGCTACTGTCACCAGGGCCACCTGCTCTGATCTTCCTGTCTGGGGACTGCTCCACCAGAGCCGCTGCCAGTCCTCCCCAGCAGGCTGAGCATTTCCCCGCTAGCTTCTGCACAGACGAGGCAATGCACTGACCTGCAGCACAGCAACTGATCTCCTGACTGACCAAACTCCTACCCAGCTTAAAAAGGAAGGAACTGACACAGGAGCTTAGGGGGAGCTCCTTGGAGACTGCCATAGGCTGTGCTTAGGCCAGCTGGAAGGTGTTATCTGTCGAGATGTGCTGGCTAACTTCTTGCTCTGACAATCCAGGCAGACCAAGGAACTCCCCCAAGCAGTTTACGCTGAAGGCGAAGGAGGAGACCAACTTGTACATGGATTGGTAATTTCAAATAATCTCTGGAAAGGAAAGGAGAGGGTACACAGAACATGTAACTACATACAGTCTATGCATGTCGTTACAACAGCTCAGATATATTTTGCATATAGTTTAAGATGATCAAGAGAACATCATTATGTATATGCTGGAGTATTTGTTAGGGTGAGCTGGAGGATGATTATAACAGTTCCCTAATTCTCCTCTGATCCAGCTGAAGATGCCCTCCCAACGATTACAGTGTAAGCTCTTATGACCACTTAGAGAGCAACTGTTCTTCCTGATGAAAGCGCTGAATTCCCTCTATGAGTGTTACTCTAATAATAAGATTCCAATAAATTAATTTTTTTTAAACTTATAGCCTGTGACTAGTTATGCAAAGTATCCTGTCAATTTATCTAGTGAGTATGTTCAGAACTGCTGCAGCACAGGGCTTACAAGCAATATGGAAAAGTTGTCTGCCATAGGTCCTATTTTTTAAATAACAACTTTTGGAAACTGTACTCAATTTCAGTTTGGTGATGTCTAACTTGATAGAATTCCATTAGCATCTTTTAAAGTGCCTCATCACCAGTTCCCTCATCCAGGTGCATTTTTAACTTGGAGTAAAATACCTTCTGCTTTCCTCACCTTTAAAAGTAAACTGTTAAACTGAAAGCTATTGCAAAATTGCAGAAAGAACAGAGAGCAGCAAATACTGAAAAAGGATCATTTAATTCCACACTGAAATAAAACTTTAACTCTTGTTAGTGCAATATCCATAGAACATAAAACCGGTATTTAACAGTTGGATATTATTCTGCCCTCAAACTGGGCTACTTGCAAAGTACCTCAAGCAGAGCTAAGAGACAGTACAATAACCTCCCTGAAATAAAATGGAATATAAATCATATTGAAGGAGAACAACATTGTGTTGATTCACATTGCCAGCTTTAATGTATTGATGAAATAACATAAAGAAGATAATAAATTTCTTACTAAATGTTTAAGTGCGCCACGTGATCTTAAAACACACTGTAGAAGTCTTATTTATAAAGTGCAACCTACAGATGAAATGATAGTAATGAATGTTCTCTTATTTTGTCCTCTCAAGGCAAGAGGAAAAAGGCAAAATGTTCTCTGATTTATATGAACCACAGGCAACAGCTAGTAAAATGCTGGCATAAGAGGCTGCATAGCAATGTCTTACTGTAGCTCAGTATTGATCCAAGAACTGGTCTCTGTCTCTCAAATGCCTTTGGGACAAAATGAAAGGTTAAACTAACAGAATTAACAGCATCCCACTTCTTGACTATTGTTTGAATTTTTTTTACTGAGATTTTTTTCCTTCAATACAAACACTATTTCTCTTGTAAATTAATGATAAGTGGGAAGAGTTAGTGAAAACTGTTTTATTATGTTCTTACAGAGAGATGGATTGAGATTCAGAATTATTTTATGTCTCTGTGGTTCAGTTCTTATAAAAGCTACCAATGATTGAATGTTATTTACCAAATACTTATCAAATTTCACCCACCTGAAATATGTCAGGAATCTTAATATCCAAACAATTGCATGTAGTAAAAAGCATTTGCCACAAATAGCTTTTCCTTGTGTCTTTGATAATTTATGCAATGTAGTCATCATGTCTCTTTAGTACATTTATACTATTATGCTAATGTACTCCTTACTCACCAGAACCCATATAAAAATGTATTATTTCCACATCCAAAAGTGAAAGGAATACTCTTCTGCCATATAGAAATTGAGGAAAAGCAGCAAAAGTGAGTTTCATGTAATAAGATTTAAGCAAAGTAATTTCAGAATTGGGGAACATTCTACTGGCAAAACTCTTCCAATTTAACATAATTTTGCCTTCAGTTATAACAGAGATGAACAAAATTCTTGCCTTAAACAGTGATTTTCTTCTTGTTCTTAAGTCACAGTTGTTTGTTAGGTCATAGGAACTCAAATTACATGAACGAAGATTATCCTCTTCAATGTTGAGATAGCAAAGTACAAGAATTGAGGTATGTGGGAAAGTAGGATTAAATGAGCCATAGGCTTAACAAAAGGGTGGGTAGTCAGTTGCTCTTAATAACAGCTGTAATATCCAAAGGCCTTCAGCAGTAGCTGTGCATCAATTCCATGTCACCTGGCAATGCAACAAGGACTATAATTAAAACTTTTTTTCCATTACAAGAGAACGGCTGATTGAAGGACGGTCGAAAACCTGCTGCATGCCCTGCCTTCTGTGACTACCTCCTTACATGACTTCATTTATCTCATGAAAGGGATCCCAAGAATTGTGTAAATTGCTATGAAATAAAAAAAGTCATCTGCCCTGAGGAAGTATGGCATGGATTTAGTGTTACGACTCTAAAGCAAAATTTGATATAAAAGTCCCTGAAGCAAGGATTGGAACAGACTGCATGGGAAGTGGTTGAGTCCCCATCCCTGGAAGTATTTAGAAGGCAGCAGATGTGACACTTAGGGACATGGTTTAGCAATAGAATTGGCAGACTTAGGACAGTTGTACTTGATAAACTCAAAGGTCTCCTCCAACCTAAACAATTTTATGATTCTGTGGATTTTCTGAAGTACAGACGTATCAAAAGTGTAATTACCAATCCCAACGTGAAACATAACATACATGTTTGCTGGGAGAAAAATTACTTCTAACAGCATTTATATATTCACCCTCACAGAGTAACAAGAATTAACTTACATCATTTAGGCTTATGTTGCTTACTGATTCAATTAGTGGAACTATCCAGGCCTTTCACAGAATTACCAGGTACATGGATAACAGTCTGCAGACACCAAATTCTTACACTAACATTAACATAATTAAAACCCAATTCAGTGACGTGTTTCTTTATTCAGAGTTTCCCCTCTCCAACAATGAGAGAAGAACAAGAGCATGGCAATTTTAGCCAGGGGAAAAAACCCTCCCAGGTTCTTTTGTGGAGAGAGAATATTGTTCTTCATTTCTTTATATAACATTTCAGTACTACAGCATTAAAAATGTAAGTGGAATATTTTAATTTAAATATTGAATCGAGATATAATCTCTACAGTTCTTGTTTCTCTACATGAAGGCAAAACTTCACAACACTTGCACCACTTGGTATTTTCCTTCTGAAATCTCAGAAATAAGTATGGCACTTAATTTGTGATTAAGCACAAAATTAACTACTCTGTTTTCTTTTATGGATGCTTTTAAATGGCTCTTCTCCTGAATAGGCAAGAATTTCAGTTTAATAAAGAGCACACAGTTTGCAAAGATTACCATTGCTGTCCTGTTAAAAGAGAAAAAAAAATTAATTTTGGCTGAGAAAACTTTTCACTATTCACCTAAATAGTCCCTTATATTCTTGCATTTCCAGGGAGTTCCAAAACAAATCCCATTTTATCAGCATGCTAGTCAAACCCACTCGGAACTTATCTTAATCAGTTTTATTCATATTGTTTAATTATGTGGAAAATTTAGTGTGACCTACATTTTCAGTAAAATCATGCCTTGAACTAAGTGCAAACTCTTTCCTTAATCTCTTGCTGCTAATACATGCTGTTAGTAATGTGGAATTACCTTAATTTGGACTGGAACAACCTCACCTTCAGCTCTCCTTTCACACAACCATTATAAAATAACTCTTTTTCAAGAATGCAAATTGCATTTCATTTTTGCACTCATCGATTTATAATCTGAAAATATTAAAAAAAACCCAAAAAACAAACCCAAAACAAAAACCCCACTGCACAACATCTTAAAAAACCATCGGAAAATTCATCCAGACTAAACTCGATGCAGAAAAAACCACATAACACATACCTCATCTACAACAAAACCCCCAGACCCAAGAGGACAGTATTAACCCAGATCTGTTTTCCTCTGGCAGTGGAAGTGAGGGTGAGGCAGGGGAGAGACAAAAGTAGGAGCGCTGCTCTTCTCAGCAGTGTCAATTTAAATCACCTGTAAAACAACTTGAATAAAAATCGGCTGCATGTCATTTGTGACAAACTATGCTAATATATGAGAGCCTGGGAAAGTTTCATTTAAACAGGAGTAGAATTTATGACAACAAAATGTCAGTATTTGGCTTAAGTGATTAAAATACATCATCAACGTGTATTTGTTTTCCTGGACACTTATGAGTGTAAAGTTATTTTGAAAGCTGATTTTAAAAGAATGATAAACGCTGTGTAAATGAGCACACTGCACAGAGCACCGACCTCTTTATATAGCATATGAGCTCCTCAGCATGTCATGGAGCTTTCTAGGGTTTCAGAGCCCATCGGTGGTAAATAAGTCTTAAGTGCAAGCTAGCTGGTCTTATGACTGGGTGGTTCAGACTGAACAAAGCCAAACACAATGCCCCCATTAAGCTTATTTGAAGCACAGAGCACAGTTTAGCTTTCTCTGAAAGGCATTCAGAGGGTATGCTTCAAAACTACTCTGAGAACTTAATCAACCTTAGGCAGCTCTTGATTTGGCTCAAAACTGCATTACTGCTCCAAGCCAAACTACTGCAGACACCCTGCTAATGCTACAGTAACTACTATGACATGAACACGGGCTTGTAAAACAAAACATTCAAGTCATAAATTTTTTCACCAAGGAATGTTTGGATCCAAGTGCACCGTGTCCGTATCTCATCCAGAGGGTTTGTATCAGTGTCACTGGTAAACACTTTTACTCTATTTATATTTATGAAAAGGCTACTTGATGATGTAAATTTTCCAGTGACCTAAGGCCAAGTAATTTTATTTGTGAGATAACTGGACAGAGCTGACACTCTAGAGTACTTGGCTCCTCTTAAATTCATCCTACACTTGCAGGATGTGGTAGAAAAATATCAGAAACTGCTTGTTCAAAGGTAATGTGAAAGGAACACTGTTCTCGTGCTTTGCTAAAACATTGAATGTTAAACTTCCCTCTCTCTTGGAGAGGCCATTTGGAACAAAAATGCCTTTTCTCTATCTTAATGTAAGCTCCACATAGACTGCTAATTCTGATTAAGCTTCTATCCTTCTATAAATAAACAACACCTGTACTAAAGACTGCAGAAAAAAAAAAAAGGAAAGCAGATGCTGTTTGAAGTACTTTGTTTGAAGTACTTGTTTGAAGTACTTGTGTTCAGTTCCTAATTTACATTTTTCCGCCCTGTGTATGTGCAAATGGGGAAACATTTTCCTTAGACTAAACACAAATAACTTAATTACCCAATAGGCCCTTCTGGCTTTAAAATTATTGCTCAAATTGTGCCAAAGCCTTTACAAGGTCAATAAAAGCTTTGCATCAACCCTGCAGAAAGATTCTGCTTTATGCAGGGAGAGAATAAATCAAGAGACAGTGACAACACAGAGGAAATGTTTACAAGGTACTGACATCAGCAATTGACAAGCTGATGTAAGATTATGTTTTGATTAATTTATCAAGGGCAAAGTTAAGAGGAGATGATTAGGATAAGGTTTCAGATTAAAAAAAAACCAAAAAACAATAAACAACTCCAACAAAACACATTACCCTGAGGTAATTTTAGGCTGAGATTGAGAGCATTTTACCTACACTACATTTAAGGAATACGTTTATTTTCTTACTCTCTGACGGATTTGATTTTCAATGCATACATTGTTTCTGCAGCACGGTAAAAAGGAAATCAGATGGCCAGATACCGTGGAATAACATAAATTATTACCTAAAAAGTAAGTATTATTCAAGGAGAAAGAGAGCAACATAATCCATTTAAATTTGTATTTTTATTAAAACCTTGAAAAATCATCACTATGAGATGCAATTTTACCCATGTCTGTATACACTATACACCTGCTGGAACTGGCAACTCTATAATGCTAGTAGGTGCATTTAGGTCAGGTAGGTAACAGATCAAAGGGCACATGAGGTCAGTATATACCTGTATATTGTGGTTCTTGTTTTTGGTTGGTTGTTTTTGCATTAGCAGTGGTTTTGCCATAAAAGTACTCTCTGCTCACATACACACCCACAAAATGGGATAATGCAGTCATCAGTCACAGCCAGCATAGGTTCATGAGGAGAAAGTCCTGCTTTACAAACTTAATTTCTTTTTATGACAAGGTAACCCACCTAGTTATCAAGGGAAGACAGCTGATATAATCTTTTTGGATTTCAGTAAAGCTTTCAAAACTGTCTCTCACAGTGTTCTCCAGCTGAGGGAGGGGATGGTTCTGCTCGGCTTTGAGCTAACGTGGCCTCACCTTGAGTCCCATATGCAGTTCTGGGTGCCACAATATAAAAAAGACATTAAACTGTTGGAGAGTGTCCAAAGGAGGGCAACAAAGGTGGTGAAGTACCTTGAGGAAAACCCATACAAGGAGTGGCTGAGGTCACTTGGTGTGTTCAGCCTGGAGAAGAGGAGACTGAGGGGAGAGCTCATTGCAGTCTGCAGCTTCCTTGTGAGGGGAAGAGGAGGGGCAGGCACTGATCTCTGCTCTGTGCTGACCAGTGACAGGACCCGAGGGAATGGCCTGAAGCTGTGTCAGGGGAGGTTTAGGTTGGATATTAGGAAAAGGCTCTTCACCCAGAGGGTGTTTGGGCACTGGAACAGGTTCCCCAGAGAAGTGGTCACAGCACCAGCCTGGCAGAGTTCAAGGAGCATCTGGACAATGCTGTCAGGCACATGGTGGGACTCTTGGGGCCGGTCCTGTTGAAACACAGGCCTCACTTGACATACATACTCTGGCATAAATTAGCAAAAGATTTAAGTGCAACTGTCGTGGTTGCCCACAACCATAAGTTACACGTCACAGTCAAGACAGACACGATACACTTTGGAGAACCAAACTTTGTTCAGGTAGCTTCTCTTGCAGCTTTCTATTTCCTTCCACAAGCAGCATCACTCAGCCTTCCGAGCCTTTCTTCCTTCTCTCCCCGGGCAGCATCACTCAGCCCTTTTCCTTGGTTAGGGCCACACAGTCTTCAGAGGAATAAACTTTGTTTCTGCTGTTATTCCCTAGGCTCAGGAGTACAAAGCACACATTAAGTTCAGAACCTACCCTCAGGTCACAATACAGAGTCATCTTCTTCCTTGTGCACAACCAGCTAACTCCTCTCTGTCCCTCTCCCAGCCACCTGACCCAGGCCTCTTCTCAGCACGGCCAGCAGACTCTGACTGACTCAGGANAATCAATGAAGTACAGTTACAGAAAAGCATAATTGCAGTTAGGTGAATGTGGTGAGTGTGTTGGACAGGAACTATGTAGTGTGTTTGTGGCTCTAGGATAAAGAAACCACAAGTTATGTAAGACCCCAGCCCTTAAAACTGCAGCTTTTAGATAAGTGAACAAACAAGGGCGGATGCCAGAACTGTAAAGTATAAAAGTCTGTGTAAAGTGAACCCCAGTCAGACGCGCACATGGAGGTGCTAAACCCTGC
This sequence comes from Phainopepla nitens, assembly GCA_013400175.1. Taxonomy (NCBI): domain Eukaryota; kingdom Metazoa; phylum Chordata; class Aves; order Passeriformes; family Bombycillidae; genus Phainopepla; species Phainopepla nitens. The sequence goes on along the minus strand of VXBQ01017682.1, from coordinate 1,292 downwards.
AGGATCTCTGGGCACCAGCAAAGGGGTGCTTCACTTTACAGTACCTGCTGTGGAGTACATGCCTTTGAATCCCTGTGCAGGGCCAGGAGCTGGACTTGGTGATCCTTGTAAGTCCCTTCCAACTCAGGATATTCCATGGGTCTATGAACTTTGGAATACGTGACAGAGATCAGGAATTGGAGTTAAAACCTGTTCAAAGCGTGTACCCAGCAGCTTTTCTCTCCCTTGAGTGAGGGAGATTCTCCCTGATCTCTCTCATTATTGATTAATGCTATCACTGGATAGTGGGCATTTTTCTCCTATTTTCCTAGAGAATGAAATTTCTTAAGAATTTTAGCAGTGTTTGGCTTTACTAGCTTCGAATGGCAAAATTTACAAAATTCAAAATCAGAATTTGTATTTGAATTAAAACTTTTATATTTAATCTGTATGTTCAGGATTTGTTAGCTGCTAATAAAAACTTTATAACTGGAATACTGTGATGTTGCAACATCTAATAAGAAAGTTATGCAACGTCTAACTGCTGACAATTTTCCCTGTTTTAATTATCACAGTTTTATATTGGTGGAGATCCTTAAGGTCCCAACACCCTCAAAATTACTTCACACAAGCACTCAAGCTTGTACTCTATGATCAAACCACAAACTCAACACCACTGTCAGCAATGGATTATATTTTTAGCACGTAGAGGGAGCCAAAACCAAATTTTTATCATCCAACAATAGACCATAAATAATCTGTAGTCCTGTAAGCATGCAGTGAGTGGAAAAAAAACCCGTCTACTAGTATTTTCCTACTAAAGATGTCCAAGGGGCTGAAAGTGATGCTTTGGTTTAGAAAGACACAAGTACAAATCCTTCTATACTCTAGCACATCAGTTTATCACCGTTAATGAAGATTGGAGCGTGAGGACAATCACGTTGACACTGTACTTGCAACTTGCTAAACCAAAGCCCAGGAGAATGGTGGCAGTCGAGCAGAAAGAGCCCAGTGGGACTACAGAAAGAAAGAGCGAAGATTAAAGCTGCTAGAAGGCACCCGACAAGGCTGCCCCGGGCTTGCACAAGCCCGAGCTCGGTGTCGGACCTGCCCAGGACAGCCGCAGCACCACGACACGGCCGGCCTGGTGCTCCACCGCTCTCGGGAGTTCAGAGGAAAACGCGAATTTCGCTCATTAAGACAGAGCATGCCTAAAATACAAAATGTCAGAAAGCCTGGGAGTGCATTTTGCCCATTTAGCTTTGCGTTCCTCCCGTCCCGCTGCCGTTTAAAGTTTAAAAGGCTACGAGTAG
>VXBQ01017680.1:200688-244526 GCA_013400175.1 Phainopepla nitens | reverse complement strand
AAAAAACTCCAACCAAAGCTAATGCTGCTCTATGAGAAAACAATCAAGATTTGATAATTAAAAAAAAAAAAAAAGAGAGGAAGGAACTTAAACTTCAGTCTATGGGGTTGTTTTTTTCCCGCTGTTATTTTGGATTAGCATACATGTCACAGTTCTGCTGAGAACACCACATGGTGTCCAAGTCATTACGTTTACTCTACAAAGCTGCTGAGATGAGAGGATACAGAGAAAGAGAGAAGGGGTGAGGTGAGAGATCTGGAAAGACATCATTATGATATAAGCCTAGTTTAAATTTTCATCAGAAGCTGTGTGCATTTTTGTTTTTATAATCTAACTTTACATGCAAAAAAACCCCCAACCAGCCAACCAAAAAAAAAACCCCAAACAAAAACAACAACAAAAAAAACCCCCAAACCAAACAAAACCCCAAACAAACAAACAAAAACAACAACAAAAAAACCCAAACCAAGACCAAACCAAGACCAATACCCCTTCTGTCCTTGCTTTGGGGCTATTATAAATTTCTATGCACAAGAACACCATACTCTTTTTTTCCAAACCAGTAGGATTAACAGCATAGGCATGTAGGTGGCATGATTCAACTAAAAGGCTTTTTTTCCAACTTTTTTATACCAGCAAAAATAACCAAAAGAAACAATAAATAAAAGGTGCTAAAGTTAGCATTAGGAATTTCTTGTGATATAGTGACAGTCTGGGAATCCAAATCCTCAAGCTCTCCTGATACTGTCAGGTCTCTGCAAACTATGAAGCAAATACATAAATAACTCAAAATATGATTGAGGCTGTGAAAGGCTTTTAAACTAAGACAACAGGATCCAGGTTAACTTTTTTTTTTTTAAGAAACACAGTGAATATATGAATTGTCTACACCTGAATAAAACATATTTAACAATTAAAAAATTTTAACAACCACAACAAAGAAAAACTTTAAACGAAAGTGAACATCATTTGATTTTAGGGCACACAAAAGGCCCTTGCAGTAGCTTCCAGCAGTGGCCTTACTGTTGTGTCTCCTACGGATGCATAAAATGAGGCTTAACTCCACAATAAGGTGACGGCTGAGAGGGTAACATAATGGTCACATTCAGCAAAATGCCACACCCCAGTCACGACAATGTATCCCACTGCAGAGTTTCCATCCTGTGCAAGAACAGCACATGAAGATGTCATTCTGTCACATATTTTTAAAAAGCTACTTTGTGGCCACAAACTGCTACTCAGCACTAACCTTTTTCATCACGTAACCTTTGAATAATGGGAAAGCTTTGTGTTTTATAGTTTTACTCCTTGTATTTAAGTTTTTAAATGACAAGGTCACTAAAACTCATGCACGCTGCAAAAAACGTCATGCAGTAGTTAAGGTAAACCATCCAAGCAGTTTTTATTCATTAATATTCATAAATACACANCACCAAAACAAACCCAAGATAGTTGTTGTCCACTTTCATTGGCAAATACAGCACAGAGGACATTGTCTGCAAAGTGGGATGTCATCAAAGAGGAGGTGGAGGAGGCTCATTTCCTTTATTACTCTCTTTTAAATTTAGGTTTTCTAAAGCAACATCTAGAGGCATAATATCTACACAGCCCATAGCACCAAAATCAGCAATCTCTCCCCGTTCATCCTCATCTGAGGAGGAACTTTCTTCCTGCATCAGGGTGGACAGTAGAAGCTCCTGAACAAACAGGCTGCAGTCTGCCCGTTCGCTCTCCATTGACTGACGCTCTGCTTCTGACATCTTCGGATCATTCAACCTGTGCAGCAGCAAGGGAGCAGAAGACAGAGAGTTGCTGAAAGCCCACTTCACTGGTGACACTACTGACAGGCTGAGATGTGCTCACAAACTGCTCCTTCAGCACAGTCCTACCTGCCCTTCAACACGTCCAGCACTTCAGAACAACAGGCATGCATTTAACAACCCACCCCTTCTCTGCTACAACAGCATTCCCAGTGGAGCCCGAAATTAGAAGAACACCAAAAACTGCTTAGGAGGTTTCCTGCTATTCAACGAGTCTTTTAGGGAGGGCTGGTGCCATTTCCTGGAGGTGCAATTATATGCCTCCTTTGTTTCCACATCAACTTCTAAGTTCACGTTGCCACAGAACACATTATCTATTGCACGTGTAAAGCCTACGCATGGATTACTGAATGTAATTCCATTCTCCTAAGGTACACTGCATGCCCTGACAGTGGCAAGGGAAGTGCTCACTTCAACTCTGAACTCAGTCACAGTCTGTGACACTTGTGGGCACTTTGATTAAGGCTCTCAAGTGAACTTCTGATTGAAAGATGTCATTGTTTGGCATTATTTGGAACTTGGATAAAAATCCATTTGACTCAAAATCAGGCACAAGAGCTTAAAATTACCACACTCTTTCACAATACCAGACAAACTAAAGTATGCTTGCAGAGGGTATGGCATGGTAGATGTGGAAAGTATTTTTATTTCAGGTCAGTAGTCACTGTTCTGGAAGAACTGAGATGACAGACAAGATGAATCCTCTTTTAAATAATCCCAACGTCTAAGTATAATTTCTAAACTAGGTAAGTATTCTGTTAATTAATGGCATCCTAGGCATGTGCCTGACTCCAAACATAAAAGCTTCATCAAGCTCTGTATCTCTACTAGAACTAAGGTGAACAGAAATTTTAAGAGGTAAATACAAGTAAATACGCTGAACAAATTACCTTGTCAGAAGGAACTGGGAATTCTGGATAGTCTGCTGACTGTTTTCTGTGTTAGATGTGTTGGTTGTTGTTGTAGATTGTGTCATAGTGGTGTTGACATTGATCGTGTTGGTGCGTCTGGTTGCATTGCGTGCAGTCTCCAGTTGCTGTCTTGCTGCCTGTGCATGTTGTCGTTCCAACTGCAGTTGCATCTGCAGCTGCTGTAATTGAGAAGCAGAAGGGCCAGAGGAGTTGAGCTGTCCTCCTGCAGAACGCCTCACGCCTGATAGCTGGGATAAAAGCTCTGCCAGAGAAGAGAAAGCTTCTATGACTTAAGATCTTAAATGAACGTAACACAGCAGAATAAATACACCCTGAATTCCAGTGCATCAATCCCATTCTTTTCAACTAATATCAAAACCCAACAATGCTCAGAGAAGACTGTGAAGATTAATGTCCGTAAAGATTAAGACTAATTTATGCAGATTTAGTCCACAAATAACAAGGCGAAGTTTAAAATCTCGACAGGAAAGCCAATCTACAGGTAGCCAGGCAAAAGATGTCCTCTGCAGCCACTCTCTCAAACTTCAAATCAAAATAGCCACTGACCACAAAACTTCTTTATTTTGGCTTTGGATGGTGACTTTTTTTTTAACTTTCAACAAGTGTTTCCTCAAAATACAAGCTTCATCTTCCCAATTACCCTGGAGGGAAGCTGTGCTGCAGCAAAGGGAGAAATACTGTACCATTGCTTCAAACATTCAAGAAAGGAAATTTAATTAAGGAAACATATCACTGCTTCACATCAAATGCATTCTGTATGAATTCTTATTTCTACCACAAGCATGGAGAAGGCCCAGCAATTAAAATCAAATGTTCCTCACAGATTTTATCCACTAAGTTTTTTTTAAATAAATATTAGCAGTGAGTCACCGCTCAGTGCATTACTGCAGGATCTCTTCTACACCCTGTGCAGAAGGTACTTCTTATCTCAAATACCTGCTGCAGTTGATGCAATGCCACAGGAAGCAGGGGATAATCCTGCTCCTGCCCCTCTCCTCTACATTATGAAGTTACTCTCTAGGTCATGATGATTTTTCTTCTATTGCAATAACAAAACATAACCACTCTAGAGCAAGCTATTTTTGAAGGAACAAAGCAAAATATGAACTAGAGAGGTTGAGTAATTTTCACCAATACCGATAGTAGCACCGAAATTAAGTAAATTTTAATTACTAGACAATGCCACAGGGAGGAAAAAATGTTCAAGAAAAGTAATTGATGCTATAAACTTTAAACAGAAAAATTACTGTGGTCTTTCCTATTTATTACTCCAGTAAAAAGGCAGGCATGTTAAACTCACAGGCAAGATTAAGATATATTTATTCTCACTGTAAGCTAAAGCTTGGAATATAGGGAAGCAGTATTTTGGAAAGAGGCGTGAACTCAAAACAGTCCTGGAACAAGATGGACATCCAGCTCAGTGTGCTCAAAAGGCAGAAACACATCTTGCACAAGAAACAGAACAGACGCAGAAGAATGACATTTTATCCCACATTTAATGTTGCTAAGTGGGAAGGTCCTGCAAAGCTTCAGCAGTCACCTCACATTTTAAATGAGCTGAAGCAGCTGCCCTGCCAAAAGAAAGAGGACATCTTATACTGGAAGCTTCAAGAACATCCTCCCTCTTTGAACAAACTCACCTGTGACCTCATTTATCTCGTTTTTTTCGCTTGATGGGCTGCCTCTTCACAGCTAAATTAATGAGTTACATCAGGTCACACCAGGCCAGCAGAAGGTGGGCAAAAGGGACTGTGATTAAGGAAGGCAGCGGATCCACAGCTCCCCTTTCAGGGGCAATGCCTCATTAAGCCATGGCTGGCTACCTCCCCCTGAAGCAGTCACAGCCTCACAGTAGCAAGCTGTAGCTTGAGCACTGTGTCTCCTTTGCATCTGAAGTAAATGTGGATTTGCGGCAGACATTCTGAGGTTTCCCTAACATATTGGTATGGCCAAAGACCATGGCATTAACATGTTTAGACTTGCCCACAGACAAAACTGTATTTGGTTTCAGATTTGTCTTCACTCTCTGTTTTTACTTCCTTGTTAAAAAAAAAAAAAAAGGTATTTCCACATCAAAGCTAAAAATAGAACAAACAAGTTATTTCTGTGAATCCTAAAGATACAAACCAATTATTTTCTGATGCTGACAGTAAGAACACCCTTTCCCTCTTCACCCACTCTGGTGGGATGCTGTGCCTGTATGTGCAGCTTCACATCAACACAGAGCAGGGCAGCTACTGTCATCTCGCACTCTCCTTCCTCTGTGGAAGGAGGACAGTGGGGTGGAATTTGTGGTCACAGCTCTTACCAGCTATAGGATCCATGGTTTCTCTATTGCTTGGAGAATATGAACTCTGAGAAGATGAAAGCCCACCGCTGGAACTGCTAGTAAAGTGCATGTTTGATCTACGGGCACGGGGGCCTCCCAAACCCCGGCCTGGGTGGAACATCCTACGTACATGCCGAACGCCACTGGATTCATCGTAGGAAGTTAAGAAAACAGAACTGATTGGCACTGAGTGTCAGATGACCATTAAAGGACATTTGATGGGTCAAATACTCAGGTGTACTGTTCCTGATTCATGAAGTAATGATTCAACTTCTGAAGCTATGCTACAGGTCAGACTTGACAGGGATTTCAGCTCTCCCTTCCCAATTCTTACATTAAGTATCAAAAATATTAAGAACTTTTACTGAAATTTATATCAGAATAATTAACAAATTCCTTTCGACTTCTGTACTTCAATGCTTTAATCCAAGAAATTTCATCTCTTCAGTCCTTAGGAAACTGTAGGTTTCTGGAGTATTCAGCACATCCACCACACCCCTTTGCTTGACCTTTTTTCTTACAACCAAAGAAATATCACTAATTCCAGTTATGACAATGATGCTTTTCATTTTCTCTTTTTTCCCCACTTCCCCCTACCAGATGCTTGTATTTTGTGTCACTTTTTTATAGGTTCTCATATAAATTTTGAAGTAATCAACAAATTTAAAGATTATTTTTGTCATAATTTGGTTAACACTCATTCCTCCAAGACAGTCCAGATAAGGCTTCTTCTTAAAAATCACTAGTATGACTCAATGGTGAAAAATGAAATAGCATAGGCTTTAATATTTTATTTTAGTGTCACTATAATTTAGCTTAGATCTCTGTCTCCTATGTTTTCTATTTTTGTAACAGTATGGTTACCACTCATATGGTATCAATCTCTGTGTAAGGATAGCATCCAATGTGCTTTTCATAAAGAACAGTTATGAGGCAGAGCCTCATGATGTCATGGAGGTCAAGAACTTAAGACTGAAAGGAATGACTTGACTTCCCATGGCAAGAGAGAGCTTCTGGCTGTTACAAGACTTTACAGAACATTTGCTTCTTTCCTAACTGTTAGTTAGGCTACAGTGTAAAACTTAACATCCAGGGTACAAGAGGAAAACCTCCCCAGCACAGAACACACTTTGCTCAGTACAGAGCATACTGCACCTCTGAGTGTGCCAATTCTGGATGCTGCTGGAGATGAGCTGCTAAACCAGATGGACTATAGACCCTATGTAGTTTGGCAAGCTTTTCATAACTAAACATGTTAGAACAGGACAGTATCTGGGGATTTTTCAAGCAGACACAGGACTCTGGGGTAACTTTCCCAATCACAGCTTTTAAAGTGTTTTGAGATAAATGTCATTCTTCAAACACAAGCTGAAACACTAGTCTTACCAGCTACACTAGACTAAGACAAGATTTTGCAAACCTTACCTTGTGACAAACATTTAAGCTGAATAGTCATGTGAGAACTATTTGTAGGATTAATGCTGAAAAGATGTATTTAATGATTGTGAGATATTTTCTTGCTAAAATTTTCCAGCGTTTTAAAGAGTTGTCCATAGACTGTAGGAATAAATGACACACCTTGCAACAGCTGCACAAAGTTTGTATTTAGAAACGCATGCAGTGTTTTGGGACAACTTTAGGAAAAAAACCCCAAAAACCAAAATTAACCAAATGTGTCTAAATTAACAGCTGGTGGATAAGGACACTCCTTAGAACTGCAGCAGATCCAACAGTAAAAGCTTACCTCAAACTGCAAAATAAGTTTTTCCTGTAGAAAAAGTGCAAGCCAAGAGCCTTCTCTATCTCCTTTTTGTACATGAAGGCAATTACAGGGCATGGAGAATTGTTCTGTACAGCTTCGACTCCATATTCAGCAATATGATGGTATATAGCAGAGGGTGATGGTTCTTATTTCCTACACTGCCACACCCTGAGTGAAAAAGGGAATCTTCCTTTTTCCCTGCCTTAGATCTCCCTGCTGCTAGATAAGATGTAGAGTTCCAATGTCACACAGTCACTTTAAGACACTTCTTAGCAGGTTTTGGAAATCTGGACACCAACACAATAGAGTACAAGCAGGAAATTCTACAGGCATCAGCTTTAATCTCAGGGCATTGTATTCCCAAAACAGATCCATTTTGGGATGACTGATACTGAAATCTTACTCTGTATTTGAAATAAGATCGTCTTTTCTGGCTCAAGTAAAAGTAATCTATGTAAAAGTAATCTGGTGGCATCTCTGGTACTAGGAGGGAGAAAATGCAGCAGTAGCCTGATTTCTAACCAAGTATCTTGTGCATTTCAGTAGGAAATCAATTTCATTCTGTAGCTGGGAAAATTTAAACTTCCTGTCTTACACTTAAGCCAATGCTGGAAGTCCACAGTTAGAACTTTGGCATACTGCTACATAGTTATGTAATTCTTGTTAGAAAAAGCCTAATTAGGCAGGTGCTATGAAAATCTCATAGTTGGTAAAATGAGCAGAGCTAAAATGACACAAACTACATCAGCCATCAAGCAACATTTCAGGGCTGTCCAAAGGCCAGGAAAGATCCAGTGGTCTGGAAGATACTCTCCTCTCATCAGTCTCATCCCGCCTCCTCTGGAAAGGGAGGACAGCATGACTCCTGGCTCTCATGGCCAGAGCCACTGCGTTCAGCATCCTGCTTCTGCAACGTGCTGGGAGCTCTACTCCTGTCCCTGAGAAAGGCACGTACAGGGAACTGCTTTCATCTGACTTTGTACCGGTTTTTGTACCACTTGTTCATCGCTCACCTTTCACAGAACAAATCTACACCCAAACTCCTGCACACTGATCCAATTATTGCATAGTAATTAACCTCTGCATTTAGTCTGTCCTGACCTTAAACCATGTTAATACCAACAAACTTAAATGCAATCATAACTGAAGTGGAGCCATCACTTCAAATGCTGTTTCCCTTGTATTAGGGAAGGGAAACTAACTAACTCTGTTTGATAGGGCTTGGATTTTTTTTCCCCCAGCTGCTTGAGCTTACATTATTCTTTGCTCCTTTTTAAAAAAATCTCTGAACAAAAAAGCCACTATCCAAGTTATAACGCGGTCTTTTTTTCTGTTTGTTTAAATGAGACAAAAAGGAATAATTCAGAGATTACTTACTATAGGAATGCTACAAAGCTTGCTTGTCATTAAATAAAAGCCCAAACCAAAATATATTTTATCAGTTAATCTTAGGGAGGAAAAAAAAATTTAAAAGGGAGACAAATATTCCTATAACAAGGATGAAAAAATCCCAATAATTCCAGCGCTTCAGCCATCAAGCACAGATAAATGTCCATAACTGGCTGCTAAGGTAACTGAAGGTCAACATCCTATTTCCTACATCTGAAGGTTTTCTGAGTTATATTACAAAATGTATAAAATTACATTATCAAAAGATTGTGTTAAAAGTAGTTAAGCAAGTTTAAAATCTTTTGTTACAAGCAGCTATGCTTAAATCATCTTTATGTCATAAATATATACAGCACTGAATCTTGATACATAAAACAGCACCAAGAGTAATCAAGAGGCAAGATAAAACACAGAGTGAGTAGAAAAAAATTTCGTATGTCAAAATCCTTTAAATGTTTCTGCTGTTAGAGCAAAAAGCACTCTCAAGTATACCTACAAGTCTGTGCACAGTCTGACAACTACACATTTTTTAAACTAGCAGATGAACCCTTTTATTTTTGACATACATATCTTTAGCAACCTAAGTTCCAAGAAATCCAGAATATGACCCTTTGACTATAAAAATGAAAGCAAGTCACCACGACTACTAGGTGAAACAGTCTAGGCTCTTTGCCTCAAATTGGAAAGGATATTAAATCTCTAGGAGCTCTGTGTTCCAGTGTAAGATGAGCTGCAAAGTCATCTGTTACGTGATTCGGATCCCCTCCAGGTAATGCTGCACATATTGGACAAATCTGAAACGACAAAGCAAGGAAAAAACCCAACTTTATACATATTACAGGAAACAGAACTTGTAACAAGTCAATCATTAGATATCGGCTCTAATACCTTAAAATCACATTTTGGTATTCACAAACACCTGGATATCAACTTATTCAATAAATTCAGAAAAATTACTGAAGCGCGGACATTAATTTAGTCATCTTTTACTTTATGAACTTCAGAGCACTATGTTTTTAAACTCGATTTGCAATGTCTTGAAAGTTAGTATTTTGCAGGCCAATTCTGCCACAGACAGTAGAGTTGAATCACACAGGAATGTTATGTGCCTGCTTGACACTCATCCCAGCAGAGGAATCAGAATGAAACTGCCTGTATTTGCTAAGTGTCAGGTTGAGACCATCCCACCCAGGCAGTGCAGGTCTGGCAGAGAAGGGCTCATCTCCACACCCCTCTCCAAAACAGTATTTTGAGAGCAGGTACTGAGGTCTCTCTTTGGTTTTGGTTTTTTTTCTCTCCATAGTTTTGGTTGGTAGGTTTTGTTTGTTTTGTTTTCTAAACCAAGTTTGTTTTGTTTTTACTTAAGCAGGCAAACATTACCACTACTATTGCCATAATTATGATTTGTTCTTTGAATGACTCCACAAACAGCATCTTCCATTTTTCTTTCATTTTTCATGTGTATACATAAGCTGTCAAACGTAGATTCCAAAAGACCAGTAAGAACAGCTGTATAGAAGAGCACACATCTGTTGCACTCTCCTGGAGGTGAGAACAAGGTCTTGAAATAAGTTTACTGTAAAATCTTGTCTGCTTTTGACAGGAACTGCTGCATCTAATTCCATTTTAATTTTAGTGGCCAGCTCTGAAAAGAACACCAGGCATTTTAAAAGCTTTTCCCTACAACTCCTTCCCTCTTATTTTCAATGTTCAGTATTTCTCTCCACAGATTTTTCACCACTACAGAAGCCAAGCCAGTGCACTACAGGGCATATCTTATCATAGCATAGTACAATAAATATTCAGCTATGACAACATATCATATAGCTATCCTGTAGGGATATAGAAATTGATGTGTATTTGGACAGATGGTTCTGAATTCCCTAAACTTCTTTACAGCTGCTTAATCTTCTCATACCAAGACAACACAACACTTTCAAAGCAATCTTCTTTTATTTAAGCTACTCTGAGGAAGCAGAAACCCAACATAAGAAGAGCAACCCACTCCTGAAAGCAGGAAATCACCAGGAAGTTCTTTGTTAACAAAAGGTGTTATGAGGTGACAAAGGTGTTATGAGCTGCACATATTTGTGAATATACTCAGACCTCCGAAAAACATCAGTTAAGAAAGAGTTGTAACGAATATTGAGTAACAAGGAATCTAAGTATCCCAACCTTAACTCTAAATATCAACTAAACTTTCAAGAACCTTGACTAGGGAAAGTTACTCAAGTACTGTTATGCACAAACAACAATTTACTCAAGCATAAGCTCTGAGAGAGTCAAAACAAAGACTGCTAGATCACTGATTAAATGTGACACAGCTAAAAACATTGTTCATTAAAACATGCTTAAGCAAACGGTGCAGACGAAAGGCAAGTTATCAAAAGTTTCTCTTGAATTTTTGAGTGTCTGTATTAAGAAATCACCAGGCAACGCTGAATGATGACTCTAAAGGCCTAAGTCAACCCCACTCACAAAATATCTGCCAGTTTCCAGAACTGTGCTTGTATTACCACAACTTCTCCATTCACACACAAAGTAACTACTTTAAGGCAACAGCACTTCTATAACCTCAACAAGAGTCACTGGGATCTCAGAGGATGAATATTGAGACTGTCTCAGATTGTCCATTTCACTACTACAAGAAAAAGCCCTCCCCAGTTTTATCAACAAAGTATCACCAACCCTGTGCTTAAAATTCATCTACAAGGAGCCTAGTTACTGCCTTCCCAAAGGTGAGAAAGCTGCTGCAGTGAATGTAATAGCAGAACATTTGCATCTCTGTTATGAAACAAGACTGAAGAGATGGTATTTTATGAAGTCTCCTAAGAACTTTCTTACTTACAGTGCTAGCAGGCTTCCAGTTGAACACTGCATTCTATCTGGACCAGTCCAACTAACCTGAAACCTCAACACCAACAAAAACAATCATTATACTGATTCCCAGATTCCTCTGCCTTACAACTAACTATAACCAATGTCTCTGGACATTATATGGGTGAAGAAATACTGGCTCCTTAGAAGAGGACTCTTTGAAAAGGAAGGGAGGCTTGCCCTTTAAGTGAGAGAGCAGCTGGGGTGCACTACAAGCACAATCTGGATGGAAGATGACCTGATGGAGATCTTACATGTTGGAATGAAGAAGACAACAGGCAAGGGGAATATTATAGGGGCTGTCTACTATAGGCACCTGACCACAAGCAACAAGCAAATCAGGCCTTGTAGAGACATAGAGCATCTGCCTCAACTTGCAGGACCTGATCATCATGGAGATCTTCAACCACTCCAGTACCGGCTGGAAGGACAACACAGCGTGACTGCAATCCAAGAGGCTCCTGGAGTGCACTCAGGGTAACTTCCTCCTCCAAGTGACAAAGGAGCACACGAGAAGAGGTGCTATATGGGACTTCATAATTACCAACAAGGAGGGGCTCAGTTGGGATGTGAGGGTCAAAGAAAGCCTTGGCTGAAGTGACCTTGACATACAGCAGTTCAAGATCCTGAGGGCAGGGAAGAAGATAAAAAACAAGTTCATGACCCTGGACCTCAGCAAAGCAAACTTCAGCCTCTTAAAATACCTGCTCAGTGGAGTGCCATGGTGAACCTGGAGAGTAAAGGGGACCCAAGAAAGTCTGTTAATATTCAAAGATCACTCCCCCACAAACTCAAGAGTTCTCTATCCCAATGAATATGAAGATAGGCAAAAATGCCAGGAGGCCTATATGGATGATCAAGACAATCCTGGACAAACTCAAGCACAGAAAGAAAACATAGAGAGGTTACCCTCCTAGGGTAAGCCACAGTGTAGCCTACCAGAAGCATTATTTGAGCATCATGGAGCAATGTAAGCAAAGCTAAAGCCCAACTGGAACTGAATCAGGCAAGCAATGTCCAAGGCAACAAGAAGGTGTTCTAGAAGTGCAAAGGAAATAAAAAGACAACTAGGGAAAACATGGCCCCATTGCTCAAAAGATGTGAGGCCTATTTACATAGGACAAAGAAGAGGCTGACGTACTGAATACCTCCTTTGCTATAGTCTTTACTGGCAAGACTGGTTCTTAGCAACTCCAGGCCTCAGAGAGCAGGGGTAATGTCTGGAGTAGTGAAGACATTCCCCTGCTGGAAGAGGACTACTCTGCGGAATACTTACGTGAACTGGAATACACTTAAACCCACAGGTTGTCATGGGTGTGATGCACCAAGAGGTGCTGAGGGAGCGGGCAGATGCCACTGTGAGCCTCCTCTCAATCTCTGAACAATCATGGTGACTGGGTAAGGTGCCTGAGAACTGGAGTAAAGCAAATTTCACTCCTATCTTAAAGACAAGAGAAGGACATAGAGAACTACAGACTGGTGATCTTGCTTTGATCCCTGGGAAAGTGAGGAAACTATTGTTACCTATTTTTAGGCACTATTAAAGACAAGAAAATCACCAACAGTAGTCAGCACTGGCTTCACAAAGGGGAAGACGTGCTTAACCAACTTCATAAACTTCAATGCTGAAGTGTCTGGCCTGGCAGGTGACTGAACAGAAAGGGAAATTGCCTGCTTGGACTTAAGTGAGACCACTGACACTGCCTCACAGGATGCTCACAGACAAGCTGTTGATGCTCAGGCTGGATAAGCAGAGAGTGAAATGGAGTGAAAACTGTTTTAGTGGATGGGCTTAGGGGCTGCTGATCAGCGGGAATTCTGCTGATTACACAAAACTAGGAGGAATGGCTGATATGCTAAGGAGCTGTGCTGCAATTTAGAGTGACCTTAAAAAACTGAAGAAATGGGACAACAGGAAACACACGAAGGGAAGTACAAAGTCTTGCACCTGGGCAGGAATAGCCCCAGGATCCAGCACACACTGGAGGCCAGTCACAGGGAACACAGCTTTGCAGCAAAGGACCTGGCGTCCTGGTGGACCACGAGCCAGCTGTGTGCTCTTGCAGCAAAGAAAGTCAGTGGTGTTCTGGGCTACGCTGAACAGAGAGCTGCCAGCAGGTCAAGGGTTACCATCCTTCACCTTCACCCAGCCCCAGTGCCCAGTTCTCAGCTCCACACATGCACTGAAAAGAGCTCAGCAAAAGGTGACAAAGAGGAAGGGAGGAAAGGCTGAGAAAGATGGAACTGTTCAGCCTGTAGAAGGGCAGGGTAACGGGCAATGGATCTTAGGAATGTCCATGAATACCTGAAAGGAATCTGAAAGGATGATGGAGCCATGCCGTGACAGGATGAGAGACAGTGGGCACAAATTCAAACACAAGAGCTTCCTCATAAACATCAGGAAACGCTGAAACATTTTTCACTGTGAGGATCATCAGCCACTTAACCAGAGTTAACTGTGTTATTATTAACGAAGTGTCTGGACGTGGTCCTGAGCAACCAGGTGTACGTGGCCCAGCTCAAAATGGCCTCCACAGGTCCCTTTCAACCTCATTCAGCCTGTGATTCCTGCCTGCAGATACATAATACTGTTGTACTTACCCATGCCTACACCTGAGAAAAATTAGCAGAAGGTAAACTTATCTGCATCCCCCTGAATATAAAAATGGCAACACTTAACAGACAATTTTTTTTTTTGCTTATTCTTTGAAAAACTGGGGGACAAAACCCTTTAAACTATAGATTATTCCACCCCTGTAAAGTTCCCTTACATCTCTAAAAATACATGTCTAAAATAAAACACGCCTGTGGAAGGAGATACTCAAATGGCTACAAGCTCAGTATCTAAACAAAAACAATTGTCTGAAAGCCTTAAACAATAAACATTTAGAATCCATAATATTTTCCTCTTTACTAGTCTTGTAGCCCTTCATCATCCCACTACAGGTACAGTACCCAAACAATGTTATGTGCATGCCCACTAAACATTTATTACAAATGCCAGATTCAAAACTTGGCACGAACAGTAACTACTGTATTCAAGGATTAAAATATTGTCCTTTATCATTGTTTGGAGCAATAATACAGCAGTGTTGCAGACTGAGGCACAAAAAGAAAAGTTTTGTGGGATGTTTTTTTTAAAACACGTATAACTTTCTCAGAATTCACCAGAGAAGCAGCTGTCAAGAATCAGAAATTTAGGCTTTATGTGTGGGGTTCTAGAAGTCACAACTGCAAATAAGGACATGTCAAGTTTAAAAACCCGGGATCTGTGAACACTCAGTGTTAGGAACAGATCACTGACACCAAGTGGTGCAAATCAGAATTGCAATACCAAGCCAACAAACAAAATAAAGTCATTCAGATACAGAACTTTCAACAGTTGATGCTATGTTTGAAAGTTGCAAACTTTTTATTTAAGAAAAACTCAGAGAGACTGTAAAAATTGCGGTGTGTTACTGAGTTAAATAATATACCACTGTGCAACTGATTGTGAAGTAAACACTATCTGCGTTTTTAAGAAAGATCGTAACACCTTCGGTCCAATTTTGTCTTAGACTGTAACAAATCTCCTAAACACGGCAGTCTTTTTATCAGGACAACTAACAAAAACTCTAAAAGAAAGAAGCAAGCCCATTACATTATGATACCCATAAATCATAGAAGAATTTTGATGTCATTCTCAAATATAGGTACTTCCTCTTCTGACAAAGGATTTAAATGAATACACACTTCAAGAAAGACAATTTTTCAGAAATACGACTATTTAAAATATATTTCCACCATGAATGCAAGTTCTGAGACTTCTTACCACTTCTGTTGATGTTTCTGCATGCTCAGAAGTAACATGTTCTTGAAGAGATGTTTCCGTAAAACCCATTTTCCCACAATAAGGACAAGTGAAAGACTGTGGCTGCTCTACAGAGAAAGCTTCTCCACCATAGTATAAGTCTGAAACAGGAAGAGATTAAATAGAGGTTACTTTAAATCAGTATCATCATTAATTCTGTTCACCTCAACTTCTGTTTATAAACATATTTCACTGTAATCCCTGCTAAATTAATCTGTTTTTTTCATTGAAATGGCTATATTCAGTAGGGGTTCAGTTACTGATGAAAAAAAACAGAGACTACATTTAATTTTCATTAGCACACATAATTTAGTTTTCTAATATTTACTAGGAAAAAAGAATTCCATCATGATGCTACAGATACTGACAAACCTTCACTCTTCCATCAATTTTCTTATTCCACAGACAGGGTTAACTATGGTATTTTTCAATCATAAGATGATATTTCAGAAGCTGAACTCTTGACAAAATCTCAAATTTAGATCAAAATTTAGAAGTCCTTGGTGACACCGACTGTCAGTATTTATGCAATGGCTGAACAACTTCTTTGCAGTAAGTAGTTTCAGAAATGTCTCAAATATGTAACATAAAAGTGTGATAGTGAAAAAGGAATCTGGGTACCTGTTACACACCGGCTTCAACTTTTAGCTGTGTTGAATGTGAGAACTTCTGCACCACTGATGAAAAGTAGGCACTTTTAAGTTGCTAACATAGAAGTTTCCCAAACTTAAGATGAAAATGTATCAAACCATGGAAGAAGAGAACATAATTCTCTCTCATTATTCTCCTCTGCAGGTATTTTGTATTTTACAGGAAACATGAATAAGCTTCTAATTCACAACAATATTTAAAAAACAACCAACCAACCAAACAAACAAACAAAAACCCCTAAAAATCAGCCAAACAAAAAAATCTCTTAAATATCAGATTGCTTAAAAACCTCCACCTATGAAACGCACTGAGAATGAATGAATGTGTTTTCAAATACAACCAACTCCAGCTTCACAGCTGAGCAAAGGGCCCAGGGCACAGCCCATCTGGAGAGTTGTAAACAGACGAGCATGCACACAGAGGTATCTTTTCCTCAGATACGTTGTTAGCTCAATCCATATACTAAGAATTTTGGCAGTACACAGAGTTCTATCACAGAGGGGAGAGGCTTGAGAAGACCGTCAAATCCTGTGTCGTTCCTTGTTTTCAAAGAATACAAAACAAAACATTTATTCACTAATAAAACAAACATCTGAGTTCTTTGCAGTCTCCTGATTATACCTCTGGCATGTTCTCCCACTCATACCTCCTTTCACATCCTTCTCATAATATACATCAAACATACCTGAGAATGCCAAACAAATATGGTTTCCCTTAGAAAAAGAAATAATAAAAAATGCGTAGAAGTTAAAGCCGGCAGACGTAGGTATTTGTCCTTTTTAAGTTTATACCTCCCTTCTTTTTTCATCTTCAGCTTTAATCTCTCTCACAATCAAAATCTCTTTTCTAATGTGAAATACATATCACCAGGCAAATTTTCCTTTAAATTAAATTCTAAGTTAAAAAAAATAAGGTTGGTAATCAAGTGGTCTTATAAATCTTTGTGTCTGATTTTAGCACTGCGGGTACTGAATGAGTATTTCTCCATCTGTTTTGTTTTTACGAGCCCATAAAAAGTCCTAAAATTATGAACAGTCATGTCCTTGACTACCAAAGGGTCCTTTGCTAATGAAGTTAACTAAGAATTAGAGGCAATATGGGAAGAAATGAAAACACCATTGAATCAAGGATTAGAAGATTTAAAAGTTAGAAATGAAGTTAGCAAGATAGAAGTAATATATTTTGATTAAGGGACTTAACAAAGGGACTAGAAGAAGAAGCTAGAGGTTTAATTATTAACAGATGAGTAGNAGAGTTCCTTTGTCCTGGCACTTTTGTGCATCATCATGCCTCCATGGCTGCAGAAATGAAGCAACTCCAATTCTTTGATCATGGGGACCCTGCATTCTAATCTATCAGTTTAGAATGCAGGGTCCCCATGATCAAAGAATTGTCTCTTCTGACCACAAAGAAATCTTTCAGATACTAAAAATTTGATTCATTTCAAGGACAAAAGCAGAAGTCCATAATTCTCCAAACTCCTCTAGACCTTTAAAGCCCTCTGTTCAAGATGTCTAGGAAGACAAGCAAAAGTATTTAGTAAAAAAAGTAAAACCAGCTCCCTCTAGGACAGGATTTGTGACCCACATTCCTTATCAATTAGGGGAAGAACACAAAGGAGTAGAAGGATCAGACCACTCCCTAAAGAAGACCCATGAAGTCACTTTTCAAGCACTGTGTTTATACAACATAGCTTTTCCTTGGTGGAGAAAAAACTCCAAGAAACAACCTGAATTAAACGTGAAAATGCAACAAAAACTATCAGCAGTTTTGCTTTTTTATCCATCTATAGCTACAAAAGTTAAATGTATGCTTAATATCAAAATCTAACTAGTACATTCTTAAAATTGGTAGGAGGTTAGTGACAAAACAGAAGTATCACGGAATTCCTTAGATAAAAGTCAACCTTTCAAAGAGTCATCTGATTCAGGACTAACAGCTTGTAATTTTTGTTAAGACATAAGTCTTTTACAAGGGTACACAGCAGTGTGGAATTTCAGTTTCACTTTTCTTCATATAAGTAATGTAATTTCAATGTGATATATACATATAGATAAAAATGTTGGTATGACACAAGTTGTAGTGTATTTATTTAACCTTCTTCAATGTTTGAAGAAACCAAATGGTGGCAACACACTATTTAACAAAACAAAGTACATATGTCACTTGTCAAGCAGCCGTATTACCCTCAAAGCTGCTCCAGAGTCCTGTTCCAAACAAAGTATGAGGCTCAGACTTAGCACGATACACACATATCTTTATTTAGCACACATATCTTGTTCTAGTGTGTGGAAAAAAAAAACCAGATCCCACAAAAGTCTCAAGCTGAATTCTGGTGAATCCAGTCAATCCCACAGTACACATTATTTATGGGACCCATTATTTAATCAGTTTGCTCTGCCTAGGTAGGAACTGGGCAAAAAAGGTGGCAGGATCTTCTGTCATACAAGCAGCTTAGGTGACAAGTGAAGACACTTCTGAACCATGGTAGGTTCCTTACTTCGATGAAAGCAACACTGTATGATTTTGGCAGAGAATCCTACTAAAAATTTGTATTACTTTCTTTGTTAGTATAGCCACTTCAAAATGATGTGGTAATGGGCAGGCCACGTGCTTAGACCTCAAAACATCCTAACAGTTTAGAATACTTTTTTAAGAAAAAAGAAACTAGGAAATTTGCTGTTAACTTCTCCATTGTCCTGACAAATTGATCTACAAAGACCACAAAAGTACAGTGGCTGCCTGGTAAGCACATTCCTGTTCTTTAACACAGGCCTATTACAGTTCTAGTCTTTGACCCGTCTGAAATAAACTAATTGGATTTGTGCTTTAAAGGCCACTTCTCATGACATAGGAAGACTTCATGTTTTATTTTAAGCTCTGTCCCTCTTACAGTAGCACATCACTCTTCATGTGTGTTGAAGCATTTTTTCTGGGATCTCCTGTGAGAACTGAGGAACAACAGCACTGCCTTTGTTCTGGATCCCATCTTGCTTCAAAATTCATATGTATAGGTTATATACTGACTCCTGAAAGAAAAATATGGCAATCAGACGGTGCAAGAGCTTTTTACTTCTTTTCAGTGTTCTGAAAACTGGCTCCTCCTATACTAGTCCGAATCTCAGGGAAAAACAAAACCAAAATGTGTCAAGTTGAAACAGACCATCTTCTTGCAGTATATTTTGCAGCATTATTACAGTGTATCTAGGAATGCTAAAAACTGATCATAACTTTCACGGAGGTAAACAATATGTGACTTTTTCTATGCTGAAAGGATCATCCATGTTGTCAGCTGTCCACCACAAACAACTTGGTTGCAGCTTCAGGCAGAGTACTTCAGTGAACTCCACAGATACCCCCATCTAGACAGCGCTGTCAGAGTGGTGGTGGGATTTAATGGTGGGACCTTATCATCAGCAGCAGATGGATTTGGGGCAAATGACTCGCTGATCCCCATGTGCACTTTTAAAATCAGAAAAGTGACAGTGACTTCCTCTGAAGTGCTTGCATCAGTTCTGCAAGAGGAAGACTCCCCACGCTGCTTCCTTTTCCTTGATAAAATACTCATTTTCCAGTAGCTGTCCACTTTGCTCCATACCATAAACAAAAACTTTGTAAGTTTACTGCTATTAAAATATTAAAATATCTGCAGATAATAGTACTGAAGTTCATCAGTAGCCAGGTAGACTACGATTCACACAGCTAGCCCAGCTAGCCACACTAACAGCCTTCCAGTTTGTGTTTCGAGTAACATCTTCCTTTCTTTAGGAATTCCCTACTCATACTGTCATACATTACAAACACACTCTTTTCATTTGACTTCCCACATCACCAGGAAACTACTGAAGACTTTATTAGTTCTGTGCTTGTACAGGTTTCAGCTGGGATAGAGTTAATTTTCTCCACAGTGTGAAGTACGGGGCTATCTTTTGGATTTATGTTGAATACAGGGCTGATAATATCAAGATGTTTTTGTTACTGCTGAGCAGGGCTTACACAGAGCCAAGACCTTTTCTGCTTTTTGCACTGCTACAATAGTGAGGAAGTTGGGATGCAGGGAAGACTGGGAGGAGACACAGCCAGGACAGGTCACTCCAACTGACCAAAGGGAAATTCTGGACCATGTGACACCATGCTCAGGATATAAAGTGTGTGAAGGGGGGGAAGGAGGAGGAAGAGGGAACATCATCTGGAGTGATGTCTGTCTTCCCAAGTCACCACTAGGCATGATAGGGCCCCGCTCTCCAGAGATGGTTGAACACTTGCCTGCCTGTGGGAAGCACTGAATGAATTCCTTGTTTTGCTTTGCTTGTGTGCACGGTTTTTGCTTTCCCTATTAAACTGTCTTTGTCTCAAGGTAAGAGTTTTCAGCTTTTACCCTTCCAATTCTCTCCCTGATTCCAATGGTGGGGAGTGAGCAAATAGCTGTGTGGGGCTTGGCTGCCAGCGAGGAATAAACCACAACAATACCACTTAGTTGCCAATTTCACCCTTGAGAGTATTTTCTTTTCAGACACGAATATCTAACCATGGTGATTTTTATTATCCACTAATACAACTATCCTAACAACCCTAAACCAGGTAATTTTAGACTACTTCTACTATCTATTACTAATTTTCTAATTAAATTTAACATTTCTTAGCACCTGATTTTTTGCATGTTCCTCAAAGTTACATGATCTCCTTGGCTACACAAGGCCCTCTGAAAAATCACCACTTTCTTTAAGCATGTGTACAATACTGTAACATGCATGCCTTTACATGTATTCTACAGGGAACTCTAAAATCAAAATATTTTAGGATGATGTCACAGGTGTTCCTGATCTCTGAGGAATATGTCATTTACCAATTTTCTCAATTCATTCTCCACTCTATAAGCTTACAAGGTCAGTAGTAATTCAGTGCCACCAGACTTTACTGTGGCTCACAATTTCGTGATATTGTTGTTCTGCAGAGTTAATCAAACCAGAAGTCATACTCTAGAGCTGAGCTGCAGTACTTTCTTTCCTGATACTAGTTCTGTGGGAGCAATACTTGGATCAAACCACATGAAATTTATAGACCTTGTTTTCTTATTCTCATTTGGAGAATAAGCAGCATAAACACCAAGCAATATAGAAGTTGCCCTTCAAGTCCTATTATCCATCTCAATACTTCATGTTGAACCTCCTTCATGCATACTTAAATAGTAAAAAATAACCCCCTCTGTGTTTCTTACAACATACACACATAAAAGGCATTAAGCCAAGGGTACATTTATCAAAGACTTCCAAAAGAGAAGTACCCAAGCTTCAAGAAACAAAACATAATTCTTAGTCATTCTCAGTTTCTGATTATAGGCATTTTTTTTAAAAAAAGTATAGTTTAGAACAAGTTCACAGTACACATAAATCTTTGACATTTAATGTTAGTATGTTTCAGTCTTCTTATTCCTGTGATTAGTATTTAGTACTTAGAGCAATGCTGTCCTTTTAGCCCATGTTTAACATCCAAAAAACCCCGTTGCTAACAGGTTAAGAAGTTTCAACTGTGCATTTGAAACAGTGGACTCAATTCCCAATACTGTACACAGAGGAATAAAAAAAAGCCTTACAAGAAACAGGTAGAGTTAAAATAGGGGCATATATTTTAAAAATGCACCAAATTATTTCCTTTCAAACCACAAACTCCCATGATCAGGATTTCTGAAGTCACGACCAGGCAGTCTCAGGGCAATAGGAGCCCTAAGAATTGAAAGAAAATTGAAGACAACTTCATATAACGGTTGTTTTAAGAAACTGCATGTCTCTATAGGTAGCTATTCTTTAAACCAGTAAAGTAAAAATTTTACTTCTGTTCCAATCAAAAAGGTAAAGAAGTTAGGACAACAGCTTTTGAGAAATCATCATATTTAAATGATTCAAAAAATGAATATTACAGCTGCAATCACTAGGAAAAAATACTGAAATGCTAGTCCCATGTGTTCAACACCAAAAGAAAATACATGTCCAGCATCAGCAACATCATAAAGCAGTGGATTGTCACAAAATCATTTCTCACAAGTTACAACCTGCTTCAACTATAATGCAATAGAAAGAACAAACTGTATAGGACACAAGGACAATTATTACTTATTTTAAATATTGACAAAGCTGTACAGTTAGAAATAACTCTTGGATTAGAAGATACACAAAGGAATTCCAAAAAGACTACATGGTAGTCCTTACCACTAATTTCTCACTCATTGCAACCCATCACTACCTTTCCTATACTTACAGTCTCACAAAAACCACAAATGAACATCTTCCTACAAAATCTCAGTAGGATTTTTTTATGCCTGTAGACTGGGGCACTTTTAACAGTAGTCACTGTTATTAAGTATATTTATTGGTCTGGTAATCTGGTGTAATCAGATAACAAAATCAGAAATAGATATGCAGCAGATTAAAAAAAAAAAAAGTTCTTCTATCAAAGAAAACATGCCTGCTTACTAGAACTCAAGAACTTGACCTTTATTTTTAGTGTGCTAATGGGGGGACGTGACGAATAATTAGAAACATGAAAAGCAGCATTATGTTTGTGGACATAATATAGCAAAAAATTATTGGAGTTTGAAATTATCACTTACCAAAATCTACTCTTGTTAGTATGCACTGCATTGGATGGTCAGTTGTATGCCTCGTTGTTGTTGCACCACTCTCATAACAAGTTGCACACAAATCGTAATCATAGCAAATTAAACACTTGTATCTGCGACCTCGAAAATTTCCTTTTAAACATGCATCACAGCTGACACCTGCAAACAAATAAAAGTGCTTTAAGACAGCAACAAATGCACGTGTTTTTAATGAGGAAGATTTGTTGCTATTGCCTCTCCATAACTAAAATGAGCCAACCATGTCTGATGTGTGCAGCTGACACGAGACAGAATTTTTAAATGCATTTGTGTCTTTAAAAGACACCACTCTCCCAAAATTAGGATCTTGAATTCTTGAAGTAAAGCAGACTCAAGTATCTAAAATAATAACAGGCTAAGTTATAAAAGCTCTTTGGCTGCATCTTCCTACAGACTTTACCTCTTAATACGGACTGGTATTTTAACTGTTCAGTCAGGAATTGTTCCACTTTTAAAAGGTAAACTGTATAATGGCTGACTGAGAGTAAAGAAGAAAACCAACAACCAAATCAACCACTGCCAAACACGTACTAGCTTTCCAGCCTTTAATTCAACACTTCCTAATATTTTAATTCTGAATAACACTTATAGCTGGACATTTCATGTGTAGAAATTAGGACCTTTTCCTGTGTTTTTTTAATTTAGCCTGCATCAGTTCTCTCCATTCTATTTCTCCCTTAAGCTCATTCTGTGCAATGTAAAGCAGTGCATATCTGAGAAAGGCTTTATAGCTTCAAGAAGTTTTCATTTTTCTCTGTATGGTTTCACTTCTCCCTGGGTTGCCTGGTGAAGTGCAGAAGTGACATTGTCTTGTAACCTGTGAAGGCCAACGCAAACGTCATTCAACTGCAGCAGCAATTTAAGGGCCCTCACGAAAGAAACCGTGTGTTCAACCAAGACAGGATTTGGATCAACACCTTCTTTCAGCGTCACTTAAGATTTCTTCTTCATAGTGTGGTAAAAGCACAGACAATTTTACAGCAAACTGCCAGAACGGAAGAGTCATATTAGCCATAATCCTATTTTTTAAGCCTAGTTGTCAGAGGACTGGTGTGAGTTACAGAATTTTTTTTGCTTTTTTTTTCACTACTCCACTCTGTAGCACCTAACATAAGCTTTACCACAAGTAATTCCAAAACACATTAATAAGCAATTTCTTTTGAATCTCCTCAACTTGTTCAAACAATTGCATCATTACATTTAGAGGAATAGTGAGCAAAATTATTTTACCATTTTTACCTTTAGTTTCTTCACCTACTGGGACAACTGGAGGCACTAACAGCTTCTCATGTCTAAGCATGGTGCTTATGTGAATTCTGAACCTATTTTTTATCCACCTCACTGCGTATCTATTCTGCAAACATCACTCTACATGGAACAGCATACTAGAAGAAAGTATCACCAGAATCTTTGCGAATAGATGAACTATTTTTTGAGGATGGCATGTTACCACCTTCAAAGTCAGTTTGGTTGGCTTAAAAAAAACAAAAAAAAAGGTCTTTCTCACTTAACTTTCTTTCCCCTGAAGTTTCATCTATAAGCTCTTTTTTAACCACCTGTTGATTTAGACAGACAGCTGGCTAATTTCTGAGAGCACTTACTTGCCAACTCTGTAGTCTGAATTTCCCTGCTTCAGTTGGTTTGTTTGCTTTTTTGCTCCCACACAGAGACCCACAAAATTCTACCTATGCAGCACGCAGATCTCCCCAACAATGGATGCTGTACACACAACACTTAGCAGCTACTGGCAGCACTGAGTCTTTTTGTTGCCTATTAAACTTTCTAGAAAACAGCTGATCAGCAAGTTAGATGTCACACTGAAATAAGCAGACTAGTTTAACCTAGAGTTTATGTCAGACACTAACGGCTTTCCAACTGAAGTACTAACCCAAGCTTCTCCAGAAAGTGGTATTTTTCCCACTCTATTCATTTAAGCTTGGAACAACTGATTTAGTGCAGATGTAAGCCTCTTTGCAACAAACTTCTGTCATGTGTTCTCTCATTTACACCTTTTCTTCATGTCAATACTTCTCTACGTTATTCCAAACCGCAATATCCATATATGATGAGATATTAACTTTGGGGAAATTCAGCCATAAACATAAACCACAACAATGTTCGTATTTCAAACTTCAGAACACTTGCAGTGAGAATCTACCAGGTTTTCAAATAATAAACTTTGTTACTTATGATCAATTATTAGAACACCTACAGTCTGCTTCAAACAAAAAAACTAATAAGGCTATGCTTATATCCTTATCTGTAGCAGAGAATGAAAACTGCAAAAGTGAAAATTATTAAATTGAAATTTAGGAGTTAAACATATGGTTAAATCCCCAGACCCCCTGCCTTGAATCCAGCAGGATCTCATTTCCAGAAATTATACTACTTATTTTTCCCTTTTTATAACAGTCTGAGCAAAGTCAGGCTTGACAGTTCTTCCTGTGCCTCTTCAAGCCTACTACTTGGCTGCCAAAATCCTGACTACCTACCATGTGATCTAGAAACTGAAATAACCAAATAATTTCCTCCCACCTTATTCTTTCACTATAACAAAAGCTTTTGATTTTAATCTTTCACACTTTACTCTTTACATCAACTTAAATTTCAAAAGTTCATTCTGCACAAACCTCAAACCCCCCAAAAAACCATTTTATTTAGCACAGCAAGTCTTTCAGTATGTGTCTATCCAACATTTTCCTGCATTTACCTCACAATTCCAAGTACAGCAGGTATGTAACCTGCATAGATTCAAGACTGTCAGATTAAACAGGGTGCATCCACATTAATCACTGATTTTGTGGAAAAAAAAAGCCCANCTCACATTCTGGAGAAGTTCACTTTAAAGCAGGGAACAAAAGCACAGAACCAAGTCTAAAGAAGAGCATGAGCAATCTGTGACAACTACTTAGATATACTTCTGGCTTGCAAGAACTGTTACTATTGACTTCTAAAAGAATCACAGAATGAAATCCTATTAGCCCCAAACAACTTGCTGTTCAATGAGAACTTCTGATTCACCTTATGGAACGTATTGGCTTGGAACAGTAAGAGTAAGAAATACCCATTTTAGTTACAGATTACATTACATCATAGATGATATTGGAGGCATCCCCAAATTTTGTTCTACTTTGTTACAGCTATACAACATACACTGCATAACACAGATCACATCTAATTAAAATCTTTCTGATCAGTCTAAAATGCTCTTTTAATGCAACACTGTTCCACCAGAGGACAGCATTGTGCTAAAAGGCTAAGGAACTCTGGTTCACCTTTAACTATGAGAGATCACGTTCTGAAAGTTTCTTCAGAAGTATTCCCTTGCAGTATCAACTCTCAGTGTCTCCAGCTTCACACTCTGAGTGAAGTGAGTCAGGACATACCTAACAGTGCCATTAATAAAGTATGTTTTACCCCTTCACGACAGAAATCTTACAACATTTATATCAAGACTACATCTTTTCCTCCAGGTCAATTACTTCAGCATTTTACATGTAGCATATTGAATGCTTTCTTGAGTGATTCTAGGAAAAAAAAAGTAAAAAATTGTTCTTTCCCAACACCTTTCATACTTTAATCTTGACAGCCAAATATAATTTGATCTTTTGACACTGAACTGGTTTTGCTAGAAAAACACATGGTTTAAACACTACATACATCAGGATCAATTTGTATTTACAATTACAAGCAAAGCTATGAGGTAATATCAATGAAAGCGTCTGTAATGTCCCAAGCCATTACTGCCTTGGATAGACATGCATTTGTAAAAAAACCAAGGCTGCTACCTGGTGTCCTCAGAAACTAAGGGCAATCAAAATAATAATAATGATATTAAAAGCCCAATAATCGGACCCAGATAAAAAACTACCTGAGAAACTGTAGAAATCTCAGCATTTTTCTTCTTGTAAGGAGCATATGGTCAAAGGTGAGTGATACAGATACTGATATAGGTTCCAGTGTCAACATGACACCTTGAACTTCATCAATACTCTGAATGTATTGTTTAATTTTTAGAAATTTCAAAGAAAATACCAGTCATTAGAAAATATTTTAAACACAGATGTTTTAAACCAACATCTGAAGTATTCAAACAGTGAAAACAACAATTAGCTCTAGATAAGAATATTTAGTCATTCTGCTTTTCCTGAGAATTAAATTCCTTTCTCTTAGCAGTACACTGGAGGACACTAGTTTCATGGGTGGTTATCAGCATTTAGCATTTCTGTAAGCAGCTGAATATCCAAAATCCAACCTTCTAGCCAATTCAGGTACTGTTTTTCATTCATCAGTGCTCAGAATGAGAATCACTGTACTTCTTTAATGTGCAACACAAATACAAAATCAGCCCGTTGATGGTTTCTTCTCCAGAAAGAAAATGTCAGTTACTTAGGAATTTCTTACTAACTTACACAAAGTACTGAAAGGGTTCACCCTTCTAAAGACTAAAATTATTACATGCAAGAGTACCACTCAGTTTCAAGGGATTGGACAAACTAACATTTCTACCTTTTAAAAACCCCAACTTGAGCATGCAAGTGAAAATTAAAAAGTTTTGCTGCCTCTTTTGTGGTACAAAAAGCTGCAACCTGTGTACTGCATTTTATTTATACATTCTGCAGATCATACATAACACCACTTTTAAAATGCATCTGATATGTTTTAGTGTAAGGTGTCCTTTTAAAGGGTTGTTCTGGGTTTGTTCAGTTTCAAATTTGCTTGACATTAACTATCTCATCTGTAGTCTAAATGCCACACAGCAAGTCCAAACTTAAGTCATTCTACTTTAACAGTTCAGTTGTTTCCAAGACTGAAGAGCGGAAAATATATGCCATTTGATACTTAATAAAGAAGAAATGCCACTTGTTTCTTACTTTAATAGATTCATTTCTTAATGCAGACTACTGAGAGGTCAAATTCTAAGAACTTCTGCTGTTTCCGTGAGCATTTCACCAGAGAAATCAACAAAATCATAGAACATTAATTTTTGTTTGCTTTTCCTCCTGTTTACTAAAGCAAACTGTGAAAATAAACATTAAAGACACCTACAACATAGAACCTATTTCATCACCCTTGCAGCTACAAGTACTGAAGAGAAAATTCACACACCCGTGTGAAAATAACCAAAACCCTCTGTTCCCTCACACAGCCTGTGTGCAACACGGCTGCACATGCAGGATCTTCCTACAGTAAAGTGGAAGAAGTAACCAGACTAAAAAGAACTAGTAGGAGTAAAGATGAGGCAGAGATGTTGTTGACTTGGAAATGGAAGAAAAAGGCAAGAGAAAAGGGAGGGAATTCGGTCTTCAAATGGCTTTTGTTTTATTCACTGCACTCCTCCTTCCTCTCTGGAGTCTGAGTAGAAACAGACACCTGAATTTCTCACCTCTCTCTTGTCAACAATCTTCATGAAGCCCACTTGCATAGCGCCTGATACTCAGAATCACAGAATCATCAAGGTTGGAAAAGACCTTTATAGTCATCAAATCTAACTGGCCACCCAGCAATACTGTAATCCCTTGACAACTAAACCATATCATCCAGTGCCAGATCCAGATGCATCTTGGATACTGGGCTCCCCTATCCCTCTAGGCAAACTATTCCAATTCCTGACTACCCTAAAATTTTTTTTTTCTAATATCTAATCTGAATTTTCCCTGTCTCAGCAGCAGGCCATTTCCTTTTGTCCTTTCACTGCATGCACATTAGAAGAGACAGACTCCATCTCACTACAACATCCTTTCAGGTAGTTGTAGAGTTATAAGGTTCACCCAGAGCCTCCTCAAGACTTAACAAATCCAGTTCCCTCAGCCATTCTGTATTTTCTGGACCTTTCAAAGCCTTGTTGCCCTCCTCTGGACACATTCCAGCACCTCAATGTCCTTTTTAAAGCGAAGAGACAACTGAACACAGTACTTGAGGCATCCCCTCAGCAGTGCTGAGGACAGGGGTACAACCATTTCCCTGGTGTAAAAACAAATAATCCAACAGTACAACTGGCCCAGCAAGTTTCAGCCTTGATCCATGAGCATCAGCCAGCCTGGTGCAAAAAGTTTTTCCATTTTTGCTTTTACATCTCAAGTTGTGGAAGTTACGTACGCAACAGTTTCGGTCATCTTGGGCATCAGGAACAAGTGATTAGTAAGCACTTGCAAAACATGTCCAACTCTATGCAGGAGTCATGCAGGATTTCTGATCAAAGCAATCTGGATTCTGGATCAAACCAATCTGATATTTAATACTAATTTCACATGTCTCTTATCATTCAATTAATATAATTTAATTTGACCATCAAAACCATCACAACACAAAAACCTGGTGAAGTGCTGTAAATACATTAAAAATAAACAGATTGCAATGGAGCACAGGAAGTTTGTCATGTGGCAGCAAAGGAACTGGCACCAGACATCATTTTATTTAACAACTCAGTTAATCTGGAAAAGGCAAACAGCATGTGAACTCTATTAACAGAAAATACTTAAACTGAGAAAGCTACCAATAGCTCCAGGACAAGAAAATAACAGTAACAGCACTAAGCTGCATTCTCTATCTAGTAAAATCAATGACAAAGTTTCTCACTCAATAGGACAGGACCACATTCCTGAGTTTGTTTCAGGATGAGACAACAGAAATACACTGCTTAGGCAAGCATCAGCTAAAAGAGAATTGGGCCAGGGAAAAGTATATCACAGACAAATGAACTTTACAGCTGTAAGGGACATGAAGAAAACTGAAGTCCTAAAAAGAAATTAAACAAAGTAACTGGTACTTCTCTGTTGAGCCCTACAACAATTAAGATACAATGTTCTCAGAAAGTAAACATTAGTGTATTTTGGACTGATGTTATTTAGGAAGAGTGGCATCAAAAAGGAAAAACACACAAGGAGAGTAAGACACATGTCCCATAAGGCTTGGGAGACAACGGAGTAATACAGGCCAGATGAACATAGACATAAACATGCTTGAGGAATGCTTCTTCTATAACCCACTGTTCCAGGCAGATAAGAAAACAACCCAAAAAACCCCACATCTGGCAGAAGCTAAGAGAAGCTTAGCCAAAATTAAGTATTTAGGTACACCTTAGACATAGCTCTGGTGTCTCAGCTTTACCTCCTTTTGCACTATTAAACTCACTCCTGATCCTTTTAAACATTACCCAAATAGGCAAATATGGCAACCTTTTTCCCACCCTGTGGGATGGGGAAAAGGCAAGATTTATCACAAGTAACAATGCAGAAAGTAGGCAATACTGGCTGGGAAACCAAAGAGCTGGAAGTGAAAGACAGAAAAAGTCTGCATGCAGCAAGTGCTCCAGCTTTAGTAGTAACATTCTGTGATCACATGTCTCATAACAGCTCACACTTAAAAGACTTGCACCAAGTGGTCTGGAAATACACACTTCTCGGGTCATGAAAACACATCCAGAAAGCAGCTGGGAGAGGAAGGGAAATAAAGGCAAGTGGTTCTTCTCATCATTAAAGAAAGCAGCAATGCCTAATACAAGGCAGTCATGCCTAGATTCCTCCCAACCAACTCAGGTCATAGAGAGGAGCACAAAAACACCTTCAAACTTAAAGATCACCTTCAAAACCACCATTCTGAATGGCATCACATTATCGTAAAAGGAACTTATCTTTCCTCAACAAGACAAGAGGTCTAGTAATTTGTAAAAATAATTAAGTATCTCTGAACAAATTAGAGAGAGAAATTAGGAGGTTAAAAATCCTACAATTTATTAATTTAAATAGTTACAATATTCTATCCTGGGCTTTCTCAAAGCATTTTTCTTAGCCTGAACATAAACAGACTGCCTTGGCAACTTTTCCTCCCACTCTCTGTAACACAGAACTGCATCTCAGGTTTTTAATATGTCTCCAGAAAATTGCTTATGATAGGAAGGCTACACCAGAAGAGCACTGTGGGAAATAAAGTAACCTAAAGAAAGAAAGGTTTCCTATCTACTTCCATCAGACTTTGAGTTGGCTTCCTTCCTCCCTCTTCCTCTTTCCAATTCTTCATGGCACAGACTTCTTTCCTAATTCAAACAATCAGAGAATGGTCTGGAAGGGGCCTTACAGATCACCTAGATCAAACAAACCTGCTGCAGGCAGGGATATCTTTCACTAGACCAGGTTGCTCCAAGCCCCATCTACACTCGCCGTCAACACTTCCAGGAATGGCGCATCCACAGCTTCTCTGGGTGACCTGTTCTAGTGCCTTATCATCTTCAAAAGANGGAACATTTCCCTGATAGTCCTGATCATCTCACGTATGTATCCAACTCACTTTTAATATTAATTTACTAACCACTCTATTTGAAAATAACATGTCACATAATTTTTCTAAAGAGCTTCTGATCTATCACTAAGCACTAAAACCCATCAATAATTTGCAGATCACAGCTCAGAAGTCCTCAGTACTTAAGTATTTTTAATATAATTAGCTCATTTTCTTAAAGAAGACTCAGATGTTTTACTTTATTTGCTGAATCACAAAATAAACCAGGNAAAAAGTCCCTCTCCAGCTTTCTCGCAGGCTCTTTTCAGGTACCGGAAGATCATATTTCGGGTACCCCTAAAATCTTCTCTTCTCCAGGCTGAACAATTCCAGTTCTGTCAGCCTTTCCTCATAGGAGAAGTAAGTGCTCCATCCACCTAATCAACCTTGNAACATACCTCAGTCCATGATTTAATAAAAAAGGATGGTCAAGCATCCTTTAGGTCTCACTACTTACTATAGGCTCAGCTGCCATGCTACAGTTACAAAATGCATGAAATGGTACTTTAAGGATAAAAAAATTAAGTGCAACAAACAAAGCTGACAGATATTCACTGAAAAGTTTTTAAACAATCTATTAGAAAAAAAGAAATTATAATTCAAAGATACTAGTGAGGAAAACCTAGAAAACGAAGTGGACATGAGAGGCATTTTAGCTGTTTTACCTCAATTTCTGCCTCTTAGAAGCATAACGTTTTCCTTTATATTTTCAGACTAACTCATAAGCTCTGTTCTCCACTGCCCAGTGGNATGTCCAGCCTCTAATCCACCAGCGTCCTCAAACTCTTCTTGGCAGGGCTCCTTCTATGTTGCTCACATGTTCCCTATACTGGCAACACAACCATTTGCCAGTCAGAACAAATGCTTTACCTTTCCCCTTGTTCTCTCACTAGGAGAAGTTTCATTGAGCTTTATAACATATAGTTTTGTTTTTCTGGTCCCCTTAAACTGCATATGCATAAAGAATCAAAGACTATCANACTGCTTGTCCTGGAGATCTCCAGCAAGCTCCCAGCTGCAGGCTATGTTCCTAGCAAGCTCAATCTGAGTGAATCAGGCCATTCAGCTCTTTAGGTGATTCCCAGCTCTTTTAAGATTCCAGCTCTTAGCTTGCTAGGATTTGCTGTGGCCGACTCAGGGAAGAAGAGACAAGAAGCACCATGTGGAGGTTCCGCAGAATGGTTTAATGCAGGTTCTGCCAAGGGGTGTCCAGTGACAGCTTCTTCTGCTGAACTGGGCAGAAGTAGGGGTTTTTATAGGGTTAGTGAGAATTGAGAAACTATCCAGTGGTTTTAGGGTTGAGGTGAAATGACCTATAGTCTCAGGACATCTGGAATGTAGCCAATAGTATTACAAAGAGATAAGAGAGGGTCTTGAGGAAGGAAGCAGAGCCTAGTCCATGACCAGGCATTTTCTATCTCCAAGGATACCTAGCAGTGGGCTCTGCAACTGCCCACTGGGCACCACTTGAATTCCACACAGAAAGGTGGTTTTCATCCACTAAACGGATGCGCTTCTTCAAGTCCTCAAATTTTTACGAGCAAAATCACTCGTCCTCAAACTTGTATCTTCTGCAACTAATACCTTCTTTAAACACGTACATTGTTTTTTAAGACTGCCTCACTGCACGCTGCGTTGGATTCTAAGTTTGATGTGTGTCAAATATGCAACCACAAATATAGCAAGTCTCCTTGTCTACACATAACTGTAGACTAAGGTTGGGTATGAGCCTGATACTCCTTCCATTTCCTTTGACAGTCTTCCAGGTGATGTCACTGGGATGCATGGATGAAGAGACACCTTCAACTTGTTCAGCGGAACTCAATGTCTACAGCCCTGGTACAGTTGTTACTTTAACAGATTTTCTAAGCCCTCTATTGACAGTTGCAACACACCAGCTATTATAAGACAGTAAGTATCGGCTACTTTACTTCCAGGTTCTTCTGCACAGGTTAGAGTGGGCAGCTACCATACTTCACCGACACACCCCTAAGCAGAGCAGTCAAACTCAGAAGCAACTCAGAACTTTTTACCTTCACAAAGTTTATGATTTTATCAGACTAAAAATTTTTTCAGGATGAAAGAGGTAAGCCAATGCACCTGAAATGCCGTCCACATAAAATATATTTTACAGCTAAGAGTTTTTTAAGGGTTTTTTTGATTTACAGACATCTTTCAGTACAGACCAGATGTTTTCAGTAACAGACCCAAATGTGGTAACTTAGAGTCTATGTGAGGTACAGTCAATAGTGAGTCCATTTTTCTTGTATACAATTAGAGGATGCCTACAATTGTTGCAGGAGGAAAACAAAAGGACCCAATTATTCACACACCACTTTTTTAGTCTTCTTTAACCCTAAGGCTTGCTCAATCCTGAATACAGGCTATCAGATTTCCTCTGCAGTTTCTAATTTCGGAGATATTTCTGAGTCCAGCAGCCTCTCTAGAGTTTTTCAATTAAGTAGAACAAACTACAGTATGTAGTTTGCTATACACTGCCAAGATCTCCAAACGCTCAGCACTGCGAAAAAACATGCAGGAAACATCATCTTACTGATTAGGGACTTTAATGCCATGTCCTATTACACAAGTTAAGAAAAGTGTCTGCTTTCTTGGAAAGTGATAATTTTTGAAGAAGGACATTTAGAAGGAAGGAATACTAGGTTTGGAAGAAGCTCAACACGAATTTAATGCAAGCATGACAAGAGCGTTCATCAGCAGATGACCAGAAATACTTCCTCTGAAGAGATACATCATGGTACTTCTCAAAGTTAGAACCTGGAGTACTGCACCTCGTCCAATTATCACCTTGGAGTACTTCAGTCTTGGCTAAATAAATGTATTCTGGCATGCAATTCCCAACAATCCATTTCTTCAATTTCTGGTCATTTTCCCTTAATTCCTAATGCTTCTAGGAACAAAATACTTTAACAGAGCTTTGAGGCACAGTAAGAATGATACCTCTCAGTAACAGGCTCCAAAACTTAAGAGCTGGATAATATTCTAACAAACTATGAGAAAGCCCAAAACTTATTAATATCCTCCAGTTATACTTTTTTTTTAATGTGACAGGATTTGAGAGTTTGTGTCTTGCAGATTCCCTGCTTCTAAATAAACTTCAGACAGCAATCTGAAAAAGCACAAGAACATTATCAATAGGAACCTCTACCAGAACAAATTTGACTAGTAACAGTCAATTATTCAATTATCTACACTATAAAGACAAGTTTATATTCTAATGAATCTTTACTTGTTTATCTTCATTTACAAAGTCATTCTTCGACAGCAAAATCTCAAGCTGTTTTCTCTGCTCACTGCAAATGTCTTTCAGAATAAGGAACACTGTATGTTGTCAGATCCTGCCTGGTATTTCAAAGGCCTTATAGCAAACAACCTTGGAAAAGATACCTGCAGATCACAGTATCCATTCCTTCTGAATTCAGGAAGGCAAATAGGCTTTTATTCGTCTTTGTAATTTTCTAAAACTGAAGATAACCGAAGGAGAAGAGAGCTGGAAAACAAGTCTGACCTACTCCTGAGTCAAGACATTCCGCAGTTTCTACTCCATCTTCTTAAACCTGCAAGATATCTAATTAATGTAATCAACAGGTCATGGTTGAAAGCAGAAGTAACTGACTTCCACCTGCACGGTCAGAGATCAAACTACACTTACTGACATTTTCATCTTATCAGAACAGTACAAATGACAGCAGGAAACAGGTATGGAATTAAAATCATCTGAGCGATCTCATGCACACCTAGACTGAAAAAGCTTAGTCATTACAAAGAAAGCTCTGAATTCTCTACAGCATACTTTTGCGATGCTTCAAGGGCATCCTTGAAATCTCTTTCCCAAACTTACCTCCTTTTCCACAACTAGTTTCAAAGAGTCTACTTTGGACATGTGAAAAGTAATACTAGCAGTAATTCAGGTGCTGAAGTTACTGGCTCTATTTACTCTCAGAAAGTAAAGACAGATGAAACTTTGGAAACTGCAGTGGCACAAGTATGTCAGCCAAGATGTGACCTTTGTTCCAGCACTATTACTCTTGGTAAAGTTGCTCTCACAGACCCACTTCATTGGGGGATCATAAGCTGCTTCTTACTACAGAGATTTTCCACCTGCAGAGATAACCCACACCTCAGCTTGCATGCTGAAATACACGTAACAGCTGTACAATAAACCACTTGTGTGAGCCACATCTCAGCATTCCTACATTAAAAGCATATGCAAATATGCAATAATTCAAACATTTGCTTTGTTGAGCAGAAGTGATGTGATGGTATGTATCCTAAGTAGAGAGGTCTTTGTGCCCCAACCACAGATTTCTTCAGAGTTAATTTCATTCTATCATGAAAGGAAGTCCAGCTGACAAGGGTTTATAATCAAGACTCACAGCAGTTTAAAATCCATTCCAGGTGAACAATGACTTCTGAGCACGTACAGCTAATACACACACATACACACACACACAGAGGTAAATATGCAAAAATATATTTCCACTAAAACTGAATGCTGATTCTTACCAGAATAATTTATTTGGAGATA
The DNA here is from genome assembly GCA_013400175.1 of Phainopepla nitens. Lineage (NCBI taxonomy): Eukaryota > Metazoa > Chordata > Aves > Passeriformes > Bombycillidae > Phainopepla > Phainopepla nitens. The sequence goes on along the minus strand of VXBQ01017680.1, from coordinate 209,435 downwards.
AAGACAGAAGTTATTGACAATCATAAAAGAGACCCTCATGTGACTATACACTAATGCATTTGTGACCTTGAAAATCATGTATGATCTACTGCTGCTGGAGCTAGGATACTTGAGATACCTATCAAGTACCCAGAGTATCACCTGTTTAACAGCTCACAGCACTGCTCTCCAACCAGGCACCTCCAGGACGCTGCTATTCATCTGCTAAATAATTCTAATGTTGTTCTAGGCACACATCCAGGTGTTTATTTACAGAATCTGCCATGAAGTTCCTCCCATACCATCAAGCATCCAGAAAGCAACCCTGCTGGTCTGAAAACTGGTCTGGAAATTAGTTTAAAATTACAACCCTAATATGAATATTGGTATTTTTATCTGTCACATTAATTTCTGCTGATTTCTACACTGTTTATACATAGATTTCACCTCATCCTTTCAGATTTTTAGAGTAAATACAGTCTCATAGAAAGAGCCATTAAAAATCACGTTCAGTCAAGAGTGCTGGCTGCTTTAGTATCAATAAGCTAATACTAAATAGCATTTACACTAGGAATAAACTGTTACTGAAGAGTTTTGTAAACAATAACTGCTCAAGAAATAATTAAAGTATACATCAGGCATAACCTAGTAAAACTGCCACTACTAAAGGCACCTCATCTCATCAGCCAACAAACAAAACCAAAACACAAATCCATTGCTGTATCTGTCTGCCTAAAACCTCTCCAGCAACAGCTTTTTTTCTGAAGTAAGTGAGGGCAAGTCATGCACCAAGAAACACCAGAGCTTTGCTTTTCAAAGAGGTATTAAATTTCTATTGCACTTGTGCCCGACAGGGGTCTACAGCTTCCCAAGGGGTTGCTGAAAATCTGAGCCCAGAGCACTCAGAGGAGGAAAGTAGGGGAGGGAGAGCACAACAAGGGGAAAAAAGAATACTGGCAACAAAGAACGTAAAGGATAAGAGATCAAAGACAAAAAGAAAGAAAGCAAAGATAATTTATCCTACCAGAGACAGCACCTCTTGTCAGTCAAGACAAGAAACATTGCCTCCCAAAAAGAATCTGGCACCAGGAAGTGGAAGAAGGGTAAAGACCAAATCTGACCTGAGGTGAGAAAAAAAAATGCAGTTATAAATTTTTTTTTAACTTTGTCTGCTGATTCATCTTATTTTTGCAGTATATTTTTTAAAAACTTTTTAAAATTAGTATTTTTCTTCATCTGGATTTTGTCAGTGACAGTGGGATGATACAAATCAAATGCAGAGCAGGATTAATAGCATTTTGACAAAAATGGGAAATCAAACACAAATTTTAAGTAATATGGGGACATAATATGAAGTGATAGCTGCAAAAAAGATATGCTAGTGAAATGTCCCAATAAGTAAAAAGTTTGGAAGAATGGACTTAGATCCATAAAACTCACTGCAACAGAGTACAAGACCACTAATTTCTACCTGTAGGAGACTTTGCTGACTGCCTACTGGCAAGACAAAAATCTACACCTGATATACCATGTGCACATGCGAGAAACATCACAGTCTCTTGTGTCCAGGTTCCAAGTTTATTGCAACAAAAAAGTTGTACCCAGGTCTCCAAATGAAAATGGGGTGACTTTTAGAGACAAGTCTCCTAGAAGCTCCAAATAAAGCAATCACAACAGAAAGAACTAACACAAACATGAAATCCACTGCAGGGTGAAAAATGAGCAATAAAAAGGAACACTCATAAAAAGCAAATCATAAACGATGCCTAAATTTTTTTACAAATATTTCAATATTAAAAACAGAAGAAAAAAATTCCATCAAGTAAATCTATCCATCCTCCCTCTATCAACTTATTCAAACTACATTCTCAGAACAAACCTGGCAGGTGGGGTGGAGTAATTTTTTCCTAACATGTCAGAGGCTCCAGTGACTTTTTCTAGTCACACTTAAAAATTAATTCCAAACTAGAACAAATAACTTCAACTGGTAGGAATAAAGCCATTACCTGCACACACCTTTGATACACAATTTCAAGGCTTCTGTGATGCTGCCTCACAATTTTTACTTGGCACAGATCTCACTTCTAAACTTAGTAAATGACAATAAGCCACACAAAATTTTCAAGTAGATCTGAACTGAAATATTGGGTTTATACCTATTTTCTGTAACAGTGAAACTAACAGGCTTGTCTCTAGGCCTCACACTGAATTTCAAATGTTTCTACTTCCCCGTGTCAAAATGCTACACTGAGAAAAAAATGTGGATAACTACTAGGACTAGATACATAGAAAACTTCTGGAGCAAGTTCAAACCAGACACTCAAGTGAAGCTTAAGGGAAAGGGAACTAAGATTTAAGATCTTTGACAGCCACATTTGAATTGGAAGTAGTTAAAATACTTGGAGCAGAAAGTTTAAGATAAAATTCAAAGTTTTAACTGTTAAATCCAGATATGAGGTAGTTCCAAGAACAATCAATAAAAAAATTCTCCATAATCTCATCACACAGTGTATGAAAAAATCAGTTCAGTTTTATTCCTCCCCTTGAATTAATGAGATTTCTTCTTATATTTGAAAAGGGAGATCACAGATTACCTTTTATGCAGTGATACCTTTCTTTCAGATTCTCTATCAGCCTTTCTGAGGCAAACACCTTTTCAATTTCTGTCCATGCAGTAATTCCCCTTCACACATCCTTACATCCTGAGTCACTAACTCTGCTTGAGTTTTTTAAACTGCTCACAGTACCTTAATGTTAATAATGTTGCTTCTGTATGACTGAGCAACACTTCTGCATACAGCTAAAGTTTTGTATACCCCCTTCTCCATTATGTCTCCATTTTTAACACCTACAGTTACCAAATCATTCATCTGTTTTAAATCCTATAGAGGGGAAAAACAGATTGCATGTGGAGGATTTAGTCCAAATTATTCCAGGAACAAAATCCATGAAAGCTCACTACCTTACATTAAAATATATGAATCCCTAGTATCAATCTATGGTCAGAATCTATCAGATGTCATCTAACACAATTATATTCCTATCTTAAAACATACCACCTTACTCTGTGCACTAGTATGTAAGATGTTCAGTAAACAATGGGAAAATCCCTGTTGGTTTCCTCCTTGGTCAGTCTGAGCCCTTAGTTATCATACAGTTCAAAGAAATTTGCACTGACTATGAATTTTCTCCTGCCCTCTCTCTGCAAGCATCTTATCTACAGCACTTCTGTGCAGCCCAAATATCAATGAATTAACTTTAAACAGCATTTCTAAGCAAGATCTCACTTCTCTTGAAATAAGAGGGAAACAACAGCATGTGAAGAATAAAACTCTAAGTCTGCTGAACTCAGTCACCCAATCTGAGATGCAAAAGGATAGATTTTTAAGAATTCTTGATTTTCTACGACTGCATGTTTTTTCAAAGCTCACTGCTCAGTTAAGACAACTGCAGGTGTGAATGCTCGGATCCCAAAATCCCAAACCAAGTCTTCATAAGGAACCAAAAGCCAACAGCTACCTATGAATTCTTGACAACGTAACTTACCCAGCAGTTCACATGAACTGCAACACAGGACAGGACAGCTGATGCTGCTTCCCCCAACAAAGCTCCACTGTCAACACCTTGGCCATCCTTTCTTTTTGTAATTCTCTATCTGCTCACTTGCTGTACGCTTCCAAACACTGAGCGGTGGTCAAACGCAGAGAACCCTCCTGCACACCCTGAAGAATGCAGGGTGGTGTGGAGTAGGTAACATGCAGCTGCGTACAAAATAAAGATCCTCAAATGAGGTTGAATTATTGCTGCCTCTGCAGCCTGTCTCTGGTACATCCCAATTCCTGAGCAACACTCTTCAAATATGCTGCTGTGTCCAGCAGCTTCTTGAATGTATTAACGCTTTTTGTATTAGTCACTGCTTTGGTTTTGTATTTAACAATAACAGAAGTAACATAACAATGAAGATTCAACAATGAACAGTGACACCAACAACTCTCCCTCAAATGCTATCAGTAATGTAAACATGCAAAAGTATTTGAAAAGCTTTCTTCTTTTTATTTAACACATATGAATTTTATTTGTCCAGTACCACCCAGTGCACTTTTCATGGCTCTGTAAAGTTCCCCTGAATCCCTTCTTGTTCAAATCAACATTGGGAAGAGAGCTTTTTCACTGTTTGTCTTCTCTCTTCAGCCTCACCCAATAATGTTAAAAGTATCACAGCTCTGTTTCAGTTTTTCTGTTTAAGGTACAGGCTATCAGCCTTTCAACATCAACAATTAAATCTAGTATTTTTCTCCCTTTTCCCATGATGGTGTTGTTACTTTTTAGAAAGACCTGAGAGAAAAAAAACTATCTTCCTTTACAAACATTTTTTGAGGACCTTGTTGCGCAGGAACAGTAGCAGCTTGGTTCACACAGCTTCCTAAATCGAGCCAGAACCCTTTTTTTAAAACCTAACTTCCATAAAGTCAGTAAACACCTTACCAGTTAAAATACAACTCTTTCCAGCTCTTTTTAAATGATGATTCAGTTTCCTACTGAAATCAAACAAGTTTAATAAAAAAGCAAATTACTGTGTTCAAATATTTCCAATCACATTTGCAGCTGTTTACATTTAACGTTAACATTTTTTGTGCCTAAACATGGCTCTCACTAGTCAAATCGTCACACGAACTCATTTTCAGATACTGCACTACATCTGTAATTAGGTGCACTAGTATGCTACCATAGAGTAAAACTAACAAGAGTATAAAATACTTTGCCTATACAGATAGAAAATGCTCTCACAGACTCAAATACTAGCGCAAATTCAAAAAACCCACTGTTTTATGTTACATGTAGAACTTAATCTAGACTTATTTTCTACAAAATAGATCTCAGTGGCAGCAGCATATGAAAGAATCTGTTATCATTCTGTATTGTGAAATAGTAAACTCTTTGTTTGGAGAGGAAGCAAGCAAAGTAAGCACTGGAAGGCAGCAAGTTGTAACTGGTCTCACAGACACACATTTCATTACTACACACCACACTTCACCAACCCCGTATCTTGAGTACTTCGTAGGAAAAAGACGTAGTCTTGTTAAGTGAATTAGGAAATTTTACATGCAAAAATCTATTAATTCTGCATTTTGTGTGGCACCTTTATAACTGACACCATATGAAGTATTAAATTATGCATCAACTGGCTAAGCATTATCGTGACAGGAGTCTGTAGTACCCTAGTGCAGTTCAAGTATGACACAGCTACTGCATCGTTACAAAGGAGAGAAATTACTCTTGCTATTAATGTTTTCAAAAAGTTTGTTTCAGATTAAGTTTTATGTTTGGTATTGTAACCTCACAGAAAGCATCATCAACCCAGACTGTACAGCTGGAGTACAACCCTCCAGTACAGCTAGAGGACTGGAGCTAACATTACCATATTCAACAGTAACTATGATTTCTTGAATTTCAAAGATGAAGTTATGTATGTATGTTTTTTAAGACTTAACTTATTTACCTTTCTACCACAAATAAGCACTTGATTTCAGTATGTCTATACAACACATTTATGTATACACACAAAGAAAAGGAGCAGAGAAACACTGGCTCTCTGTGCTAAAAGGACCTCAAAGGCAGAGGAGAATATTTGGAAAGGCCATATGGTCCTGACAGTCACTGCTCTCCCTTCCTAGCTGTGTTACCACCATCCATTCACAGTTTACTTTACATGGGACTAGGATTAAGTGCAGACCTTCGCTGGTTCATAAGAAATGCTGACAAATGGGGGCCAGCAAAAAAACCCCAGCACTTGCATTGCTGACAGCTCTTTGAAGCTTAAAGACTACGTCCTTTGGTGAGAACAAGCAGAAGAGGATGGAACTGGGTCTGGGAGTGAGGGGCAGAGCATGAGGGATGGAGAACTAAGTGATGCAGGTGATATGGAACTGGGAGCCCTCTGGAGATGCCAGCTGTAGGGAATCTGAACGCAGGCCAGTTAATGCTGTTGCGACCTAGTTCCACAAAATAAGTTGCAAAAATGTTCTTGTAATGATATTCCTGGAAGTTGCAATTCTCGATTTTTCTGCTGTCCTGGGTGGCGTCTACTGCCAAGTAAGAGAATCATTACCAGATATGTCTTTGCAAAAAGACACAACCTGTAATATGCAAAACACCCCCTGGTAAACTTTCCAGAGCATAAAAAAAATTTACCTACCTGTTTCTTGTAGGCTGCCAAATATTACACCACCAATATTTCTCCACAGAGGGGCTAACCCAGAGAAACACTGCATATTGCTCCTATAAAGGGAACAACATGAAATCCAAGACCAGGGAACGACCTCATGTTACATTCTACAAAACCAAAGGCATAGAACAACTAGCCTCTTAACACCAAATCACAGAACAAAAATGGTTTTGAAAAATTAGAAGAGCCTACCAATACTCAGAGATACTTAACTCTTGACAGTATTACCAAGGAAATCTCTTGAACACTGAATAAACACATCAAAAAAAGCGACAGTAATTCAAATTCTAGTTGTTGTCCACTTTTCTGGATTTGGGAGAAACAGGAGTCTGGACCTCATGAGTGAAATGAGAACACAGTGAAAAGGCAGGCTGTGGCGAAACTTTTTATAGATAACAAAATCCCACTTTTAAAAAACCAAGAACAAAACCAACTAACCAAAATACCCCAAACAATTGCTTTGTACAGATTATTACACCGAAGAAGCAGTCAGGAAAGTCCAATGGAAAGTAAGCGTAAATCTCCATCAGATGCTTTACAGCCCATCTAAAGTCCCAAGAACTGGGAAAAGTCCTTTAGAATTCTAACTTCTCCAGCATTTACACATGCAGATACATACTTCTCCACAGTAAAATTGGTACAGCATCCCAGTTCTGTCAAGAAATATCAATAAATCTTGTTCATAACTTTGTGTACGGACCATTTTAAAGAAAATACACCGAAAAAAAATTTCACATAAATGTGATTTAAGCTTACTTTTTCCCTGTACCATATTCTTCCAAAAGGGCCATCCTCAAACTAATCACACTGGATCAAAAAATGTCAGCTGTCAATAACCGTGCACAGTTCTGAAGCAAGAATCACCCTTCTTTTTGAGTATATAGCTTCTATGGATTTCCAGAGTTCTACCAAAAAAAAAAATCAAGCCCCTAAATCTCTTCTCCATAAAGTTGAAAAACAATCCCTCCCACCCTGACATGCGTTATTCTATCCCTGTAACTAAAGTTGTGTGAAAGAACACATCTGAAGTGTGACGTTAAGAGCGGAATAATTGAGAAATTAAGAGACAACCTAGTCTAAAAAAAAAAAAAAAAATCACAAGGACACAGTGGTAGATGTCATTTTTAATCTCACAGAGTTCTAATGGTTTCAGGAATGTATTGTTTGTTCACACACACACCTGATGTAGAGAAGTCTACATCCAGGATCCGAAACTACTAAAACTCACACTTGCTTACCAATGAAGTAATTAATTAGGCAATTATCTCTTTTCCTAACTAGGTGTGTCTAAATGAATCTGCTTTGGAAAGAGAATATTAAGCCCAGTTTCATTAACAGTCACTCCTTCTAAAAAAACCAGCAAATATCAAAGACAGGAAATGTAATTTTCCCTGCTACAAGCATCTAACAATTAACAGGAAAATTCATGTTATAGCCTCCATAAGAAACACACAAGAAAAATCTACTTTCAAATTTTATTTTAACAAAAAGACAGGGCTGGAATGTCTTTTTAACACATATCACCACTTCCTATAATAGTCCATGCACTTGTCATTGAAAACCACTAAAGAACAGCATATGATATCACTTATCACTATGACAAAACTTCCAAAATTTTGACCCGTTCAAGTTAGAAAAGCCTGTATTCCACTACTGTACATTAAAGAGAGTATTATGGATACATGCGTGACAGCAGATAACTAGCAGACTGCATAATCCTACTACACCACCACCAACAGCAACTTTGTGATCAATGATAATTTCAATTCAGTTAAAAACTGCATCTTTAACCACAAAGAAATCCATCTCCTCCTGGGAAAACATGAAGGCAGGGGGAAGGAAAGGGAGAAAAAGCAGCAGTCCTACTAAGCTTTAACAAGTTAAAAAGCCAAAACTAGTGGATTCAGTGAAGACAATACTTCAGATACACGTGTACTTACACAAACAAGAAATCTCCAAAATACTGCGACACACACCAAAAACCCATCACATATACAACACTGCCTAAAATCAAGCTGACTAGAAGCCAGCAGTATGAGCCACAAATATTGAATTCTCTTATAATGCTTCTGTCAGAATGTTCTAAGATTAGATGAAATGGAGAAATGATAAATTAGATAAGGGAAAATGAAGACAATACTGAATTAAGTTCCTAATATGGCAGAAAGTTACCTTTCCAGATGACAGCCCCCGGTTTTACAGAATACTAGTTTAAACATTTTACCCACTGGTAAACAAGCGTGGAAAAACCGAGCAACTTTCTCTCCTTTTCATACTCTGATCTTCTTCCTGCAGAAATTCCTTTCTTAGCTTCCATCTCTTCCTCCACCTTGCTCCTTCTGACTACCTACCCACTGAACTCCTCCACGGCGGTAAACACAACGGGACCAGAGGCAAGCAGCACACCGAACACGTTTCTCCGGGGGCCTCAAAACACACCACTACTACACCAGCACCGGCCTCCTCAGCCGCAAGGCAAAACCGAGGGGAAACGGGCAGATCCCGGGGCCGCCAGAACACAAGCCACCCCTCGTCAGGGCCA
>VXBQ01017680.1:177521-199714 GCA_013400175.1 Phainopepla nitens | reverse complement strand
AACCCAGCACCGGCCTGACCCGAAGGACACGCATTAATCAGCTTTTTTTATGTAAAAGGAGCGGAGAAAGAGCGGTAGAGAACAACTGGGCGCATGCCTTGAGCCGGCGTTCCGTCACTGATCGCGTTATTCATTCTGCCAGATTTAGGGAGCTGCGACTCCAGGCATAGGACTGGAGCCTTTTCTTCGTGTTTTGGTGTTTTGGTGTTTGTGTTTTGTTGGGTTTTTTTCTTTTTTTTTTTTCCCCCCGCGTTCCGCCTTTGTCAGGCCTGAGAGGGCTGCCAGAAGTGTCCTTCAATTAAACTCTAGCTCTCTAAAGAAGATGCCACAGAGTGCGTGTGTTGTCCCACTCACAGAATCACAGAATAGCTTGAGTTGGAAAGGGGTTCTCAAGGATCGTCAAGTCAAACTCTTGGCCCTGCATAGGACAGCCCCATGTATGACACCATGAGCCTGAGAGCGTTTTCCAATGCTTCTTGAACTCTCTCGGGCTTGGTGCTGTGATCACTTCCCTGGGGAGCTTGTTCCAGTGCCCAACCGCCCTCTGGGTTAAGAACCTCTCTTTAATGTCCAGCCTAAACCTTCCCTGACAAAACTTCATGCTGTGCCTCCGGCTCTGGTCATCACAGATCGAAAGATCAGTGTCTGCCCCTCCTGTTCCCCTCACAATGAAGTTGTAGACTGCAATGACTTCTCCCCTCAGTCTCCAGGCCAAATGACCCAGGGACTTCAGCCACTTCTCATATGGCTTTCCGCTCCAGACCCTGTGCTCTGGACAAGTGTCTTGGTCTGTCCACACCACGAGGACTTTTCATCCTGTCATCCTGGCTTCCTGCCACATCATGGAAGCAGGCCAGTCTTGAAATGAGTGAAAGACCTGCAACATGGCTGTGTTCCTTTCCTCGTTCAGATGCACAAGGCATATACATCATGCATTTTGTTTCTGCCTTTCTTACTATGACTTCCTGGCCTTTCCCTAGATTCCATCCGTGATAATAGCACTATCTGTCTCGCCTTCTCCCACCTGCCTTTGTTTTCTCTAAGTTTTCCATCTACTGTCCATCCATGCCATACAATCCAGGGCATTCCTTCATCTTTTCCCTTTGCCAATCCCACACCTTTATCTTCTTCACTATCTTACACCACAGGTCCCATATGTCAGCCTCAGCCCACAATTCTTAAACGTTTATCTTGGTGAAATACCTTCTCAGTCTGTTTCAAAGGCCATGAGGATTCACACCAGAGCAGCTCTAGTATCAAGGAAAGGCAGGAGTGAACCAGGTGGTGTTGAAAGGAGGAAGTGCCAACCTCATTCCCAGCACCACCTCACTCCCATGCCAATTGCATTATACAGCCTCTGCTGGGCATCTAACATGCATGCCATGTGCACCCTTTTGTTCCTCGTACAAAGGTGTTCCTGGTTTCTGACCACCTGGTTCACTTCCAGCTTTCCTTTAGCTACATGCAGTTTTATAAACAGCTCCTACCGAGAAGATAACCTGGATCTAAAAGTCTAAAATTCCAGTGGGTTGTGGGCATATTCAATGGCAGCAAGCAATACCTGTGAATTGGATAAGCTGTAGGGGAAAATGGAGATCATTTTGATAGGAGCCAATGACTTCACTGCTTGTGAAAGCAGGCAGACAGTCAATGACCATCAAAAACATTGCAAGAAGCACACCACAGATGACAAGAACTGAAGAGCACCTTGCAGCTGCCATAATACTACCAAACTATGAAAGCATGTCTCGGAATGTTTGTCACCAGTCCAGTTCTGGTGGCAAAGCTGTAACTATCCTGCCAGCATTTCACAGCAAGAGTGCACAGACTGGAGCAGTGAGTAAGATGTGCTTTACTACTTTATTTTGTCACCAATAATTTTAAATGCAAATGGCAGTCGTTTCAGCCAGATGAAAAATACAGACCACCAGTTGCTCCCTTTCAGTTCTTAGAAGAGCAAGCTAGCTTGCTAGTAACTCAGCTGGCTAGAGATATTTCATTTCTGTGAGAGCCTGTGGCTCGTCCTGAAGATAACTTTCCTTGCTCTGAGCGCTACGATGCTGTGTTGGCTGTGCTAGGTTTTATCCTGATATACAACACTCCCACAGAGTGTTGTGACCTCCCACAGGAGCTTCTCCCCATGCACCTGATAAAATACAGACTGCATGCCACATATTTCTGTGGAAGATTCTGTACTTAATCATCTTGTTTCTCCGCACTTCAGTTAAAAACCGTTCAATAAACTTTGGTCTATTAAGTGTTACTTAGACGGATATCCCTTGAAGGCACATGGTGCCTCTTCTCTGGCATCTTCGCCATCTTTTTATGCTTCAAGTCCAAAATTAAAACTGTAATCCTATTATTATTTCCTGTTTTCTTGCCTTAAGGCCTGTATCTATGCCCAAGGACACAGTATAGATAAAAACCTTGGTACTTTTTGCCTGCATGTGCAACAGTATGTAAAAAACACCTGCATTATATCCTTCAGTGGGAATTTTGCTGATTGTCTCCTCTGCAAATATAGCAAATACTGAAAATGTAAGATGACCAGGCTCTCAGTGATTAGGATGTGGCAACTCTGTCTGTTTGTACAAAGAAGTACATAAGATAATTTGATGTCTTTTACAAGGTCATGGCCACCAGTAGAAAACATTATTTTCTTAGCATTATCTTGATAATTAATATCCTATGTTGTCCTGGCTTTGAATGATACTGTTTCTCAAACCCACATGCTGTTATTCCACAGGCAGAATGAGAAAGGAAGATTTTAGTTAGGTTTATAAACTTTTAGTATGGATGAATCTTTCTGTCTCTAAGGAAGGAGCCTGCTATAATTGGGTTTCTTATTCTTTCTCTCCCATACACCAGAAGAATTCATAGGTGATACTTTCTTTAAAGCCACGAGGAAAAACAATTCAACATTGATGTCTTCCTGATGGATAAAAGCAAGCTGAAAAATAAAATTTTTCTTACCCAAAGTTATTCAAGGTCAGAGCCAGACAAGGGATTACAGACCCAGTTCTCACAGCTAATTAGGCCATTGGATAACCCACAGTGATAAACAGAAAAATGGATAAATTTTCCCAGATTTTATAATATGATAAAATTTGTGTCTGAAAGTCATAAAATCCTCTGAAATAGGGAAGAGATGGTTGTGTGGCTTCATGCAGTTCCTTTCTCTGCCACTGTAAAAAGGATGTCTGGAACAGACCAGGAGAAGTTTGACCACTGAACTTTGAACTGAACAGTGACATCCTAGAGCAGAACTCCCGAGTTTTAAAACTGTTACATTAGGAGACACTTAATCGCCATTAATGTCCTCAGAATTTTTCACTCTTTTGTAAATTACTGAAAGCCCACTGAGACTGTGTTTTTAACTTGTTTCAGTGCTATTCCTAACAGGCTTCATCCATTTGAAGAATGCTTTACTTTGCTTGAACATGTCATTACCAAGGCTGGACAACCCACTACATGTCACAGTAGCTCCTTGGAGGTTTGGTGGTTCAGGCTCACATTTGGAACTAAAACACTACAGTGGCACAAAACTCACATATATCAGTTGCTTGCTCTTTAGTAGACAACTGTGATGCATACATACTCAAATTTGTACCCTGGTACATGTCAGGGCCTTCCACTACACTTTGTTTTCTGCTGTTTTTCTGCCTCCTTTTGCTCAGTAGGGGTTCAACATGATACAGAGTTGCTTACTGGCTGTGTTCAGCGTGATATATAAATAAGGCTTTTAAAATCAGAGAAAGACAGTCTTGCTGCTTTCTAATTTATGAGGAAAGACTCAAAATAACTTCTTCTTACCTTCTGTTTTACTTTCTGTGCCAAGGATGCCTGGTTTGCCATGATAACGGACCAGAAAACACAAGGACCTTGGGATTCCTATGGCTGGATTCTAGGTAGGAAGTGGTATTTCTACATAAATATTTTTTATGAACTGAATTCTTTCAGGATCCCAGGCCTGTTTCTGGTATCTCACAATCCACCTTGAAGTATCCAAAGCACTGAGGAACTGCACAAGTGAAAGTGTGAGTTTTCCTCACATCGAAACTGTATTTGACCTTAGAGCTATACAAGTACAAATAAATACACTATAAAATGCTTATCAGTTAAAACTTTAATTAGAAATACTCATTTTGAATGCTGGACACCACTAGGATGTGCAGTGGAAATGTTATGCTGCTATGTCGATACTTGACTGGCAACCAGCAGTTGCAGAAGCTGTTTCATTTTTTCAGACATACAGTCCAGGAGTGAATGTCATATATGTCTTCTTTCCTGAGCTGTGGTGATGCCTTTTTTTTTGGCCTTAAAATTGGGAGCCAGACACAGTTAAGGGATAAAGGGTTTTCATTTTATTTGATAAGGATTTTTATGATGCCACACTTCGCCAAGATGGAGCACGCTGAAAATACACCCTGGATAGATTGCGTATACAATTTTATAGACTTTGCCAATTAGCATATCTAATAAAGATGCCCTAGTGAGAGGCTTGAATGAATAGCAAGGTATCATGATAGCTTAATCCTAGTTTACAGCATGTATTCTAGAGAGGACATTGGTTTCTCAAGATAGCGTAGAGTTTTCTGGCCTCCAATTGCAAGGTCTCTAGGATGTTTGGTCTCCTGGCCTAAGAGAACACCAGGACTATATTAAGTTATCAGATTTAAGGAATTACAAGTATGCATGTTAAAAGCACTGAGGATATATGAAAGGTATATTAAAGTATATAAAAGAAAAGACAAAAAGTCATCATCGCCTCAGTGGCATCCCCATATTCACCTGCAGATACCCTGAAATCACTGCCACTCCCAAGCCCGTTGTAACAGATTTTTCATGATGCGACTCGAACAGGTGGTGTTAAGAGGTTAAGCTTATGGATACTTGTACACAGCCAGACATACGTGCGCAGGCACTGCACATAGTTCTAACAGACTGCTACTCTTTTCCTTCTGTCAGCAAGTGTATCTGGACTTCAGCAAAATGAGGAACTGCTTTGTTTATCTCCTCCAGTTTGGAGTCTGCATTCAGAGGTAAGCCCAGATCGGTCCTTCACTACTAAAAGCTTTCATCTTCTCCACAGTCAGGTTTTGATGCTGGTTAAGATACCAGATGTTGATATAAAGTTTAAACTGCCCTAGCTAACTCCTTCTCTTCGACTTTTCTGACCAAACCTTTATGAAGAATTTGAGCCAAAACAAACACTGAAAATTCATCAAATCATTCTGTCCTCTTACGAAAATGCTCCAGACTGACCACATACCCTTGTAATGGCACAGCTCCAGTAGGCACTATGTTCTTACAGAACCTAAAGTCACAGTGCTCTAGGAAATAGAAGTGACTTTTAAAAATTCTCCAGATTCCAGCTCTGCTCTCTGCTAGAAGAGGACAAAGAAAAAAGAATTTATCTTTCTTGAAATGATTTCTGCCGTTTCTTTGGAGGTTAGCACTGAACAAAACAATAATCCTCTACTTGATAACCACAAATGTTGCCTTTTTGACTCCAGTCTATGTGAATGAATCAGGAACACAGAGTCCCACACACTGTTTCACAAGGAGAAGATATCAGGGATGTATCCTGTGTACTTACAAAGCCTTTTTTCTGTAAACAGGAGGAAGCAATTAAAACATTATCTGCTCTTCACCATAAAAACTCCTCTGCTGCCCAGATGTGTTTTTGCACGTATTTCTCAGAGTCAAGCTGCAATATGGGTTCAGGCTATGAGCTAAGTTTTCATTACCCTCTGGTTTTTTTGGCCCTTTTCTTCTCTTCCTATCCCTCCTCTCTTTCAAATAAACACCTGTACTTATTCATAAGGAATTCCCTTATTCAAAAGGAATTCAAATCATTGAGTGATTCTGTTTGACCTTTTTGAGTCCAGCTCTATGCCTGTTTTTTAAGCACTGGATATTAACATACAAAAGACAAGCTACTACAAGCTAACCACCAGTTTGCAAAACTTGGTGGTTAATTTTGGATCTGTATGCCTCTATTTCAGTATAAGTCAAGATTGGTACCTTATGCCTAGAGTTCTCGACTCACCTGTTGGAATCATAAGATGTGTGAGATGCTATGATGAGGTAATACAATGCCAGTCTCCAAAATTGGCTTCAGACTTGAGGAGGTTGCAAGAGACCTTTATGGCTGGCTCCTTTTCCATGAGGACCCTTGTGAGCAAACAGGGCGCTCTAGAACTCACTGCAAAATCTCATCAGCTCCAGGACTACCCAGGTTAAGTGCAGCATGGCAATGCCTAGGGAAGCATTTGTCTGCACTGCTTGTATCTGCTTTGCAGGCACAGTGCTGAGGAACAGAAAGCAGGTTGAGGCTCGCACAGTGTCAGGGAGACTACCAGCACTTGTTGGAATAAGGGGCCTCTCTGTGTACACCAGGAGTTTTCAAACATAGGACCTGTAATTTCTGCTGTAAAAAGCCTGTACTATAAAGTGACAGCTGAGAGCTGGCATTGTGGGATACAAACCCCAGGTTTTTGTGGGTCTTGTCTTGGCCATGGCTGCTGAGTAGCAATCCTGCAGTAAAATGGGTTATATCTCATTGTTCTCTTCTTATCTCCCTAGAAATTTTAGCCTGCATGGCTCAGACAAGCATGTATCTGACAGTCTATTAGCCCTTAAAAAAAAGAAATGAGAAAGTCAATACAGTTAACCTGGAGGGAAAAGACTGCTCTTACTTGAAATGCACAAAATTGCTGTGTGTGCCAGGTGGCTCTGTCTGGTTCTGCAGCAGGCACCTATACTGAAATCATTTGCTGTAATATTCTTAGCTGTTGTTAGTGATGCATGACTGATTTTGGCTTGCCCTTTTCCAGCCATCCCTCATTTTCCCCTTCCTCCTGCAATGAAAAAATTTGAGAAAATGAGAAATGAGAAAATTTGAGCTCCAAATGCAACGTAGCTATGTCTGGGGCACTGCTAAATGACAAAGAGATCTCATCCAGCTTTTGGGGTTTTATCCAGACATGCCTTCTAGCAGTAAACTAGGTGTTGCCTAAGGCATATCTCATCACATATTTCCCCATGAATGTCAGAAGTCAAGCAGTTTTCTATTCTCACTTTACAAGTTTTAAACTTTTCAGTTAAAGAATCATTTGAAAATTGATAATTTGAAAATGTGTTTCTAAAACCAGGTGTTTCTGATTTTCAATTGCCCATGTAAATACTCAAAACTTTCTCCCTTTTATTGTAGCCTTCAGCTCAATGCAGGATTTTTGCAGGTTAGACCTCAAACAAATTAGCAAGATGCTTGGCAGTACCACTCAGCTGGTATCAGAGTGCTGGAACAGTGCTCATGAACCCTTCCCACCTCCTCTGTAGTCATTTGGACTCATTTTGTGGCAGAGAAACTGTTGGTGCAAGAGGCAGCCAGCAAAGCCAGTGAGCACCATATGCTGTTGTATACAGAGATAGTGTGCTTTCACTGTCCTTCAGTAAAACTGGGAATAAAACTCATGTTCATTGTATGTCTGCAGGCTAGAGCAGGGGCAGATGTGTGCAAGCACCTGGAAAGAAAAAAAGGTTATCTACCTGCCACCTTCTTGTCCTGTTAAGGAGGCTTTGGCAGAAGAGGGAGCACAGGGAATGTACATCAAGGATATAAACACAGTTCCTTTTTTCCCTTTTCCTCCTTCTGAGGCTTCTTTGTAGCAGCACAAGCACCTACTCAGCTGGTTTTGGATCTGTTGGAGGGATGACTTGGGTTAAGTCTGGGCACGTCAGAAAACCAATGAAGTAAATAACCAAATAGGCCTACCCAAAGCAACCCAAACCCAGAAGAATGAGAAGCCCAAATACAGCAAGACATCTTCTGCAGTCGCAAGATCGCTGCTCATGCGCAGTACCGCGATGGCAGCATTACACCACCTGTCACCCAGCTGCTTCAGGTGTGGACAGAGGTACCGGCGCTAGCTTAATGCCCATGGAAGGGGGTAATGGCAGCATGTCCTGGGAGCTCAGTGCATACACACAGAGCAAGCAGCTGCATCTGAGTCATTCTGCGTGCTCAAGCTGGCTTGGCTGAAGTGACACAGGGCACCTCTTCATTCACTAAAAAATACCTGCTCTGTGGTGACAATCCACAAGACTCAGTTTTGACAAACCGCTGCATGAGAAAGAGAAGCCTGTCTTTGACCTTCTTTAGCAAAGTCTTCAGTCCTGCTTACCAGAAAGCAAGGAAACAGCTTCCACATCTGCAACAGCATGCTTCACTTCCTCAGTTTGGCCCAGGTCCTCCCCTGAGTTCCAAGAAGCAGGAGTAGGTCATCTTGTCCTTCAATCTACATTCCCAGAAACAGCAAGCAATGGCCAGCATTTCATTACAGAGGGACTGGAGAAATTTATCAAAACAAGGCTGGCTCTAGGGGACCAAAACTTTCCAGCTTGTGAAGGCATATGGATGTAGCACTCTGATTGGAGGCCTGTCTCCAAAAGATGTAAAGGGCCCACAAACCCCAAGTTCTGAGCAGAGGGCTTAGTCATGGCGTTATTTTTAGAACACCAGGACTAAACAGAATCCAAATCTGTAAAAAGTGTCCAGTGTCAGAGGAGACATCATTTCTGTTAACGAGAAATTGCTCTCCAATTAACACCAACACGAAGATGACCATTTAGTCCCTCCCAGAATACTTGTGCTTGATGCTAGTGTGGCACTATGTATTGAATTACCAAGCAGCTGCTCTTCTGTGTTTAATTAGCAGGTGTGAAAGCAGCGATGTTGCACGGAGGAAGTGGTGACGCCGCGGCTCGTCCTGCACAGTAGCGGTGCCGATGGGCTTGGGGGTGCGTGTCACAGTGTCATCTAGTGGCCGGTGCCCACCTTCTCGGCTGGGTGACAGCAACCACCAGCAGCAACGATTCTAAGGCCCCAAGGCTGAAATCTTATGGAGGTTTTCAGTGCTTCTTCTGAGACAGTGATGGTGATGAACCTCATGGAGTACAGTCCTAGCCCCAAGCGGTTTCATTAGAGAGATGATGTAGGCATCAAGGCATCCTGAGGTGGGATTTTTAGCTAAATTTGGTGAAGCTTCTAGTAGCTCATCATGGCACATACTTTTAGAGAAATCTAAGTAAGTGTGTGCACCCTCAGTTTTGGGTGTCCCAGCTTTCTGTAAGTCCCTCATCACCATAGCACTGCATGAATTGGCAGCTAGCACTTTGATGAAAGTGTTTCATGTGGAGGGAATGATTAGAAAGCCCTATGCTTCCTTACTGGAGAATATTGCCTCTATAGAAGGTCCAGCTGAATGGCACACTCCTAATCTGCCTCAGCACAACCAGACAGCATCTGATAGAAGCACTTTGTGCTAGCAGAGGTGGTTTTGTACTGAATAGATTAGGAAGGACTTGCACACTGTTACATCAGCTAAGTTGCAAAGACAAAAAGGTGGAAGTCAATAATGCTTAGCAAGACAGAGCTACACCAAGGCAAGAATATCAGCCTCTGATGAAAGCAAGCATAGGATATGATTCCAAATTTTACCTATGCTCCATACTCCACTGAATGCTCCAGTTACACTGATTTACAAGGGAGAGTTGTATCATTAGTTTTCCATTTAGGCACAGCTCTTCAGCTCTTTGGTACACAAGAATCCTATCATTACACACAATAATAACAACAGCAATTTTTCCCCTATTGGGACAAATAACTGTGATGTTTGCCCTGATCAAAGGTAGTCAGTCCAATGCCTACAGGCTAAAGTCATCTCTAACTTCCTACTCTAAGACCCTTTTCTTTACAGGTCACACATTTTTTCAAGCTCCTTCTTCCACTGGAAACCTTTTTTCTTGGACACATTAAAATTTAAGGTTTGGTGGCTGCACTTGCAACCTGGCTGGGCAGCCATCATTTTTCCAGCTCTGACGGCTCAATATTTTTGTGTATGGTTGACCAGCACAAAACTGAGGTGCCTTTGCAAGAGAATTTGAAAGCTTCCTTGCAATCCAAATGACAGTAAATACAAACATTTGAAAGAAGGAACACTTCTGTTACAACAGAATGACTTTTTTTGGTTCCTGTTGCTTACAGATCTCCAGAGCCCAGCACATTTTTTCCTTAGGATTTACATAATTTGTTCAGTTACATATTCATTCTACGTAAGACAAGGTATTTTTCCCTTAAGAATATGTATCTGATTATTTTTTGGTAAATGGAGCTCAGAAGTAATATCATCTTTCCATGTACCACTATGCTTGTGTAACCAGCATAACCCTACCAACTCTGTTAGAATCTTACTCATTCCTTCTTGTAGACAAATTCCTCCTTGAGCGGGGACACGGAGTGCCCCTGCAGAAATTGGCCAATCCAGCCTTGTCCAAACTGCGGCCTAATTGAGGCCTGCAGAGGCCTGTAAAGCCCTGAGTCTGTGACACAGCTGAAAATAGTCTGATCTATGTTTCTGCAAAGTATACCAATTATAGAGTGTTTTAGAGACAGGTTAAAACAATGGGCCAATTAGGCAGAATCCTAGTCAGGATTGGAATGTAAACTATTTTATCATATATAAGAAATGTGTGCAACAGAATAAAGGGATTTCGCCATTTTAACTGTATCAGTGTAGGTGTCTTCCCTCTCTTTTCCAGCTCCTTGTTAAGGTACCCTGCTTTTCCTTCTAGACATCATTTTCAAGAATGAGAAGGCCATAGGTTGACCATATCCCCAAAAAGCTTTTGTTAGAAGAATCCTACCTATTCTTGCCACTAGGAAGTCTAAATGGCTAAGTCTAAACTCTTCCCTCAGTCCTCAAGTGACTGAGATCACATCCCAAAATACACTGTCCCTGTTGACAGTCTTCATCAATCTTACTTTGTGATGACTTATAGCTGAAATTTATGCTAGTGTCTATAAAGAATATTCTGCTTTATTCCAAGTGTCCTCTGAATTTTGTGAAAGATACAGGAATGTATTAACACCATATGCAGAGGAAAAATTCTGTTCCCTCTTCATTGATGATGTTTATCTTAAGGATGGCATTTGGCTGTTTCATCTTTCTGAGCTTTCTTGACTGATTGTGGCAAATACACTGTCCTGAAGACCTTGAACACCCTGGCTGTTCAGTATTCTTTATTTAGTACAGTTTCAATTAGGAACAACTCTTACATGGAAACACACTTTTCACTTTGTACTGGAGTTTCAAATGTGGTGAAGAACACCCCAAACACGTTAAAAAAAAAAAGGAATAAAAAAGAACCTCCCCAGGTTAACCAATCTCCAAAAGTTTGAAGTCCATGTCTGTTTTGAATGTTCATGTGTCACTGCAAATATTTTTTCTTTACTGCTGAGAAAGCAGCAAAACCACTACAAAATTACATAGCTTTTGTATATTAATTCCACTCCCTGTGAGTTGTTTTGAATTTCAAGGATTCATTGAATTAAAGAATTTCAAGTGTGAAAAATTAAGCTCCACCACTGTTTAATCACAGTTAACACCTTTTAATGTTTAGTGTCAGAAAGACTGCGTATTATGGAATAAACATCAGCATTTGTCTGTTTCCTTTATGATCATTTCCAATAAAATATTTAATATCAGACAAGAACTCCATAAGAACACAGTTTACAACAGCAATTTACTGAAAACAGGGTAGATGCATTTTCCTGGTGCAGGTATACACATCCTCTAGGATCCTCAAAGCATTTTTCCTGTCTGTGCAGGTAAGAATTCAATGCTCCACTGAATATATCAAGTGTACAGAAAGTTTCTGGGATAAGAATACTCCAGTGCAAAAGACATCTCAGTGCAACAGAATCCAGTACTTAAACAAGGGGATATTTTATCTCTATTAGCATCTGACAAGAATCAACTATGCACTTACAAGGACCAAAAGAAACACATTAAAAAAAATCAGACAAATGCTCTTAAGTTTTATTACAAAATTACACTTGGTGTTAGTTGCATACAACAGCAAAGGCTGACAGTGTCACACAGCTGCTCCCACATAAGGCAACAGCCGCAGTGCCTGCTTGCACTAACCAGGTTACTTTATATCCCCAATAGCTAAGTGTGCTGGTTTAAATTAACTGGCATTTTGGTAGGGAGAGAAGACGACACCCACAGAAGTTTTCTCCCTGAGAAAACTTCCTCTGTGACTTGGAGGGATCAATCAGAGGCTGTTTTGGTTGTTGACTGTCGGTGATTTAGAGAGAATGATTCGGGATCACAATTCAATTTTACTGAGGTTTCCAAAATGCTTATATACTATTCCATGGTTAGTAATCTCTTGCAATAATCATCATGTTAAACATTACAAAGACAAACTCATGCATTTTACAAAGATCTCTTGCTTGCAGAGGGTGATTCAATCTTCTTCCTCCTGATGCCTGAGTCTTAATCCACTCAACTCGTAATCTTCAAAGTTCTGTTTGCATCTGCCAAGGCATCCTGGTTTATCAGACTGGATATGCTAATCAAATTCACAGTATTCTCTGTCCTGTATATTGCAACAGTTGATAACTTGAGAAACTAATTAGAGGACTTGGTTCACCTTTGTGAATTCATATTTTGAAGGGAGCAAACCCCAGGAACCTTCCTTTTCTCTTCTGGCCTGAGCACAGGTAACAGGGCAGCGAGCCCAGCTTGCTCCTCTGCTGGGCCTGGTGGGGACAGGGCCGGGCCCCTGCCTGGGGAGCTGCCAGGCGTGTCCCGGCAGGGAGGAGGGGTGGCCGTGGGCTGTGGTGCTGCAGCTGAGGCCCGGGGAGGCTGAGGAGATCCTGGCCGTCCATCCCCACCCCCTCCCGGAGCGGCCACTGCCATCCTGGCCCGGGCTCCTGTTATCCCGGCCCTCCCTCCCAGCGCGGCCTGAGCCTCCTGAGATCCTGGCACAGCTCCAGCATGGCCGCAGCCCTGCATTCCCCGTGTGAGAGCTTTACTCTTTCAGTGCTCAGATAAAACTTACAGACCTTCAATCCTCCCTCGAGTGAGAGGAAAAAAAGAACAGAGAGGAGATGCTACAGTTAGTACAGCAGAAGTGAAGTCCCAGATAAAAAGAGAAAAGAGATGCTGTGAAGGGCTGAAAATTTTTTTATAAGCTATGGGGATGGACTATAATATACTAAAGATCCCTTTAAACCATAGGAAAAAAAAAGACACAGAGAGGTGGAGTGTTCAACATGATAAAACATGAACAAAGGGTCTGGTGCTAACCAAACAGATGATTTTATAAGACGTATAAACAGAAGAGAAAAGTGATAAAGACCCTTTACCCCGAGGGAAGAAGAGGACCTGAAGTCCCAGAAACAGAGATTACTTTAAAAATAGATGAGGAGAACTTTGCTTGTGAGCATCTCATCCTTAAAAATAATACCCCATAAAGCTGACATAGCCCAGAGACATGGCATGCGGAAAAGCCATGGAGATAGGAGGAATGTCATGATTACAGATTCTGGGCGGCTGCTATTTTTGAGAAGTGGAGCCATGAGAGAACTGTTTTTTTCTTTCTGATGGAGAAATCCCTATAACAAGACAAGGGGAGACTCCTCTCCCTAAAGTGAACTAAAAAAAGACTATTCTTAAGTTAATAACTGACTAGAATATTTCTGCATATTATTGTTGAGAAGGAAAAGAAGTTATGGGAAAGGGGAAGAGAGGCAGTCTGAAAGTTGTATTCTGAATCTTATTATTCTTTTAAGCTTATTAATAATGTTTTTCTTTACAGCTTTTAAGTTTTAGACCTGCCTTGTTTTCACTCCTAATCCTATCCCACAACAAAAATTAAGAAAATTAAAATTAATAAAGTCTAAACCACTACACTAAATTACCTGCAGGCACTACTGCAGCATCTGATGAGACAGTGTTAGGAATGACAAGTGGGTAAGCCAGAACATGGTAAAGGGTTTTAGTGCTTCATAGAATCAAAGAGTAATTTATGTTGGTAAAAACCTCTAAGATCAAGGCCAACCGTTTGGGCAACTGAGCACTGCCAATAAAATAGGTATAGCTTTATGTATTTTTAGTCAAGAACTAAAACCTTTACTTGGTACATTTCAATAATTAGGATTTAATACATTTCTTGACTGCACCTATCACCAGTACTCAGGACAATACAGCAGTCTGCATTCCTTAGTTCATTGCAATACCTACAAATGGACTTTAAACTTCTTGATGACTCTACTTAGTATAGCTTCAGAACAGCTTGAGAGCTTAACGCTGTTTTCTTCCATCTTCAGTTACTGCTCTTTATCCGTCAGTGTGCTGGTCTGTTCAGTGCCTGAACTGTGCTTGCTCTTAAGGGACCTTCCAATGTATCTCCAGTACTCTTTTCGGATGGTGTCTTTTTCTTTAGCCAGAATTTCACACAACTGTGAAAGAAAAATGAGAGACTGGAGTGTTAAACCAAAAAGCTTACAGAATCCTTAAGTAGAAAATGCATACAACATATATTTCAGACAGTATTAGAAATATGTTTCTCTGCAACCTTTTTTTTTTTTCATGGGATTTGTAACTGTTGAATGACATCAAACTGATGACAACCCCAGTTGGCAGCCAACCAATCTGACACTGCACAAAAATCCCTGCAGGCCCATTTCAGTTGTAGGAGTTTCCCTTTGACTCATTTCCATGCCTACCACTCATCATCCATGCCAGCCTTATACACCCTGTAGTAGAGAACAGTGTATTTCCTGAGAAGCTTGATCGTCTTTTAAGTCATCCAACAGGCTGTAAAGCACTTAATTCCACACACTGGAGGATCATCCTGCTCTTGAATCTTCAGTACTCTTGATTGACTGACAGATCTTTTATTTCTGTTTTTTTTTACTCAGCAGACTGTCCCAAAAGGGTTCTCTATGCAAGTCAGGAACCTCTCATGCTACCTTAAGAGTTGGTGCAGATGCTCCTACATGTTTGGGTATTTTTAAAATTTTGGTCTGGGTAAGCAGCACAGTATAAGTCAATACTACTTACAGGACAAGCTGTGTAAATTTTACACAGTATGAAAATGACAAATGTTTTAGTAAGTTCCCTTTATTATGCAGATGAAATTGCCTTACTCAGTGAAATAAAGTTAAGAAATTAAGAGCTTTGATGCCTAAATAGAAAAGTCAAAATCAGTGAAATAGTATAAAGGGGACATGAATCTAAGAGGTACAACTGCACTTATTTGCAATCTGGTCCTGGAACACAACAATGGAAAGTGCTGAGAAAGAACAATGTTAGAACACAAAGACTCCAGGCAAAATTGCATCTCTAATTACATCAAGTTCCAGTCAGTCCCACAGTGAATGGTAAGTGTTCTTGTAAAAAACTACAAACTGCACCAAAGAGCAGGCAAGTGTGAAGCTCTGGGAGTATTGCCACAAGTAATTTATGCTCTGTAGGAAGGGGTGCCTGACATTTCTTACTGATACCCCAGTGCCTGCTGGCTATAAGTTAATTCTGTAAACTTCCTTAGAAAGAGTTAAGAAGGGCCAAAGGAGCTCAGCTGAGGTTGTTTGGACATGGATATTCTGAGAAAAATTCATTAACCTACAGAGAGCAAGTTCATGTTACAAAGTTAACACTGAAAACTCCTCAATTGTTCAAACATCTTCTTTCTTCTGCAGATAGTATTAGAGACCCTTCGTCACTACCAGGTGAAGAAAATTTAAGAGTTAATTTCATAACTGGCATGTTATTATTTATATTTAAATTCATGAGATCCCTGTGATTGTCTGGCTTTTGTGTCAAACTCTTCATGAGACCACGATAAACAAGTACCCTGTTGTATTTATGAAAATCCATCTCATTTTGTCAAGCTGTAAAACTAGACAGGAATAGACAGCATCCTAGAGAAGAAAAACCAAGCTCTCAAAACGTACCTCCAAAGCCTTGTTCAATGTTTCTTCCTTGTTTTCACACTGGTGTTCTAGCATATCTTCATATATGTCCACAAGAAAGGCAATCAGATAGGGTGAACTGTGACTGGGTTGTAAATTCAACAGTTCCTCCAGCAGATTTGGATACTTAGAAAGACCACGATCCTGTAGAATCCTAGAAGAGAGGTTAACAGGTTTGACACATAACGATGGGAAATCTGGTGTGAATAACTGCATTTTTGTTATGATTCCTTTACCTGGAGATTAGTTTTGAAATCAGGCTGCAAATACAAGTAATTCAGAGAGTAAGCAGCATGCAGCACTACAATAGCCTCATGTTGTAGTAAGCTGGTACAAACTAGTAAGTTTTTGTTTGATTGAACAGAAATTAGACTGAAAGCATGTTTGTTATTTCCTATCTATGCTTTTTAACACAGTAACGTTACAGATCAAGGTTTTAAAAGCGTGAAAAGTACCTGTAGTCCTTCCACAAGAACTACAGGGCCAGAAGCTTAGTGAAAAGTTACTGAGAAATTAGGTTAGAATGTAATAACACCTTGTCACAGTATTTGCCTGCTTGCCTTAAGCACATTACAGTAAAACAAAAAGCAACAAGTTCTTTTCAATTAAGAAGAAGGCATCAGGTACCTTCCACAGATACTCTCTTTGTCTCATAGAGAAATACACCTCACCCTTTTAAGTAGTTCCAAGCACTCTCATTATGTGGCACTGCTGTGATCATCTCAAGAGTGTAGCTGCAAGAAAGAGGTAATAGGTCATGAATGCAATAACAATGCAGTTAGAAATTACCTGAATGTGCTCAGGAACTTCCAAATGCATCTCTCTAGCCTATACTTCACTCTTTTTGCAGATCATCTCACCTGGGTAGATCAAAAACAGCTCACAATATAATCTCCAGGAGTCTCAAAGAGGCAGACACTATATTTTAAGATTTAAGTGTTCAATTTGCTGGACTTTATATAATAATGAATCAGTTCTCAAAATTATTAGCAAAACCACTGAGAAACAACACAATATACTCTCCTGGTACGCTAAAGGAGTAACTTGTATCTTGATGCTCAGAAATGGCAAGGGCTGAAATTGGAGAGAGTAACTGAGCTCTGTTAATATGACTGCAAGTGGTACGTTCTGTACCTATTTGCAGAACTTTTTTCATGAGGCTGCACTCAAGCAAACCTATAGAAAGGCAGAGCTTGAGCTTTCAGCTCACACAGCTTTCTGCAGCATTTCTGTGAAAGCAGCAGTGAGGCAACTGCTGTAAAAGCAAAGCAACAAAAGGCACCTCTGATAGAGCCACAAAGCCACATTTCAGCTATACAAAACAGATTTATCTTCTGCCTTTTCCCAGCATCACCAGGCATTCTGATGATTTTCAGAGGCTGCAGATACTGATAAGAAGTTGTATCAGGAATACTAAAAAAATACCCACAATTGTAACTCTTCTTAACATTCTGCAGTCACTATGACAAAGACCAAGTTTATAAATCAAGCAGTTCTATAAAGACATCTGGGAAGTCTTAATCTTAGCCAGTCTAGTTCTTAAGATGGTACCCAATTATCTTGAGAAGATCAAGAGAGGATGTACAATCTAAACTCCGGAGAGAAAAAGTTGAAGATATCCAAGTCTAAGTCATGGAAATGGTTCAGATTAACTGATCTACAGGAAGGTTACAAACTGGAAGAGAAATAAAACTTCTAGAAGGTTGCAAAGACAACCATGGAAGATGGTGAGGGCTGGGATCCTCTATGAATAATGTGCCAAAGGACGTATTCAGAGATTCAGTCTTTCTTCTGAAAAACAACTCTATAAAAAAATTGCAGTATTTTAATTTCTTCTTCACTTTTGACAGATACCTTCTCATCAACCCTAATCAGCAGTCTGAGATGTGAAAACCATATGAAGAAGCTTCTCTTAACACCATGGGTAGTAAAATACATCTGGAAGCCCAGTTTGTTTTCAGTTACAAACATGCAACCTAGAAAGAGCGAGCACAAAACTCTTTTTCCTGAAAACTAGCCATCTCACAGAGGTAGTTTTCTTTGCCAACCACATACTCCTGAAAGCTTTCTTTTTCCACCTGTCTCACAAAAGGCAACTCCTCTTCCTACAATCCATGTCCATGTTAATGTATCGGGTTTGCAGGCCTGTTTTTTTGGTGGCAGGGTGGGGCTACAGAGGTGGCTTCTGTGAGAAGCTGCCAGAAGCTTCTTCCATGTCCATCAGAGCCAGTCCTTGGTGGCTCCAAGGATAGACAGTGCCGCTGGCCAAGGCTGGGCCTATTAGAAATGATGGTAATGCCTCAGTGGTAACATATTTAAGAGGGAAAAACAAAAGTGTTTGCACAGTTTTATTTGTGGCCAGACAAGAGCAGAGTGAGAACACATGGGAGGAACAACGCTGCAGACACTAAGGTCAGTGAAGAAGGAAAGGGGGGAGGTGCTCCAGGCACCAGAGCTGAAGAGTGCCTCTCTTTCCAAACCTTCCTGGAGTAGAATACTAACGAACAGCACAACAATGTCACAGATTTTCTGCAGCTTGTCCCACTATAACTAGTTCCCCATAAACCCCAAAGTTTTGTTTGCACAACAAACAGCAGGTCAGGGAAACAGATTCATGATAGCAGCTTGCCCAGGGTAAGCAGAGCTTGCTTCAGTCTAACACTTGATCTGCTAACCATGAGTGTTAGTCCCAAAAGTGAATAAAAATCAGGAAACAAAGCCCACGGGGACTGTGAAAGTATTCCTTTGCTTTCATGTAATGGAGACTGTTTAATGTGAGCCTGAAGAGCATTACTAACCGTACTTCTCTGTCTAAGACTGCTGGGTCATCATAGCCAGTGGTGTTGAAAATGACAAAGTGCCGCTGGTTCCAAACAGAGTTGTTTCTCACATCTTCTCTCAAAAGCTGGTCTACATAGTCCAGTTCATTGTCCCACAATTTGAACTCCTACAGAAAGGGAAGGAAGAGAGAGTATCACCATCAAAAGTTTTTATTTTTTTTAGTACATTCTTGTTCCTAACTTGCCTGAACATCAAATAGAGCATTTTGAAGAAATCAAGAGAAAGTTCAAAGAAAAATAAGTATGGTTGAACTAGGAATATGCTACACTATTCAGTGTTAAAACAATTGTATTAGCTCATCATTAAATTTACACACACAACAATAAGCAGACAGCAATCCAATTTTTTGAATTCATTTTCCAGAAGGCAAGTTTATAGCTAACCTCTGCTACACATTTAAAATGAAGGTTATTTAAAGAATCAAGAGTTCTGTGGATACAATACCTGAATAACCCACTGTCTGTGTTGCCAGGCATGGTAATTTTTGGCATCTTGGTTAAGAATGTCAGCTATGAACTCAAGCTCTCGGGACGGATCCTGCAGCCACTCAACCAGCACCCGTCTGTGATGCCTAATGACAAGAGGAACAAAGTCTAAATTTTTTTTTTTTAAGTGTGTGGTCTATATAAAAGCAACTTATAACGAGGAAAAGCTTAGGAAAAGCCCCACTAGTTAAATACTTCAAATTAAGCATATGAGAACATTTCACTCGGCTCTGAGCGATGCAGGATACACATTTATATTATAAAAAATTCTAACCACACATACACAACAGCCAATCATGTCATTTCAGACAAGTAATGTTCACCTGAAGCTAGTACTTCCACACTCGTGGTCAAAGCCCTCAGCAGAGCGAAGTTTTCTAGTACTATATAATTTCTCTAGCAATAACAATACTGCTCTTTTGCCTATTCCCATTCATTTTGGAAAAACCCCAACAACAGGCAGGCAAACTCCAAGACACAATAAAAGAAAAAATACTAATTTCTATTTGTCTTCTTGGTTGCCTTTTCACAAGCTGTTTTTTTTTTTTTTCCTGTCAGACTTATTTTGGCAGTCTAAAAATTGAAATTAACAAGAAAAAGGACCTACTTAGCATGTCATAATTGTATGCTTAGAACAAATATCTGAAAGGAACTTTGACATGATGCAACTCCATTTAACTCCTCCGCCACAACCGGACAATTTACAAGACAGATATTATTTGCAAAAACATTAGGAACAGAAAAGAAAGCATGATTTTACCAGACTTGGTAGTTCTTTGGCTGATCTTCAATGATAGCTGTAATGTATTTAAGTTCCTCATGGAGATCCTTTCCCAAAGACTGCAGGAGGACTCTCCGGAAATGCCTGTATAAAAGTCAAGCATTTAAACACTGCAAAAGGACTTTCTTAAAATTCACAGAGAAGAACACAGAATCACCTTTGTTCACAGTGCTTGTAAATTATATTGAGCTAAAAACAGCGCAAAAAGCTAAAACTGATGCAAAATCCTTAACCACATACCTAGTTCTGTTAAAGGGCATTCAATTATCAAACAGTGGAGAACTAGAATATGACCGGTTGCAGCAGTACATCATCTAAGATTGTAACAATCATGCTCAAATTAACCTGTGCCCTTGCCACAGGTTAGTTTCTGTCACAGAAACTAACACTTCTGTGCCTGAAACAATGCAAACTTTTTGATTTTATGGCAATTAGTGGAAAGAAGATGTGTACCTTTTGTGAGGTAAAAGGCCCTACTCTGAATATCAGAAATTCACTGTTTATTTATTACCTAACTGAACAGTAACCTGACAGATCTTTTAAAATGCACTATTTAGTAAATACACATTATTATTTGCTGTCATGTTTTCATGCCTCTTCCTGAAGTCAACTGAGGGCATCTTCAGCATTTTGCCATGGACACATTATCAGGTAAGTGATCTAATTTTAAGCAGAAAAGTCCCTTTTTTGTGGCTGACCCTGACCTTGACTGATAACATCCTTAAAGCCAAATGAATGAAAACCACCGAATCAAAATGAGGCACGGGAAATACTGAACAAAGGCTTTCTTTGGAAGCTCACTGGAAAGCTACACTACTCCTCTGTGTAAATTCAACTAGGCATGCCCTGATTCAACTAACAAAACATTAAAGACTTAAAAGGTAGGCAGTCGAATGACCACAGAAATAATCCCAAGATTACTACTTACCACACTGTGTAGTTTGCAGCATTTAACTCAATGGCATCTGCTGTTAACTTGAAAGCTCTTTCGCTTCTCTCATCCCGCTGCAGAACGGCCCGGAAGTAGTCATAGACATCTCGGACTAAAGAGAGAATAGCATCTTAGCCAATGGCCTGAAGAGGGAGTAAAGTTAATAATCCTCTGAAATTGCTTCCTATTTTCTGTGCTCTAAATACACCTCTGTAAAATGATAGGTACCTATTGATCTGGCAGCATTTTTCAACTGAGACCTGTGCAGGATATGAGCACACCACAAAGCTGCACCAGTACGTTAGAAATACATCATCAGAATAATAGCCAAAACAATCATAAAAGGTCTGTGCTGCTTACTCACACTACTTCACCAGCTGCAAGAGCTTCATGTTTTGCTTCCCCTTGTGGGCTTGAAATGCCTTGTGACATGAACCACACTGTCTGCTGTATTACCTCTTAAGCCATAGGATTTGAAAGGAGAACCTCGACTATTAATATCTCAGGTGAAGATTCAGCTTCAGAGATGCTTGGTGAAAACACCACACACAAGCACGTAAAACTATTAATTAAACTGATTTATTCACAGCATCACTCTATAAAATGTTATCCAAAACACAAAGTTTTGTTTCAACAATGGTTAAGGGCGGAATATATTTAATACTTACATTTTTCACTGTAGATGATCTGAACAACAGGATTTGGCCCATCATTTTGAGGAACAGGTTCAATATCAGACCATTCCTTCCTGTCCCTGTAAATACATGTTTTTGTGTTTTCAATGCTTCTAAAAAGCATGGAATGCTACTCAATCCATGGCACGCACAAACCTGTGTCCAGTAGCACACCCTTGCTCTGAACGGTCCCTACTATTTTAGCTACACTATTGCCCATATCACAGACCATATAAAGAGGTAAAGGTGTCTCCCCAACATAAGAAAGACATGGAACTGCTGGAGCAAGTCCAGAGCAGGGCCACGATGTTGAAAAGAGGACTTGACCACCCTTACTAAGACAAACTGAGAAAGTTGGAGCAGTCCAGCCTGGAGAAGAGACAGCTGTGTGGAGACCTCAGAGCAGCCTTCCAGTATCTAAAGAGGGCTTACAGGGAAGCTGGAGAGGGATTTTCCGCCAGAAACTGTCATGATGGGACAAGGAGTAATGGGTGCGAATTGAGAGAAGGGAAATTTAGATTAGACATTGGGAAGAAATTCTTTGACTGTAAGGGTGGTGAGACACCGGGCCAGGTTGCCCAGAGAAGCTGTGTACGCACCAGCTCTGGCAGTGTTCAAGCCCACGTTGGATAAGGCCATGAGCAACCCT